>OY998150.1:13023095-13347803 GCA_963921925.1 Sphagnum tenellum
GGACTGAAAACCACCAGCAGGAGAACAGCACCCATTCTCCAGCTGCAGTGTCTCAAGGGTTGTGAATATGTCCCAGGTGTGTATGTATGTCTCGTATGTTCAACAGAGACTTGATCCATCCCCATTCTCAACCTTTCCATGGTTTAGGGCTGGCTAGCTTGCTGTTTGTGTGTGTGTGTGTGTGTGTGAAAGAGAGAGGGAGAGAGAGAGAGCATCATGCTCGATGATAAAGGTTTACTGTTGCATTCTCTCTTTTTTTGCAGCTATGGTTCGTTGCACACAAGTAAGAGTTGGTGAACATGGAGTTTGGAAGTGCCGAGGAGACTTACCCAAACATCTTCGATTCCAGGACACCAGAATTTGTTGTGAGGTAGGAGAAATCTTGAGGAGTGAGATCAACTCTTTTCCTTTCTTTCTTCTTTCAGCTACCCACTTCGTAGTTTGGAATTTGGCAGATCAGTACTTCTCACATAAACATAAGCTAATGGGTGATCATGATCCATGGGTGGGTGGGTAATGCATTGATTGCAGGGATTTGAGTCTGATGATGATGATGAGAAAATTCTTGAAGGCAGCTGTGGCCTTGAGTTTAGCATTGTCCTTTCAAGTGGTATGAGCTTCTTCTTCTTCTCTCTGAGCTCTGCTCTGCTGCTCATCATGTGGTATGAACACTATACAGCAAGCAGCAGCAAGGACGTGGCTTCAACAGATTATTGGCAACTGAATCCCTAATGTATCATGCCTCTTGCAGGAGGGTGGCCAAACAGTGAGCATCTTCATCCTGGAGACAAGCACAAGCATCGGAAACATGCTGAGGAATCTGAGGTACAACCAACAAACAAATGGGCTGTTACAACTCTTTCTTGTGTCAAAAATCCCAACACCACTTCTAGATCCACCCACACACCCCTAGAAAAAAAAACAGCTCAGAAAAAATATTTTGATCTGAGAATTTTGCCGAATGCTGTTTGTCCCTTTGTTTGACGGGATCATGTCTTTTTCATTGTTGTCACTGCCAGTTTTGTGTGCAAATCAAGACTTGTATTAGATCTGTACTTAGCTCTTCCTGGACCTGAATGATATTTCCTTCTGTGGGCTGTAGTACCTTTGAAAGTCTCGTGAATTGTTGGTGTTTCATCTGAAGTCCTTTTTTGTCTGTTCAGTCCTTAATCCTTTTCTTGCTCTGACTGTATGATCCTTTACATTCAATATAATTGTTTAAGAAATAGGCAGGGGTGGTGGTGGTCTTATGTGCAGATGAGAGGATGGACTGCAAGCTGGTTGATAGTATTGGGAGTTATAGCATACTTGCTTTATGACAACTACCAAAACTGGCGTCTTGGTAGGAAGGGAGAATCCATAGGTGTACACACAAAACCCACCCCACAAATGAATTTTATTAGTTATTCAGGGACCTGCTAGATTGTTGGTTTTAGAGTATCAACATCTTACGACTCAGAGATTCAGCTTTCTCTTTAAACTTCCTGACAGCTCAGGCATTGAGGTTTAAAAGCTTCCCAAATTCTCACAAAAGCTAAATTTCAAAGAGAAGCACAAAACCCTGAAATAAAAGTCGTAAGAATTTCCACATTTTGTTCATGAGGTAATGCTGCAACTTTTTATTTTATACAAATTTTCTTCTCTTTTCGTTGTGACATGCTTGGGACTGTGTGGATTATTGACTACCATACCATCTGACCCTCACATCCATTGCCAAGAGCTGTATGTATATCTTAACCTCCTCACAAATGACAAAGTCGTTAAGACTTGGGAACAAATTTACTCCAGTATTAGTTACATGTTGAGGTCTTGATGCTTGTTGTTTGGTAATATGCAGAATTAAGACATCATGCTCAGGTGTTGATAGATCTGATCTCCAATGCCAGACAACTAAGCTGGACAGGAGGAGGAGAGTCCCTTTCAAATTCAACCTCTAGTGGGAGCAGCCCTTGTAATTCACAAAAGTGAAGAATGCACGGTAAATATCTCTATGCCATACATGTGCCTTCTTTTGAGAAGAGTTGTGGGGTGGGTAATACTGCAGCTTATTTCAACACTACATGAAATTGCACTAGTACCCAATGCAGTTTCTCAATCAAATCTTGTACTTTCAGACACTCACTAGCTGTTTGACACAAATGTTTTTGTATGGACTCAGCATTGTTGTCACCGACTCACTCTTTTTCTTTAGAGAGTTTCAACTACTGGTCGGATTTCCATTTGTGAAATTACTTGGTATCAGAGTACGGGGGGTTAGTGTGAATTTGCTTGCTTTGGGTTGTCATATCAGTTAGTGAAACAAAGTGCATGTACAATTCCTCTACAAATGAATTCGATGTTTTCTGAATGTATTCCAAAGATATCCAAAACTGGATTTCTCTCTCTGCATATGATGAATCATCCGATATAATTTCATTCATTTTCTGGCACACTCTGACTCACATTGATTTGTTTTTGGGGGGGAAATTTCAGCACTTCAGTGCCAAAGAAAAGGAGCTGTGAATGCTTCAAAGGTATTTTTGGGGGGAAAAAGGCACAAAGTCACAATATTTCAAGTAGCAAAAAAACACTGAATTTGCCAGATTTCAACCATAGCTAGTAGGATGTTGCCAGAATAGAGCGGGTCTCCAAAACAATTCTACTTTGGTGTCTGGCATCTGTAGCCAAACTTGGCAAAGTCTTGTTCTGGAGGATTGCTAGTTCACTTCACAAATTTGAAAACAAACCCCGACTCTTCTTCGGAGCTCTAGAATAAGAATCTCAATTGAAAAATTACTACCACAAGGAGGGCTTCAGCAGGGTGATCTTACTCCCACTGTTTAGGAGGAAGAGGGATCTTACACCTACTCATAGGTAAGGTGTCTATACTCTCACCCCTAAATAATGGGCGTAAGGGTCCCTCCTCATTTCTAGGAGGGATATTCACAAATATAAGGTGACCTCCAAATACAATAGGAAACTTCTCCCAAGTGCCTTTCCATGATGTTATCAAGGACTCCATTGATATATTTAAAATTGTTCCAATATTCACCCAACAATTTGATTGTTGTTACTTTAAATTAGGAAAAATATTCTGTTATTTCCTACAACAACAATTTGAATTAATTATGTTAGAAACCAATTGAAAGAGCAAATAGGCTATATAGTCAAGTGAATTTTATTATAAAAAAAAAGTCCCAATTTTGTGATGTTGCCACTATCCACACTAGCAATAATCCACAAAGAGAATTAGCCAAAATTGGCTACATCTCAGAAAAAAAAGCAGGACAATTTAAGAATCCTGCTATATTTTGGCAACCTGCTGGAACTTGTTGTCTAAATATGGAAATTTCATAAAATCTTTCCTGCAAATCTGGCAACTTTGGCACATTTATTTTCAAAATTCTTTGTATGATTTTTTTATTTTTTAATTTTAATTTTTTTGGGTGGTATGATTGGCACTGAATTTTTTCTTTTTTTCCACCAAGTGATAAAAAATCACCAAAAAAAAAAAAACACTGGTTATAGCCTCTTCTGTTATGAATCAATTATTTTATATCAATCGTTTGCCTGTGATATTTCCAACTATCATAATACCATAGCAAGTTCAATTACAGTGTTGAATAATTATTTGTTTTGAAAATTTCATTTTTGAAAACTAAGATATTCTATAACATTCACTATTTTCCTTCACAAAAGTTTGCTGTTTGAAAAAATGGTTGACGACAAAATCAACATTTCTTGAAAATAAAATAAGATACTAGGGTATTGTGTGAAGGTATTCCATCTCATGAAGAAGATGGTTTCTGAAAGCAATACTCCCTAGTTCATCCCATTTCAAACATCAATGTAATATGTGTCACATGTTATAGAAGCTATTATTCATTATTAAGTTTAATTATGTTGTGATGTTATAGTAATTGTAAAGTTAATCACATTCATTCACAATAATACTCAATAGAGTGCTAAATTAGCACAGTGGAAAATGTCTTGACCACCAAAGAATCCTTGCTGTTATGTGTTTATAATTATTTTCTTGGTATGATTTTATTTGAAATTATTTAAAAGAGCATGTTTGAATTAGATATTAGTGGTAATTTTGTCTCGACTCTTTTGGCTTGGAAAATCTTTCTAAGAATCTTTAGAAAATACACACGTTAAAATTAAGTCTCATGGCATTTGTGACTATACTATAGTACCTTGGCATCTTCAACACTAATTATTATTATTTGTAGAAATGTTGAAATTATATACATATATATATTCCAAAGAAAAACATTTTGTGAAGGAAAATAGAAAATATTTTGGAATATTCAGCTATATTATAAGTTGTAACATGGAATTTTCAAAATTAATTAATTATTCAATAGACATGTGTTGAAGTTATACCGTGTATTACAAGAGTCAAATATAAGTGTGTATATGCATTTTGGGTTTTTGGGCTTTTCTATGTGGGGGGGGGCGGGGGGGGGAGAAACATTGACAACATAATCCAAATGTGGACTTCTTGGATAGATTTTTTTTCACTTTTTTTCTTTGCAGCATGTTGAAACTTGGAACTTGTTGTTACTAGATTAAACAAGACACAATTAAAACATTTGCTTGGTTTTGATTTTTTCAAATTACTTTTGGAGGGAAAGGATTTAAAATTTAGTACTTGATTGAGATTAAGGTCAAGAGCTATTGTTTACACACAAGGACAAACTTAGAGAGAACAAAATAAAAACACAATGTGTGGTTTTAGAGTTCTATGGGGTTGTGAATCATAGATTTTTATGTTTTCATTTTTGATTTTTGCATTTTAATACTATAGATGTTGGATATTTTCAATTTTGAATAAAGAAAATAGTAGCATATTGGTAAGGAAATAATGAGTAAACTTTAAAACTATTGTGTTTTTTACTTGTAATAATTAAAACTTGATCATAGATTCTGATTATCAAGAATATTAATGTAGAATTTGGGAAATATGGAATAGGTCTAGTAATGAGATGAATGTGTGAATACATTTTGAAACTAATTTAAATGGTTTGGAACAATAGAATGTATGTGATTTAAGTGCTATTGTATGCATAATTTGTAGTGTTGTTAATAGGCATAGAATATATCAAAGTAAAACTTGCACCTGCCATTTTGTGACCATTTTATGGACAAATTGTTTTTTGAAGAAAAAACACACAAAAAATATTGAGAGTGGTTTGGTTTTATTTGAGAGCATTGTTTTTTGTAGATGTCAAAATTCAGGAGAAAAAATATTGTTTTCAAAGATCTTGATCTTTAAGTTTTTTGGAAGTAGAAGACAAAAGGTCTAAGTGGTGAAGTTTGTAAAGACTGAAGTCGGAAGCATATGAGAAGTCAAAGGAAACCAAAGATTGATAAAACAATATGAATTAGATGGTGACTCAAAGTTGCAAAGCCATATGGATCAAGAAGCTTCAAGGGATGAACATCAAGGGATTTCATTTCGGAGTGGGTAGATGCAAATTATCTAAGAACATATGTGTATGATGATGCATAGGTGAATGTTATGGAGGAAGCATTACCATTTCAATCGGATCATAGGAGCCAAGGAATTATAAAAGAAATAAAGAATCTGAAACATAGAAGTTTTGTGGATTTAGCATGGTTGGTTCAAATTCTTTCTAGAATCTATGGGATCACAAAATGTCCATAGACTAACAATGAAGTGAGGGATGGATTTGTTAAATATGTGGGCCAACAAATGTTGGATAGAAACTTTGTAAAACAACCACATCTGAAATAGTAGATTCAAAGTAGTCTAGAAGAAAGGATGCATGAAATTATTTTGGGTCAAGGATACTTTATACTAAATAGACCAATGATTCGTAATTTTCCTAGTGTGAGTAGAGCGAAACCATTTTTTGTAAGTTTAAACTCTATACTAGAGAAAATTTAGATGAATGTTGTATAGTTTGGAACTAGGTTATGTCCAAAGTTAACACCATTATCAATAATGCCTAGAACAATGAGTGGGATACTTTAAATGCCAATAAGTATCCCACTCATTGTTTAAGAAGGACAACATAATAGATTTGTGATGCTAAAGATAGTTTTTGTAGCTTGTGAGTTTAGACAAAAGTTTGAACCATTGAGAAAAAAAAAAACAATTTTAGAATGGTATATATAGGAAATCTAATTGTGAAACATAGGTTGCAAGTATGAGGACTTCAACCTTTCACCTCCTCGAAGAAGGTTCAAGCATTTAACCATTGCACCACCATTCAATAGAAGTGAGAAATATTATCATCCTTTGGTTATGAATATTTATTTTGTTAATTTATTGAATTTTTTTAATATAGATATATGCAACCTACTTAACCTAGTTATGCTACCTACCTAATCTAGCCTAACCTACCTACTGAAATACATTTTCACATGTAAAGTTACTTGATTACAAAAATTAAATATTATTGAAATAAATCGAAGTTATTTGACATAATTTATGATTAGAGATAATAATGATGACAAATAAATTTAAACTTAATTACTACATGTTTTAGATTACATTTTAAATACTGATTTCATTGTGATGTTTAAAACTTGATGGCTCTAGAACATGAAATGTCAACTATTAAAAATATTTTGATAGGAATATTGGAAATATTAATATATTAAAAAATGATAGATTAATTTTTTAAACTAAATAAAATTTTTAAATCAAATCATAAAATTAAGCTATATTAAATGATCATAGGTAATTCATAAATAAACATGTAATGCTAATATGTGAGTGAATACAATTAAGGTAGGTAAGTAGTTAGTTAAACAGTTATTTAAATGTAGGTAGGTAATATTTAAACCTACTTTACCTACATAACTTTGCTATTTTTTTATAACCTAATTATTGCTATTACTATTTAGTTCAAAATTTAGTTACCTAGACATACATATACCTTGTTTTTTAACCAATAAATCTTAGAAATTATTTAAATTATAAACCTAGTTTTCCTATAATGGAAAAAGGTGTTAAAAAAATTAGAACATTAATTTTTTAATATTTGATAATGTACATATTCATTACATACATAGATAATATTTTAAATTCATAATCAAGATGACTATAATGGCCAGTTGTAATCACATGCATACTAAAATTCATGACTATAGTGGTTGATTATAAACAAGAAGTAATAACATAAATGACTAGTCAATAACATTAGTAATGTAGTCAGGTTAGAAAAGTCCAATAGTCATTAAAAACATTTCTTATATGACTCCATGACTAGGGTGAGGACATAGTCACAAAATGTCCTAGTCATGGATTCCACATTTTGGCATAATGTTCAATTACTGGCAATTGGGTTTAAATTAATTATGACTTATTATGAAGACACCTATGTGATTATGTTTTAGTAAAAGTACACCTTTAATAATGGATATTTGAAATTAAAAAAAATGCATTAGTCAATTGATTGGAATGGTAAAAAATTGAAAGGTTCATATTAAATTTCATTCCAAATTAACTACAGTGATTCAATATGTGGTGTGACATAAAATGATAAGCTTTTCTATGCAAATTTTCTTGCAAAAAAGAAGCAAAATTCTAATGACAAACTTTTGAATGGCTAAACTTGAAACTTATCTTCATATCCTCAACATTATTATTTTTTCTTCAATTTTCAATTTTTTCTAAATGTGTATTTATTTGGAATCATTACTTCAGCTCTTATAAATTATGGATTTTATTGTTTTTGATATATGGGCTTTATTAACATTGGACTGGAATGATATCATAAAATGTAAAAGTTTAACAATGTAGAATGGAGTTGTGTGGACTTTTTGTTTTTCAAAAAATGAGCCACAATATATAGTGCATTCACCTACTCACTTGGAAATTCATAATTAAATTAAATATACTCAATTAATTAATTAATAAAAAATGAAATGAAACGCCATTTATCATACCTTTCAAAATTACATTTAAAATGAATCCTTAAACATGTTTCAAGTTTATGCTCTTGACCAAAAACTTCACTTGGAAAGTAGACATTATTACATTCCTATTTGTTTTATAAAAATGAGTAGGAATGTCAAAATAGAAAATATCTTTGATCATTGCATTTAAGAATATCATGAAATTTAGATTTCCTATCAAAGTCTATACAACTTGGTTAATGATTCATTAGATACTTATATTCAAAAGCCTTATTTATATTGAAAAACATTCCTATATATATTTCAAAAGTTTGACATAGGTTTAGTAAAATGAAGATACATGATGTTTTTGGTGAGTCCACCCAATGATGCTTGTGCTCGTTTTGGTGCTTCCATTGCTTTTGTTTTATTCCCAACATGCTTCCCCTTTGTCTTGTGCCAATCTTGGTTTCATGACCAAGGCTAGGGTTGAGACAAAATATTCAAATAATTTGAACATTTGCCAAATGTTTCCAAGTGGAAAGCTACAATTAATGATCAATACAATATTTTTTCAAAAAACAAAATTCAATATTAAAATATCAATGTTATTTGTCACAAGAGGTTTCTCACAAGAACTAGGATTTGATTATCATGAAACATTTAGTTTAACATGATAAAATGACCTTTAAGTTAAGAGTTTTTCTTTCTTTTGCAACCTTTTAAAATTTTGAAGTCCAACAAACAGATGCTTGCACAACTTTTTTTAATGATCATTTTCCTAAAAGAATATTTATCAACCAACCTTAAAGCTATAATCAAAAGGGTTTTAAACATAAAGTGTCAATTTTCAAAAAATATTTATGGATTAAAACAATCCCCTTGTGTATGGAACAAGCAAATGGGCCATTGGGCTTTTATCTTTTAAATATATGTTTTGTTATAAGTTAAGCTAGAAAGGCAAAGAGAGAGAGACTAAGAAAATAGAGAGAAAGAAAGTCAAAGAGAAAGATTGAGAAGTAACAAGAGAGAGAGTCAAAGAGTTATAGAAAGATTTAGGTAGAGACTAAGAAAGATAGAGATAGACAAAAAGGCAAAGATAGAGACAAAGAGACAAAATTCAACAAGTCGAAAATGTTGCCACAAAAAAAAAACACAAATATTTATGTTCAACAAGTTGGTACAACATTTATCTTCTTGGGCCTTTGGGCAACAATCTTTGTTGATAATCACTCACATTATTGCAACCCAAAGGTTTAATTTTCTTTGATAATTTTTGAATCTGAAAAATGTATGCCATTTTTCAATCTTGTGATTTATCATCATAGATGTTCACTTAAGAAAGTTTAACATTAATGGGAAAAAATCTTTTTAAGATTGTTCAAATAGTAGAAAAGTGGTGGAAAAGTACCCAAAAACAAATATATAGTCAAAATATGGTGAATGTTTTCTTTAAAATAGATAGAGTAAATATTTGATGGTTTTTTCTTTGAAACCAAGATATTTGTGGTAGAATATTCTTGGATTACTTTTATTTTGTGGTCAATTGGAAAAAAATTGCCACATGAAAAAGATGTTGGTCATGATGTGAATTATGTTATGGGAGTAATCATGGGCATTTTGGTTCAAAAGCCTACCAAAACTAAAATGACTTGAAATATAATCTAAAATCAAACATTCCTTGGTAAACAATTATGCAAATTTGGTACATTTCATAAGTTGCAATGTAATAAATTGGAATGGACACACATTCGTGCAATTAAATAATGGTGATTTCAAACTACTTCACACAAATCTCTCTAAGTTAAAGTGTAGTCAATACAAATAATGGGAACTATTCATATATGAAAAATCATTTATGAAGAGTGATGAGGGAGGAAACATAAAATTTCGACTATGTAATGTATTGCCACATTCATGTTGAAATATAAATTAGCATAAGTTTTGTTAATTTGAAGAGACATGTAGTAAAGGAACACACTGGTTCCCAAGAGTTGATTCTTGAACAATTTAAAGAACAAGGTGGGTGAAACTCTAGAAGAATGTTCTGTGTTTTTTGGTTGGGAAACATTTGTCAATAAAAACTTTATTTTCTATTTTCTTTCTTGAGCATCTATTGTTTTTACATGGTATTAAAGATTGGTAAGTTTTAGGATACTTTAAAGTTTTCCGACTATTCATCAACCATGGCCAATAATGGACTTGAACATTTAATTGATAGATTTGATGGTAGTAATTACCAAACATGGTCTAGTCACATGGATATGTTTTTCCACCAAGAAGAACAATGGGACCATGTCAATGGTTCTATTATTAGATGATCAGATCTTGCAATCAGACTACTTGGGACATTAAAGATGTAAAAGCAAGAGCTAATATTCTTTATTGTATGAAAAAAATCAATTGGTCTAAGTTAAATTGTTAAAAACATCAAAAGAAATTTGGGATCAAATTAAAACTAATTTTTAGACAACCAATGTTGTTAATACAAATTATCTAACAAGAAAATTTTATACATTAAATTTGGGTCAGATATTGTTTGAGCCCATTTTGATAAATAAATAACTATTTGTTAGATGAGTTGATTATAGTTGGAGGGAAAATGGTTGATGCTAATGTTACTATAGCAGTTTGGGTTCAATGCCCAAATCATATAAGAGTGTGGTTATGGTCCAAACATGTTGAGTGGGTACTTTTCATGAGACATTAAGTCTTTTATTGGAAGAAGAAACTAAAAAAATGTGGAATTATATAAAGGGGAAAAATTTACATTTTATAATAAAAATAATGGAATAAAATTTTATAGGCCAAAAAGACCCAATTTCTTCCATTTTGAAAACGTAAATTGAAAATCAAATAGAAAAAAGTTTAAACAATGGATTAAAAAAAACCTTTGGGAAATTGTTTATAGTGTAAGCTTATAGGGCATCAAAATTGTCGAAAAAAATTGCAAATGAGAAAAGTCACAATGAGGTTGAAATTTCTTTTCAAATGAAACAAAAATACCCATACCTCTAACAAGGCAAGGTTATTTATAGCCTTTTTGTTAACATTTGATTTAAATAGTAATAAATTAAGTTGGGTTGTAGATTTCAAGGCCACTTGCCATATGATAAACAATACAAATTATCCAATTGAGGCCTATGTGTACCTTGGTGATGATACACACTATAAAATGCATGGCAGTGGGAAAATTACAATTAAATTAACAAATGGAGAAAGACAACACATTCTTGAAATGTTACATGTACCAAGTTTGACCAAAATTTTGATTTTTGTCATATAAGCTACAAATGCCAAGTAGGCCTTTACCTTTACCTTTAACAATTATACCATTCAAGATAAATGCAATCGAATTATTACAATTTGTGAAAGAGAAGGCAATTTATACAAATTAAGCACTTTGGTCCCCTATTTATTGATGGTTCACCTTGCACCTTGCATTGATACAACAATTCAAAATAATCAAAATATAAGAAATCATGATTTATGGCACTAAAGACTAGTCCACATTGATGTACAAAAGATGAAACTAATGCATGCAAACAACTTGTTAATAATTAAAATTTAAATATTTTCTTGAAATTTCATTTTGTCCAAGTTGTGTATATGGTAAACAAATAACATCACAAAGTTACAAGCTTCATGTGTTTATTCCAAATTCATGTGAAATTTATTATTTCATAGGTTTGTACATTTTAAACACAAATGTCATGCATTATATAAATGATTTTTGTGTGTAAACAACACAAATAGATGTACAACGTCCATGTTTAAACAATATGAATAGGCATATGACATTCATGTGTAAACAATGCGCATGACATCAATGCTTAAATAATATAACTAAATGAATGACGTTCGCATGTATTTCACACAAACCTATGAATAACAAATTTTGCATGACTATATTGCAAAATCGTGTCTCATGAAGTTTGTGATGAAAAAACAAAATTTCAACATCCAAAGGACAAAGGGTTAATTTCATGCTAGACCTTGTGCATTCAAATGTTTATGGACCAATATAAACAAAATCACAGATCGTGGGTTCAAAAAATTCTTATATTGATGACAAATCAAAACATTCTTATGTGTATTTTATGTAATATAAATATTAAGTTTTTGAATATTTCAAAATGTACAAAGCTGAAAGAGAAACCTTTTTAGGAAAGAAAATTAAAATAATTTGAAATGATGGTAGGGGTGAATATTTTATTAAACAATTTACGAAATTTTGTAAAGAAAAAAAAATTATCAAACAAATGACAACGATTTATATTCTAGAACAAAATGGAGGACTTGAACACAAAAAAAACCCTTTGGTTGAGAATGTGAGAAGTATGACAAACTTTGCTAAACTTCCAAATTTGTTTTGGGTAAAAGTTGTGTCTACAACCAATTATATTCAAAATAGGGTACCTATTCTTGTTTTGGTTGGAAAAATCAGTTTAAAAGAAAAATGAATGGATAAAGAAAAAACGCTCTTTGACTCAATTAAAAACCTTTGGATGTGTTGCATACGTGCACATACCCAAAGAGAAAAGACATAAATTGGATGTGAAAAGTCAAAAATTCATTTTATTGGGGTATAATGATAATGTTAAGCTTATAGATTATACAACCTTTCTTCTAGCATTTTAATTATTAGTAGGGATGTCATATTTGATGAGGAATTTCAATTACAAAACATAACGGGAAATGGGTCCATTAATAAGGCCAACCTATTTCAATGAAGAATGAAAAGAAACAACAAATAAAGTGAATATATTTGGCATTTAATTGAAAACTTGGGGAGGTCACTCCTTATATATTTTAAGAAACACATAAATATGCTATGAAATAATGGCATATTTTTAACATATTATAGTTATATTTTAAATTATTTTTCATAATATTTTCAAAATGAATTATTGATACTTTAATTACATTTAAAGTATTATAATTTTTACTTTTTTTCAATAATTTGCAAGCACCTTATATGTTTATGCATGTTATTATAAAAAAAATTGAAATGATCTCCTTGTCATAACCATGGCCTTGGGTTCGCAACCAAAGTAAGGGTTTGCAAAGGTGCAAGCCAAGAGTGAAGCTTGGGAGTCACATTTCATGCTTTTAGGAGTGTAGGAGAGTGTGAGGGAATGAACCCACACACTCCGAAGTGGGCTCCCATTTTGAAAGTTGTAGTCTTAATGGACTTTTGAATTTCTAGAGGGCAATTTTAGGGGTCAAAATTCATTGGATTAAATAGTTCATTATACCATTGAAAAGATCTTGAGCCGTAAATGTCTAAAATGGTATCGTATGAACCATTTGGATACTTAAAACATAAGTTATGGCCAAAAGAAAGACCAGGAGTCAAATTGTTAATTTGATTCCTTACCATTAAAAGTTGTGAATTGCCCTGATTTACTTGCATGTAGGTGGTGTGCCACATATCGTTGGAAATATTTCGATGGGGGCTACAACTTTGCTTTAGACCTCACCTTAATCGGAGTTTGAAAAAAAGTTATGGGCCTCCAAAGTTGTGGGAATCCCCATTTCGGGAATTTTGAGACTCCCAACTTGGGAGTCCCGAGACAAAATGACATTTAGGTGTAGGGATCATGGTCAAGCACAAAAAATACTATAAGGGGGAAGGCGGTGGCTTCCCCAAGTTTGGGTTGTAGTGAGTTTTGTGAGTTTGTGTTTGCCCGTGACTCATCCATGCATCAAAAGTGCTCCAACTATGCATTAACCAACTTGTTGTTTAGTTTGTGCAGATCCGTGCGAATAATTGATTTGCTTGTCCTAGTCCTCATCCCGGAGCTCCATCATGCCCTTTTACCTTTGAAGTGTTACAAGCCAAGGAACGTACCCAAGCTCCTTATTTGTTTTGTTGTTTTCACCTTAGACTCGTAGTTGAGTCTATCAAGGAGCTTGGGGTGTGTCACATCGTATCAAAACTTTGGTATAACTCAATCCACCTATTGGGAGTTCAGATGGCACCAAAGAGGACCCATAAACTAGTACAAGAGACCATGGTGGAAGAACCCACCTAAGACTTAGATGTTCCATCTGAGGCCAATAGGGAGGAGGAACAAAAGGATTTTGAAAAATAAGAAGATTGTGACAATCACAATGACCATGAAAATGAGGAGGAGCAATTGACCACAATCCTTTTCACTCCAGAACAATTAAAGGTTTTAAAATGAATAGGTCTGATTTCACTAAATTGGTTACGGCCTTCAAAGGAAGATCATCAAAAGGTGTAGGATTCAAGCCCACTAAACCTAAGAATTTTGACGGGGTCCGAGATCAGAAGATGGTAGATGCTTGGCTTGCAGAAATGTAGGACTACTTTCATGCCACCAAAGTTGCGCAACACTCACTCATGGAACTTGTGGAGTCTTATTTAAAAGGCTATGCTTCCACATGGTGGAGGATAATGAGGCAAGAGGAAGGGAAGACCCATGGCTACACATGGGAATATTTCAAGGAACACATTGAGTTGGAATTCATTCCAAATTTTTTTGACTACATTTCAAGATGCAAACTTTGTGACCTTGTGAATGCAACAAATGACAACTTGCGTCAATGTGTGAGGGCGTATTCCAAACTAGTTAATCCTAATAAGATTATTTTCCATAAAAAGTTTAACCTTTTCTTTTTTAAGTATCATGACGTTCATGCCATCAATATGTTGTTTATAGATGTTACACCAGTCCTTATACATAATTTGGAATAAAATGCAATATTAACCTTTTGATTTTCTACCATTCCAGTCTATTGACCAATCCATATTTTTGTACTTCAAAAGTCCATTGTAAAAAGTTAGTGTACTTTCATTCAAAAACATAACATAGGTATTTTCATAATCAAGTTATTAATGTATAATCAATTTCAAATTTTCAATGTGATAAGTTTTATTATTTGTTATAGGTGTGCAAAGAAAGGGCATTGTGTAAAAGTGGACATTGTGATGCAAAAACTGAATCACCTTAATGTGCATTCATTTAATTTGAACTTTTTTAGTAGTTGGACTTTTACCTTTGAAATTAATGTTTTTATTATATTTGAACAAAATTTCAATATGTATGTTGAATTTTATAATAGACTAAATACAAAGTTTTTGTAAAAGTTTGAAGTTGCAAGTATTTTTCATTTTTTACCAAACTAATTCAGTAAAGGCCAATTGAACCTTTACATTTCAACTTTATTTTTTTTGCAAAATCTTTATATGTACATTTTTTTTGAATTTTTGAAATCATTTGAAATAGCCTTTTAGTCTTAGGGTGGACATTTTAGTGTAAAATTTGGGACCTATGTGCATCAAATGACCATTTTTAGGGGGGCTATTAAATAATTTTTGAAGGGCATATTCACAATTAGGGTATCGAAAAGGACAGTCCATAAGAAAAATGATAGCAAAAGATTATTTTGGATTTTTATTACATTTACCATAGTAGTGACATACGCTCAATTTGATTCAAACATACGCGTATTATACGTTTTTTTGGGCTTTTAAAAAAATACTTGAAAATACTTTATACAAAGGTCAATTTTCAAGCCTTTGTATCATTATAATGTTTTTTAAAAAAACTTGAAAATACTTCTTTTTGAACACCTTCGAAAAATACTCGTATTTCGTATGTCACTACTATGACATTTACTATTTCATGATTATAATGGATTGATATATGAATATTAGAATGATGTCATGTTAAGTTAATAAACATATCCAAGAATAAATTGGATATAATATTGATCTCCTTTTGAATCTTTTTAAACAATTTGAGTCTTTGTTTTAATTATCTTAAAGGAATAAAAAAGCATGTATTAAACAATGCAATTGCTTTCAATTTTCTTTTATGGATAAGTATTGCATACATCTATGTTTGGTAATGTTCATCTAATGCATTTGCTTAAATAATGTAGGATATAAAAAATTTGAAGGTTACAAAGTCCATTTTGAAAGGGCTACAAGCAAAATGAGTCCTTTTTTTTTTTTCCATTTGGTTGATTTTTTCTATTCATTAGGCTTAGAATTTGTAGCTTAACTACTGGCAAAATGTGTAGGAAATTATCATGCAGGGAAACATGTTAAATTGTATATGCAAACTTATGTATTCATTTTTTGCATTTTTGGTTTTTTAACAAAATATTTATGCATAATTACCTACACATGTGAAAAACCACCACCACTAGGAAAACTATAATAAATTGAATTATCTAATATCTCTCATTGAAATTTATTCCATTTAGATTTTGTATTTGGAAGATAGCAAAAGCAAGATCTTTGAATCTTTTGACAAAAGAATGGTACCTTGAATTGTGAATATGCACTCAACCTATTTTTTATCACCATATTATCATTTTATTTTCTAATATATACATACTAAAACCACTTTGTATTAATCATAATTCATTATTTCTGACTATTACATGCCCTATATTATAATTAATTTTATTATTTGAATAAAATATACCCTATTTTTTAACTAATCAACTTATAATTCCTACTCAACAACCATTAATTGCACCCTATATTTTTATTCAAATGTTTTTTAATTTTTTTTGCTAGTGTTGCGCTTGGCTTTTAATAGGTTTTATTTTTCCATTTTATATTCCATTCAACCATTTTTCTAAATGCTCTAATAACTTGTTTACTTTTCCAATTTTCTTTACATCTTCCATTTTTTGTGCATTTAGTTGTGGCAATTCATGAAAAGATTTAAATATACAACATAACTTGGAAATATAACTTTTTTTAAACAATTTTCAGAATATTATAAATGGTCTATAGACCAATAACGGTGTCCTTGGGTGTGGGCCCCAAGAGTTGATTGGTGAGAACAACCATACAATGTGTATTGACTTGGGAAAGTCATGTTCATCCCACATGACCAATGTTCCTTTTAAAATGTTCCTTTGATGAATCTCTATTAAATCAATTAACAACAAAAGTCATGCATGCAAATTTATTTGACATGGAGTAAACCAATTTAAAAGCATAAAAAATATGACACATAATAAAGATCTTGACAAATTGAACCAAAAATCAGTTATCTTGAAAATTGAATTCACCCCATATACCATTGATGTCCTCTGTTAGCAAATTTCCAAAATGAGCATCAAATGGGGTCTAGGATATCTTTGGAACTCTTTTGTGACCTTTTTACCTATAACATGGCAATTTGTTCCATAATGCCTTAAAACTTGACAAATATGGTTTGGCCTTAGGGCTTTTATTGCATTATGAATATGACCATAGATCATATTTGTGTCACTTTTTCTCCAAGTTAGAAACACTATTGCATTGGGAAAACACACTCCACCTATGATGATGACATGATGTTGATGATAGTTGTGATGATGATGATTCTTGGCATCCTTTCAAGTTACTTTCAATTTCATGTACTTCCTTGTTAATTTATTTACTTGTGTGTAAGACTTCAAATGTAGACAAGTTTCACCTTGCTCTTTTATCTTCCCAACATTTCAAATAACTTGTTGCCATGAGATAAGTGAAATTGAAGGTTGCACATGTAAAACACCTGTTGGTATATAGATTGCCTTTCGGCTTGACCTACCAACCTTTCATCCAACTATTTTGACCTCCTTGGTATGAGTATTTTTTTGTTTCCAAATTTGTGAGGTAAGTGGGTTGGTAATCATCTAGAAGATGCTTTAACCAAATTTGTGAGGTAAGTGGGTTGGCAATCATCTAGAAGATGCTTTAACCAAATTTGGCTACAAGTTAGAGAGGAAAGTAGAAACGTTTAGGAATCCTGCTATATTTTGGTGACATACTAGAACCTATTATCTAAATATGGCAATTTTAATTTCTTTTCTCATAATGTGGCGAGTTTGATTTTGTAGCTTTCTTAGGTTTTTTTATTGTCAATTTAATGCAAAATTTTGCCAAAAGCAGAAACACTCCTTGGTATCCATCATCTACCACTTGTGATGATGAATGCTCACCACTTCCACTTGTGTGGATGTCACGTCCACTTGTTAACAAGTGGTTGGTCTCATATTCTTACCATAGTCAAGATTATCAGCCTTGTTCCAGCCATGTTTTGCGGACACAATGACTTCATGTGATCTATTTTCTAGTTTCTAGCCACCTGTTGGATGGAGTAAAAGCATTGGAAAATTTCCTAAAAATAGCTCATTTGGGCAAAGGAATGCTAAGTGCAAGTGTGTGAAAGAAAAATTCCTTGTGCAAAATGAAAATTTTGGATCCAATTTACACAGGAGATTTCTACATATATATAAACTTGGGTCCTTCCATTTCAGATTCATCACAATTAACACATGCAAATACTGTGCCATAGTAGCATGACTTTCTTAAAAGACATCCAAAGTAGACCAGTCGCCTGTTGGAGAAGAGTCAGCAACTCAGTAGAACTCATTTGGGTGCCCAGAATGCTTTTTTGTGTCGTCTCTTTGTCAAGGCAGCGTCTAAGACTTGGGTTGATACTTGTTACAGCCTAAGACCATTGTTTTCTTAGTCAACTGGGCAACTTCAACACTTGGGTTGTAAGGGCTTACATCAATTGTTTTCTTAGTCAACTGGGCAACTTCAACACTTGGGTTGTAAGGGCTTACATCAATTGCTTTCTTTCTCAAGGCATCCTCCAATGCTCCCCATTACAGCTTACATCATTGTCAACCCCTATGGACAACATCCAGGCCTGCAATTCATGGGTTGTCTCAATTGTACCATATCCACATTCAATCTAGCTAAATATCCAGCAATTTGCTTTTCAAAATTAGTGATGAGAAGTCAGGTTCCCAAAGTGGGTCCAAGAAAGATTGGATACATGGGTATTTGAGATCCATAATTTTTGTGGGACACATGAGATGCTTGGTCTGTGTACAATAGTGTGATGCACAGATGTTAAACACTGCCTACAAACTTTGGTGGTCAGTGAAAAGTCCTGCTGTTGCTGCATGGCTGTATTGCAGGGTCGGACCTATAGGACATTCAAAATTTTCTTTACAAACATTTGAAGACGCACTCCAAGGAGGGTTTTGTTTTTACAATTTTGTCAAGTAGGTGGAGCCAGACCCAAAATTGCCCCTAACGAGTTCTGTCCAGGGCAGTTCTAAGCTTGTCATTTTGCACCCTGCATGGTTCTGTGTCAAACCATATTGCGCAGCTTTTCATGTTTTGCATGTTCTGCTATCCCTGGCTGAATTCGAACTCAACATCTTTCTGTTGAGAAAGAAAGTACTAACTAGTGCATAGATGACAACATAAGAAAGAAGCAATTAATTTTTTCTTTTTGAACACATGCACAAGGTCAAAACAGTCAAACCTTGTGAAAACAAACCCAGGTGATTGAGCATTGTCAACCACAAAGTATGCTAGACAATGCTTGTTAGGGGGTGTTAAGTTTCTTCAGTAGGTGGACTAGGGATTCATTCAGAAGGGGAATAATCCAAATCTGGCAGAGGTTTGGCTAGATGCTAGGCAGGAAAGTAGATTTGTTCAAAATCCCAGTTTGGTATGGCGACCTCCATGATCTCAGTGTCTAAATCTGACAACTTCTGACTGCTTTTCCTAAAAATATGGTGACGACTTTTAACAAAGTTCAAAAAAACCATTTGTACATGTGATTGTTTTTTTGTCACAAGAGTGCGTAACATTAGTCCAAAAAAAACACACACTGACTCCAAGCAATATGCCTGAAAGTAGGCTGATTTTAATGACTTGGTCCTGAAGCTGTGTCCCTACCCAAGTCTTGAACCCTCCCATTTGCAGGAGAAAATGTGTCTCTGGAGAGGGGTGTGTTTCATGCAGAACATGCAGTTGAACAATGCAGGGCGTTGCATTGACAGCTGCAAAGTTGGGAAGGGGGAAGGGTGTTGGTTTATTAATGTAAGCCTTGCCATCTGTCTTGTGGATATCTCAGAGTTTCTGTCAATAGGAGTAATGAACCTTTGCTGGTCTTCAAGCTTTTCGAATTCTCTTTGTTAATAATATTCTAAGGATGTGGAGAGAGAGAGAAGCAAAGGAACCCCACAGTTATGAGATCTGATTCTGACGTACAAGAATTGTCACTTTCTGAGCATGTGAAAAGAAATGGGTTCACAAGAAACACCAAGTAAAAGCATGTGGGTTGGGAATTCCTTGACATCATGCTTTCATGTGTTCAACAGTCAACTAGCTCACTCCTAGCATTTTGATGCTGAGTTGAAGTTTCTGGCCTCTGCCTCCTCACCAAATGCATAGATCCATAGTTGTAATCAGCTTAGGCATCATAATTAGGTTTCTTTAACGTGGATGAGGTGGTCATCTGCTGATTCCACTTTTGGTACCACTCAGTTTCACTAGAGCATCTTCAGTGGCACGTTAGAGTTATCTGTAAGTTTTCACCCTGTCTTTGGGCATGCTTTCACCCCCTTTCCCCTCTTTCAGTGGTATCCACAAAGAAAACACATTTTATTAAATCTTAGCATAAAATGCTCTGCAACTGAGTATGAAATGCTGAAACTCAGCATTTAATGCAGAGACTAATAACAGTAGTTGTAAAGTTAGGATCAGTAAAAAAAAAATATATAGCACAAGTGGAGGCGCTCAAGAAAAAAGGAAAGACGTGATGAAACTCAGTTTATTACCAAAATTGATAATTTTCTGAGTTTCATCCCCTGTTGAATGCTAATGTACTTTTTTGCAGGTTTTTTCTTAATCTCACCCTGTGTATGACCATCTGGTGGTGCTGTGTTTTTATTATTTTACGGACAAGTCTATTGCCCAACATGTTTTGGACAAAGATCCATAAGAATTTTGTGGGACTGGCTCAATAAAATTAGTATGGTTTAGCATTTTTGCTCAATATACTGAGTTTGATAAATGGCATTGCATATAGTTTAACACTTGCTCTTGACTGGCCATATGCACTGATTTGCCCAAATGATTTGTTATTAGTAAGTTTTGACTTTTGACCTTTTTTTTTTTGTTAGATTCATATTAATGAGAGAGGATTGGATTCAATGTTTTTTCTTTTTTTCAGGGGAAAGTTTTTGATTTTGTATGAGTGACAATGTAACATTAAATGGCAACCAGTCTTAAGGACATATCCCATAAAACTCCATCTATAGTTTGGCTACCCAATACATCCAAGAATAGAAATGTGACTAATGTAACCCAAAATTGCTCCTTTCTTCAAAACAACAAAAAAAAATTAACACAAAATATTTCATTTTTCTCAGAACAAATTCCCAACAGTGGAAAACTTTGCCCCCCAAAAAAAGCCCTGCTTCGAATCAGTAAATAAGTAAAATCCTGAATGAGACAAATATTGTCGCAGGACCAAATGCTGAGTGTAGGTGGAGGTGCTCTTATGTGAATTGACACTCCAGAACACCTTAATGGGCTCCTCACCTTCCTAAGTGGAAGGGGGCCTACTGACCCTATTCCATAGAACATTCCAGTGAACAGTATGCAAAGTGTATGTACCAGAATAGTGGAAAATGCACTCGAATAGTGCGCCAGTGTGTGTCTGAATATTTTACATCAAAACTTCAACTTATGGAGTGAGATAGTACAAATAGAGGCTGATGGAAATCATGGAAATGTATCCTTAGGCTTATGATACAGTTCAACTTGTGCTTCATAAGGCCCATGGTTGGGGGACATTGACAAAATTGCTGGGTGCAACTCAGAGGTAACCTTGTCCTAGTCCCCCGGGAATGGCCATGGCATCAGAATTTACACTACACATATTGAGCATATTGCCATTCAGAAGAGAAACATATATTTTTTCAGGTTGAATTGAAATACTTGTGGTTAATTGGAGAGTTGGAAAGAGTAAAATAAAGCTGGATGAGCTGCTAGAGCAATATGACAGGTCCATGAATGAAAGAAAAGTAACTCTCATCCAACTTTTTAAATTTTAGTATTTTTTTGATACCATAGTACCCAGTTTGTATATGATTTACACTCAGTAAAAGGGTTTTTGTCTTTGCCCCTACCCCCCCCCATGGGGTTCATTAACACATTGCATGGTAGTTGTTTTGAAAATGTGGGCTTGTGATGATCAAGACAACACACATGGTGTGATTCATATTAATTAGTTCATGAGTGCACTCACAACTTTTTCTTGTTTTGAAGGAGCCATATTGATTTGCCCATCATCAAGTTTTTGGGCACATTGGGCAGTCCCCAATAGAAGCACCTCATTCGACCCCAGTCACAAAATAGAAACAAAAGTGCTCCCCTATATCTCACCTTTTCAGATTAGATGCATGAGAGTTGAACTTTTGGGCAAACCATATGGGATAAATCAGAGGTGCTATTGGGAATGTCTTGGGAACTTCAGGAACCTCATTAGAACATAATGGGATTACATTGAGAACAAGGGAAAAAACAAAAGATCCCTTCTTTTCCCTAAGTAGCATTGGAACTTTTTATGTCACAATGTGGAAAATATTCACCCCCCAAAAAAATCTTGGTGCCACCATCATTCTTTTGCCCCATTCATTGTTCAATTTATTTTTTAATTAAGAAAATTAGTGTAGTGTAATGATTGAGGTGGGCCATTACAGACGGAATTTGTGAAACATGATGATAGTGGCTTGCCCTGCATGGGAGCATTTTCACAAAACTGAATGCCCACCCACATGGTCATTGCGACACAAAGTTCTAAAGAGTGCACACACAAGTGGTAGGGCATTAGGGTGTAAGCCAAAGCCAAGCTTATAGTGGGTGTTAGGGTGTTACATGTAAAATGCGAAGCATCAATTTTATTTTTACCATGACACCAGCCAGGTACCCACCGGGGTATCATGGTAAAAAAATTCAATAAGGTAACACAAGCATTTTGAAAATAGAAACGCTCATCTCTGCATGCATTTCATTTTTTGAAATGCCTGCACATGATGGATGCCACATTATGCTGGATAGGCATGAATCCACATAAGCTGTATTTCTGGGTGGAGGTTTTTTTCGCAAAGGCGACAACAATAAGAATATCGTTGGGCAGAAACCACTAATGAAGGAGTCATTTGCTTTCGAGGGTTTAGGGTTAGGGTTTAGAAATGGATATTATTTTGCTACAATTCACATTGGTCAAATAAGCTGCCATCTTCTTGCCTCAACAAGAAGGAAAGGGAAAGAAAAATGAAACTACAAGTAAAAACACTAAATTCTGGAAAATCATTAACTATTAAACTCCAAATGTAAGTGGCCACAGACCATGTTTTGGTCTGTCTTGCAACCCCCTCCTAATTCTGCGAGGAATTAGATAAGACTTGGGCTTTCAGCCTAACATTGATCTATCATTTTGTAAGCAATTACAACATACCATATGTTGGTATTGGTTACAGAAAACAAATGTGTTTGGAACTAATGGGCTTTGGACAAAATGCTGGAAATCAATCCATTGAATTACTAACATCTGCAGACCAAAATTGGGGCAATTTAGACTTGCCCCAACAATTTGGCAACCCCCTTTGGCTTCACACGATGGGTGAAATGCTCCATTAACTTATACATACATGTTTCTGTCATGAAGTTTGAAGATTAACCATTCAATTCTTTTCATTGCAATGGAAAAAAGAAAATACTTATTTTTTTAATAAGCAGATTTTTTTTGATTCAACTAGAGCATTAATTTTATTTTCATAATTTTGTTTCTTTGTTCCAAGGCCTTTGAAAGTTTCAAATCAAGGTGTCTTGGGGCATTGTTTTGGGCTCTCGTTTTTATCTTTCCCCCACAAGTATTATATGTACAATTTATTTTTTCACACTTGTTTTATGCATGATGTATTTAACATTCATTGATAAGCATGATTGATCATAAATTGTATGAAAACTAGTTGGGTGTGTGCATTCATGAAAATCATGACCTCCCATCCCCTATGAACTTACTACCATATGTTTTTTCATGAAGTGATTAAACTTTACATTTACAAAAGAACATGGAATTCAAAAACAAGGTTGCGAAAACCTTTTCAAGGGTATGATCAGTTGAGGTTCCATTTAAACATCCTACAGATGTAGATGTAATGGTCTGGATAAGAATAATATGTATAGGGTAAAGCCAAAGGTTGTGTGTTCTTTACCAAAATAAGAGCCCACATGAGTCCTTCACAACAACCTTTTTTTTGTGAAATTTTTTGTACAAATGTGAAAATAATTTCTTTGCCCCAATTTTTTTCAATTATTTTCTGGAAATTATTGAAAATATGTTTTTGATTGCGTACAGTAGCCTCCCGCTTAAGTACGCACCCGTTTAAGTACGCATCCCAGTAAAGTACGCAAAAATTTCCCAAAAAAATAGGGTTCAAATTTATTTAGTTCAACATGTCATGGATTGTCATTTGGCGCAAGTTTTGAAGTTTCTTACGTTTGGCTTTCAAGGTGACAGCCCGGACCTTACTTTGAAACAATTCAAACAACTTTCTAAGATCATCAAATGTTTCCTCAGCCTCTTCTCGAACTTCAGAGCAGAGCAATTGATCCTCTATATCAACAACTTGCGTATAAAGTGACTCGAATCCTTTAAATTCAATGGTGTTTCATAAACCCGAACCTGACGCTTGAGAGGTAAGAATATCATCATCATTGTCATCGTCCAAATTTTCTTCAGCAATCTTCATCGTCCCCAAAAGCTCTTCAACGTCTTTCAAAATTGCAACTACGAATTCTTCACTATTTTCATCGTCAACATGAACAAATTCTTCAAGCTCATCTTGCCCAACAGAAAGATTTAAAGCTGCGATAGCTTGTGTAACTTCGGTCACTAAATCCTCGATCTCGTTCACTGCTTCCTGATCGGCTTCTAACGTTATTATTTCCGCCTTCATAAATGCATTTTTTATAGAGCTTGGTGACACGGATTGCCAAGCTTCTTTGACATAGCTCGCAACATCGAGCAGGTGAGCTGGATTTCCATATGCAACTCCAGCAGCACCGCGTCGTAATCTCCGCCCTTGCATTTTCTTTCGAAGTTTCGCCTCCTCATCCAATTCATAGAAGTCAAGAACATCCTTGAGGTAGAGATATTTGAACCTCTTCTTCAAAGCTGCAATTATGCCCATATCACAGGGTTGTTTCCAACTTGTGCAATTTGGGGGAAAGAAGACGATCCTAACATTGTCGCATTCAAAAGCCTCAAAGTGTCCAAGGGCATTGTCCAACAACAAAAGAACTCGACGTCCGGTTCGTTTTTTCACATCTGGAAAAAACACTTCGTTGAACCACTTCCAACACGTTTCCACGTCCATCCAAGCTTTAGCTTGAATGAAATATGGAACAGGCCATTGGCGGTCCTTGATACAAGCAGGTGCTTTCGGTTTGCCGATCAATGCGCAAGGAATTTTGTGACTTTCCATAGCGTTGGTGCACACGATAAAAGAAACCCGATCTTTGGATTTTTTCTTCCCTCTAGTGGTTGATATGTCCTCATCTGGCATTAGAAGATTGTATCTTGGTAGTAGGCGAAAAAACAGGCCGGTCTCGTCCATATTGTAGACATTTTCAGGATCATATTGGGCAATAATCGCATAGAGGTCGTCTAAAGCTGCTAGCAATCCAGGATTAGATTTGTTGACTTCAGCTCCCTCTCCGTGAAGCAGCATCTTTTGCAACCCTCGGCGCACTCTGAATCGACGTAGCCATTGCCAAGATGCCTTGAAGTCCGTTTCCGGAATCGATAAACTCAATGCAATATTTTTTGCTTTGGCCATGGCGAGAGATGGCGGAACAGGAAGATTGGCACGACGCATGCTGTCAATCCAAATGTAAAGCATGTCTTCAAGCTCGGTGAAACGACCAATAGAGCATCGAAAAGTCTTCTATTTAGTTTCATCAGACATTAAGGTAGATCGCTCTAGGATTTGCTCCTGCTTGTCCCACACCTTTCTGATAGCTCCTTCACTAACATCGTACTCGCGCGCTATAGCCCTTTTACTGGTAGCATCCGTCTTGCTCAGCTTCGCTATGATCTCACATCTCTGGGACTCATTGAGGCGTTTCCCGTTCGGTTTCTTCGACATTGCAGCCAAGTGGGTAGTGATCTGGAGCTCTAGAGCATATCAAGGAGGGAAAGAAAGCAATAGAAAGTGGAGTAACAGGAGGTGAAGGAGGAAGGATTGAAGACAAGGAAAGGAGGGTTTAGGGTTTAGGGTTTAGGTCTTGTACGTGTCGACAAGAGCTGGTAAGGATTTCCAATGAGATGTGACGAGGGGAGTGGAAGGGATGGTGAGCACCAGTATGAAGCAACTAGAAATGGCAACCAAGTTGGCAGAGGAGTGCAGGACGTACGGAATGGAAGTACGGAATTGAAGATGGATTATCAGCAGTAGCAGCAAGGCGGTGTTGGAGGTGGAAATTATGTGCAGCATGGTAGTATTCGTGATCTTGATGATTTCTAACAAGCAGCAGCTGGCCAAAAAAATATGCAGATGTGATGATCATCGCCAATACCAGTTACGCTTGTTGGCTTTCGACCTGTCCATTGCTTCACTCTCCGACTCCCACCTGCTACACCAAACAATCCGGAAATCTGTAAAATGCAAAATCTGAGCAAGCTAAAGAATAGTATCATTGAGGAGTCAGGACTACTCGGCCTAAGATCCTTTCTGCAAGTACTTTCAAAAGTTCCAACCAATTGCTGCAACAGTATGAATTATATCAGCATCGTGAGTGGAATCCATACTGAGGTGGAGGGTAATTGCGAGGCAAAATGCGCCAGAACACAGCATACACCCATTACAAATCTGTGCACAAGCTCCGCAACGTATGCTGCAGCAAATGATTGAGCTCCGGCAATCGACCTCCTGCACCACCTTGATTAGATTCCATGATCATCATGCGTAGCAACAGCACTCGACGATTCTGGTGATCCCACAAACAACGTCCCAGTACTACCCAATACAGCTCGACGTCAAGCTCACTCAACCGTCCTCCTAGCTAGCTGTTGATCAGTTACACTCCTTGGCAAGCTACTTCTCAGATTAATCTGTTTTGTTGGAAGGCACTGTTCCGACGTCAATTGCAGCTCTTCTTGCCGACCTGAAATCTCATGGCACCAAAAGCTACTAAATTTTCTGGTATTGTTCGTATGGCACTAGAAGCTACTAAATTTTCTGGTATTGTTCGTTATAATGTAGTAGACATACTCGTCACAGCCATGACCCCAACAGCTTGCTGGCTTGCTGCAAGTTCTAAAAACCATTCATCAGCAAAATTGCTGTTGCTGCTTGTCTAGTGGTAGAGCTCCACTACACCTCCATCATCTTCGAAATTGGTGCTCTCGACCTTTGTGGGAGTGGCTGGCTGCTGCTGCTGCGGGTAGGATGGATAAGACCACCACACAGCAACAACCGTAGCAACAGTTGCTGTCCAGCCACCTGTTGCTGCTGTGGCTAAAAAAATAATGAATGGTCTTAAGTGCGCACCTACCGGCTAAGTACGCACACTCCTCCCAGGTTCAAGTTGCGTACTTAAGCGGGAGGCTACTGTATTCTCAAATTTCAACAAAAAAAATTTCAATTAAAAAAAAAGAAAAAAAGTCACCACATTTTGACTTGGATTTGAGTTTGGAGGCACTTTTTGGACATCTTCTAGAAATCTGTCACAATTTGATGCTAAATCCCTCTAGGGATGCTCCCAATGTGAAAATATAACACACCCCCACATTGCACAACTGCTCTCCTTTGGTACTCATACTATCCAAATCAATGTGTAGGGTTGTCACACGCTATAAATTAACGGTGGATCCTACGGTCAGGGATGCCTTACTGCCAGACCATATCATAACAAAATGATGGGGAAAGCCGATCGGTGTAATGTAAAGCCCAAGATTGCAGGCTTTATTCATCGCAAAGCACCCAGCAAATTTTTATATTTCTATGTTCACACAATGACTACTGGGTATCACAGAAACAAAGAAAGTGAGCATTTCAAAAGAAAACAAATTACTGATAGAGTGAGCATTACAATATTTGCAATGCCTGTCCATTGTGAAGGAAAATTTCAGTTTGCAAATAAGAAACTCTATAAGGCCCACTTCACACTA
The DNA here is from genome assembly GCA_963921925.1 of Sphagnum tenellum. NCBI lineage: Eukaryota > Viridiplantae > Streptophyta > Sphagnopsida > Sphagnales > Sphagnaceae > Sphagnum > Sphagnum tenellum. The sequence goes on from OY998150.1 coordinate 13,050,962, forward strand.
GGAGTAAGGGCTGATGTTCAACCCATATGAGCATTCCTATTGGTGCAAAAGTTGAAATCAGCCCCAAGGGCTTTTTACACCAGAGTCAAGGCTGAACTATATAATTAATCTTTCCAATTTGCCCAAGGTTACTAATAAATGCCGAATTTTTTTGCCTTATATTGGCCCCAAGGCTTGAAATAGGATGCCATGGAATCGGGGAGGCCAATTTGCAACCCTTGCGGCCAATGTTTCAGCATTTATCAATATTCTAGCATTTATTAGTAACTGGGGGGCCAAACAGCAAGCCAAAAATGCTCAAAGTCGGTGCCAAGTTTCTTTGGGCCCTGACACTTAATGTATAGAGGGGCCTAATTAGACTACAAAAATCTATTAAAACAATGCATCACACACTCTGAAATTACATACAATAGCAAAGCATGAAACAAAATTTCCCTGGCTTTGTACAAGCAAGAGGCCCAGTTTGTACGAGCAAGAGGCCCCTGCCAAATTGACATGCACATGGGCATTTGGCATGATACAAAAGCTTGCAAGCTTTTTCCCTCTTGTCACTCTTGTCCCTGACAGAGAGAAAACATCACCCATAGTGTCCAAGTAACAGTATGTGTGTCAAAAAAGTTAATTAAGTTTTGACGATTTCATATCAACAAATGATATATTTCGAAATATTCCATCAGATTCTTCATTTTCCTTGAGAATATATTTTTTCTTCTGAATAAATATAATTTATTTGAAAAATTTCAACATTTGTCAAAATAATATAATATAATAGTCTGGAACTGGTCCAGGTACTATGAAATATGTCACTACTTGCTGCTGCACTTGCGGTGTTCTCCTTGTCCTAAGTTGCCAGTACTTAACAAACATGTGAGTATATGTTAGCCAGTCGGCAATTATGAGCTTGGGTTCTGACTTTCCTTCTAGAGCTCTTCTTTAAGAAACATGTTGTGCTTTTCTTCATATGTGCAAGTTTCATGCGACGTACCAATCTGATGAGTTTTATTTGTTTCCTCACTTCTGACAATTGAAAACCTTCAAAATCACTTCATTTTCAAATTTTCATGTTTTCATTTGACCTTCAAGCGAAATTTAACAAATAAACAATTAAAAGGCTGCTGATGAACATTCTGAAGAATGTGGGGGGCATCAAATGCAAACTACATTGTAGTAGAGTCTCTCCCTTAGGGATTGAACCCTCCAATCCATATTTTATATATGAATGTTCAGTGTTGGGCATCCATATTCCTGACAATGGCAGGATAAGTCTCCTAACTTGAAAATCTAATTCCCTTGCACGGATATGTTATGCAATGGAGGAGTTATAATGTGTCAAACCTCTAACTGTAAAATAGGAAAAACACACATGAAAAACATACACACACATGATAGAAGTTGAACCAGGAGCAAACTCTACTGCAACCTCCAAAGGCTAGATTCAAACACCATAAACGTGATGATAATGCAAAATATGGTACGAAGCTCTTGACTGACATGCAGCTAAATAATGCTCCCAAAATGTCTATCTAGTAAGGATGGTAGTTTTTTGTTTTCTTTCTTTGTCACAGCTAGATCTTTGTCCCGCATTGCTTTCTTGGTACCATTGAAAAGCTCTCGATGAGTAGGAACGTATTGAGGTTTTGTAATGTGTAGATGATGTAGTAGCCAAAGTAATCAAACTTAACATAAATGTAATTATTGGAGTCATTATAAAAATAAATAAAGTAGCACTAGTTTGTAAAATGGGCTGTTTTATCATTAATTTAAAACTTTATGCTGCAAGAGTTGTTGAATATTGAACAATTTTGTCATTGAAATTCACTAAAATCAAAACTAAAAAATGTTAAGGAAATTTGAGCGTGCTCTTGATACTATTCAAAACTCTTGCATGTGTGGGGGTTTTATGGCGATGATTCTCTAATTTTTAGACCTAAGGTGTATGACATATTGAATTCTGAGTAATCTTTGTCATTGAAAACTCAAATTGATTACAAAAATTGGTTCTCAAAGGAGAAATTACTTATGTAAATTAGTTCACATTTGGGCCAATGACATAGGCTAGACTAGTTGTCATGGAATGGCAATAAAGCAAAAGAAAGTGGAAAGGGAAGGAAGATAATTGAGTAAAAAAGAAAAACTATTTACATGGTCATTTACATAGTGATAATTTACAATTCATGACCTCATACTATACGTGTATATGTAAAGACTTGAAATTTGGAAGGGCACCTCATTTTCATGAATATTTCATATACCTTAGAAAAGAGGTGGGATTTGATGCCTACTAGCCTTCTTTAACTACTAGTGAAATTTTGCCGAAAAGGAAGTTTTAAATAGTCAATTAAAAACTAAAGTACATACTAGGCATTTCAATGAGGTTTGTTTAATTCTTGGTTTTTAGAATAACCGTCTGGTTTGGTTTAGAAGAATTTGTACTATGGAAGACCCTTTGGTTTTGGGAAGATTCTCAAAAAATTAAAATCCATCAATTTTGGTGTTAGTGTTAGATTGTCAACTCCCAAGTTGAGAATTCAAGGCTTTATGAGACATGTTGATTTCAAGTTCAATGTGGGTTCTAAGTTTTAGATTTTTGAAAAAACCACTGAAATTACGTTTAAATTCCTCCTCTTCCATGGGAATGTGGATGGTGACCATATGAGGAATGGGTGTCATAGGCCCCTGTTTACCCTTGGGATCCCACTAAAGCATGATTTAGACTTTGATACCCAAGTCATTGCCCTCATTTGTAATTACCTCATTTATTTCAGCTTTGGTTGTTGATGTGGTTATAATGTCCAAATGTCCAAATTGATTTTGACCCTTGAAACGTTGTACTACATCCAAAGTATTTGTGTAAATGCCATTTTAGTGCAGATATTGGAGATGCCCTTCTATATCAAAACATAGGGCAAGAACATATGACCCTAAAACATGGAACACTAGATAGAACTTAGATAGGTTGGACCTTATAACCTATAAACCTCAAACTCTTTCTAAACCTTGGCCCACATAACCTTATGACTTGGGGCCTATAGAAACCCTTGAGATCCATTAGGTCTAGTTTCTATGGCAGGTTTGGGTTTGGGTCCATGTAAACCTGTCAAAGTCTGATTCTAGAACCATGTCCAAGTTCATGTAGGCTCATTGGGTATGATTCTTTGTTGGGTGTGTGTCCATGTAGACCCATGGAGTCCAATGCTTAAACCTGGATGCAGATCTAGACTTGAACCTAGCCAGAAACCTAAACCTGTACAACACTGGTTTCAATCACACTAGAAGTAAGAAAATTAAGTAAAAGTTGGCATATTTTTATATTTAGGTTTCAATATGTGGACAAAAATGTAAAAGGATAATCCAAAATTTATGTATGGGTTAAATGTTCTTAAAGATGACTGCCATGTTTTCCACATCTTCCAATGGAAGATCACCACTTTTGGGTACATAAAAAAAAAGAAAAACGTTGTAAATAAAAATCAAGGATGGGAACCCATCCAGCAGAAGTACAAGGCAAATGAGAACACAAGTAAATACAAACAAGAAAAAACAAAAGAAAACAATCAACAAAAATCACGTGTAAAAACCCTATGCATAGAGGATCCATAGCTACAAAATGACAATCAACAACAACAAAGAAGACCTAAATTGAAAGAGCTGTCATCTACCACAAATAACAGATCAAAAAAAAAAAGAAAAAGAAAAAGTAGGAGGGAATATTTCACAAATTCCCTTTTTAAATGAATTTTCCCATTTTTCAAGAAAAAATAAATTTAAGAAAATCTCACCATATTTCAACAGAATTTTTAGTTTTGGGGCAGTGATTTTTTGCCAGTTTTCTACTAGGTATATTGGAACAATTTTCATAATGCTAACTATTTCTGCTGATGATTGCTCATTATGCTACATGAAAAAAACTGAAAAAGAAAAAATCACTGCAACCATTGATAAAAAACTTCCTTCTGTAGCATTGGCTTGGGTAATAATGCCTTCTTCAAAAAGTTCGGTTGCAAGTCTGGTACAATACCCAAGTACCTTGGCAACTTCAACACGTGTCTGTCAAAGAAATAATTCATTTTGAAATTTTCATGTTGACAAATAGAATGTTCTTGAAGATTCAATATTTTCCTTCACAATATCTTGTCGTTTGTAAATAATAATTTCCAAGAAAATTCAACATTTTTGAAAATAATATAATTAGTGTTGAAGTGTTATCTTCTTAACGGTTCACCTATACCTACCTATTATCAAGTTGACCTATAATTTTCAACGCAAGACAATTAAGTAGATTATATATATGATTTGACACGACCAGTAGACCATCTATTGAACCAGAACAGACTGCTCAACACTTTGATTGCACTGATGTGTGTATGATTGATTCTGTCGTCCCTTGTTAGGATTGGAAACCTTCAAAAACACTTCATTGTTTATTATTTGATTTTTGATTTCGTACTTTGTTGAAATTTTGTGAGTCAAAGAAAAGGTTGATGTAACTAGGTAGAGAAGAATTTGGTTTGGAATCTTTATGTATTTTTTAAAGAGTGCAACAACTACAAGTTTAGGAACGTGGAAAACATTGGACTCAACAACTTTACGCAATGTGCATTCTAGTAAAAGGTAAACTGGCTGGAACTGGAGAAGAGGTTTTGTCAATACCAAAACCAATCAATCAAAACTATGTAAGACCAGAGCTTCAGAGCTTCTCTTCAAAACCTGGAACCCGACAACACTGGTGGTGCACACACAAATATACTGGACTCAGCTTCTAGAGCTTTAAGAATGCATCAAACCCCCCAGGAATGTGTGATAAGTGCTTGTGTAATAGTGGGATGTGAGTGAAGGAAAAGACCATAACATATACATTTTTACTAGCATTACTGCAGTATGCTGGGGCCTTGGTCAGTTCTGCAACTGGCCTGTATAAATGAGCTGATTTCCACATGGCCGTGTTGCAGAAGTCCATGCACATGGATGCCTACTGTAGTACCCCCAGTGGGGGCAGCTTCAACACATGCCTGGCCAATTATTTACTTATTTATTTATTTAGTATGAAGTTTTTTGAGTTTAAAAATAGGATATTTTGGAAGATTCTTTATTTTCCTTCACAAAACTGTGATCTCTTTCAATTTTATTTTTTTTGAGAAATGTGATAATTAATATCTGTCAAAGCTGCTAAACTACCCCATTCCCAACTTGTGCACACATATATAAAAATAGAATTTTGAAAAAAAAAAAAGATCTTTCTTATTGAAAATTTGAAAATAGTTAATATGTTTTAAATGTGTCATCGACTTGAAATCAATTCAAAACACTTACCTTCCACATACTTGCATTTTTGTGAATTTAAATAAATACACATTTTTAAAACAAAACACAATATTATTATATTAAAAAATATTCAAAAAAGAAATCCTCACATATATTGATCATCAAACTAAAAAATATTCCAATTAACAAACATTAAGATTTATTTATGATTATTTTCAAATTAAAAAAAAGAAAACAAGGAATCTATGATTGGTTACTTGAGTATGCTTGCCCATTGGCGAAGAAGATGGAGACGTCAGTAGGAAAACCCTAGTCCAACTTGTTGTGGGTGAAGAAGGTAGGTAGGAGGTACCTACAAGAAAAACCCTGGTCCACCTTGTACATGTTGGTGAAGAAGATGATAGGTACCTACTTAGTAGGTAAACCCTGGTCCACCTTGTTGTTGGTAAAAGGAAAGATAGGTAGGTGGTACCTACTTAGTAGGAAAACCCTGGTCCACCTAGGTGTTGGAAAATAGGATAGATAGGTAGGTACCTACATTTTTAGTCGGAAAAGCCCTGGTCCACTTTGGTTTGGTGGCGGTGCTGGTCCAGCGAAGCGGGTGCGCGTCTGACAACACGGCCTTCACGTCCACGTACATACAAACCCCACTTAACTTTTTGTGTGGAGTCAAAATCCCTGCACACTAAACTAGGAAAAGTCCTGGGGCGTGGTATTTCTCCGTCTCCTTCCTGTCACGGACCGGACTTTGCCCTCACCAAAATTAAAAAACAAATTCAAATTCGGTGCAATAATCCACACAGCTTCCACGTTTCTTCCCCATTCCCGCACGCCGCCCCGCCCGCCTCCCCATTCTCCTTGCAAGCGCCTGCCTGCCTACAAATTCTTTCTTCTTAATGCTGCAACAATCCGTGATTCAGCTGGTATTCCTCAAGCACAATTGAAGGAACGCTGTGGCGGATGCAGCATCGCATGATGCTCACAATTCTTCCACGCTGGTCATGGTCTCAGACATCAAGTCCATAGATTTATAGAAGAAGAAGACGAAGAAGAAGAGAGACAGAGACTAGAGCTCAGGACCGCATCTCCAAGACTCAAAGGACCTTGATCTGCATCTGCACATAAACAACCCGAAAAACAAAAAGCTTACTTGAGCGGGAATTATCAGTCCAGGAGCATCAACAATTTACTAGAAAACCTGCACTTTGTGGTGCAATTAATAGACACATGGATAATTTTAGGGAGGGGATGATGAGGTTAGGAGCCGGAAATTGGAGTCAAGAGCAGTGCGTGGAGAAGGTGGAGGAGATGCTGAGGAGAGCTATAATACACCAGGAAGATTTATGGGGGATGCTAATGCTGCATTCATCCGATCAGGATCATCAGTTGGGTCCGTCGTCTTCGACAATGATGCAGATGCGAGATCGATTACCAGGTGTTAGTGGTGAAAATGTCAACTGTGATCAGGTCTGTATCATCCCGCCCATAATTTTCAGAGCCTTGAAGGCGAAGCTGGAGAATTCCATGGATTGGAGCCACCTTGCTCTCTGTCGTCTCAAGGAGATTTTGTCGAAAACTGTGTCTGCACCGTCGTGTGTGGATCCAGCAATGACTGCTCCAGCTGCAACGCTAGTGATAGACTCATCAGCGGCGGGGATCAGGCAGCTTGCCATGAGGTTCCGCGGCCAGTATGAAGATTTACCGATCAAGCCGGAGTCGCGGATGACCCAGACTAGTAGTGTTATGAAGCAGGCACCAGCACCTGGCATCAGCTCTTCCTCATCAAAGCTGAAACTACACACGCCTCTGAGTCCCCTCCACGTACCTCTCATACAGGAAAATCGCTCGTCCTCGCCTCACCCTTTCACTGCAGGCCAGCAGCTCTTCTCTTGCTTCAGTGCCGGTAGATCCGGACCCAGTACAGTTGCAGAAAGTCCCTTGAGCAGCTACCTGTTTGCAGGCATTGATCATATGAATATCCCAAATTCGGCTGCAGCTCCAACTGCAATAGCAGCAGGTACCTTAGATTCCTGGACCTAGTTATGCAGAAAACTTGGCACCGGAGAAAGAGATTCCCATCAACTCTGCAAGAGGCAGCTGCTCATGTACAATTTGTGCTAACATGATCTGTCGGTTTTGTGCTGCAGGTGATCAATCAGTCTTGACATCAGAGTCCCTGAACTTGCAGGCAGGGGACGTGGTGCCAATGCCTCAGCAGCTGCTCATGGATTCAACAGACCCATGGCCCGCTGTTCATGCATCAGGCGAGTTGTTTCTGTCCGGCAATTTTGCGGATCCGGTACTCACACGAGAGCATCATCTTCAATCTGGACAAAGCTGCATGACTTCATCGACGACGTGCAGATCACTAGACGCGGCGCCTCATGATGCAGCCATAAGGAGCTATGATCAGCTTTCCGGCGCTGCTGCTGCCGGCGCTGAAGCATTTAAGCTCGCGGCGACACGCGGAAAAACTGAAAACTCGGAACAAAGAGTTCCCGAGGCCTCAGCAGCTTCTTACATTGAGCGTGCTTCCTTGAAGACTGGAAACCCAATCCGTCCTGCAAAGCGCGAGAGGTATTTGCCTGCATGCCCGCATGTGTGAGCTCTAGTGATCAGCAGTGTCAAAAGAGAAAGCATTTGTGAATTGTGTGGTTCACAAGAACTGAATTGGGTCTAAGACATTTGATCTCAAAGCTGGATGAAAGGCATTCCTGAAGAATTGTGGTAGTTCACAAGACCAGCTTCGGATTCTGGAAGTAGAGATGTTGATCTAGTATTTCTAGCTAGGCATGATACTTCAAGCTGCTGGCTGGCTCACGAATGGTCCCTGAGAACTTAGATGATGGATTTGAGCTGCAGAGATCAGCAGGCGAGTGCGGAAGTAGAGCACAAGTACTCAGAAGTGCAATACCAGCGTCTAGGAGACGAGGGGAAGAAGGGTATTCCAGATGATGGTCATCGGGGTTGGAAGAAGTATGGCAATAAGACTATTCAAAACGCAAACTTCTGCAGGTACGCCATGGCCGATGAGCTTGAAAATTTTCCCCAAGTCCTCAAGATCAGTTCTGCACTGGTCTATTACACATCTTCATCATAGCTGCTGCTGCTGTAGCTCAACTGCTAACTTTGAAGTCATCTCAAATTTTTCCAGAACTTGAATCTAGTGTCCTTTTTGATCGATTTCCAGAGGTATGGGGAGAATTGGGTTCTTGCTGATCATGTGAACAATTTATTGGTGGTTTGTGCAACAGAGGATATTACAAGTGCAGCGTCAAGGAGTGCAATGCGAAGAAGACGGTGCAACCCACAGACGAGGATCCTTCACTCTTTGAAGTTACGTATGTAGGCGAGCACACGTGCAGCAGCTCCAGCAACGCTGGTTCTGCAGCTCATCGTAGGAAGCGACTACAGAGAATGTCGATTAAGGCTGTGACCACCGCCGCCGGCGCTGTTGTTGCGACTGAGAATAATGACTCGCGCGTCTTCTCCAGCGCCGTAAATACTAGTCCCACTGCGACACCCACAACTACAAATGCAGGAACAACAGCAGCTGCCGAAACCAGTTGGTCCCGTGACCAATGGCAGATCATCCCAACTACAGGACGCAGCTCACAACAACAACAAGTGTTTACCACCGCCGTCACCACCACCACCATTACCCAAGGTGGCAGCTCTGATGTAGAAGAAGAACTAGAGACCAGCATTGAAGGTCGAGGGTCCACGGATAGTACTAGTACCAGCTGCACGGCGGCCAGCGATGACGACGACGATTGGGCTCGCAACTTAGAGGCGGCGGCAGCAGCAGCAGATGAGGATGGTGGAGACCAGACCGACGACATCGATAGCTACCTCAACGGAAGCAGTGCGGATGGATCAGGATATGCCCTGATCTCTGGTTATCTCCAAAACGACGACGGTCTCAACAACAGTAAGCATTTGTCAGACTCGTCCGAGTCCTTGTGGACAGACCTGATGCAGTCTAGTGAGAACTTGACAGCGCAAATTTCTAATCTTTTGACAATTGAATTACAATCTTGATTTTTGATGATGAGCTGCAGATCTCATGCTATTGTACACAAATTCGTAATTTATTGTCTTGGGTTTGAACAAAGCATACTAGACTAGCGAGCATTAGATATGAAAAACCATTTGCTGACCATCAAGATAGAAGATAGAAAAACAGTTTAGGAAATACCATTTAGTGATTCTCAGATATGAAAACCATCTGGTGATCATTCATCAGATGGAAAACTTATATAGAAAAACCCATTTGATGATTGTTAGTTATGAAAACCATCTGATGATCATCAAATAGACAACCCATATTAAAAAACCCAGATGTGAAAACCATCTAGTGACCATCAGATAGAAACCCCATTTGGTGACCATTGGATAAGAATACCCATATAAAAAACCCATTTCATGACTATCACATATGAAAACCATATGGTGACCATTAGATATAAAACCCATTTGATGACTATCAAACTATCAAAGAGAAAACCCCTTTGATGACAATTGAAGAGAAAATCCATCTAGTGATCAACAAATTTGAAACCCTTTTGATAGCCATCAGATAGGAAAACCATTTGATGATCAAAGGCACATTCCAATCCCTTTGAAATTTTCAGCCACGATTTAATTTAATTTTCAGTGAAAAATCATTCAATATTGAAGAACTTTTGCACCACAGGTTCAAACATCATGAAACCAAGCCCATGCAACCCTCCTCATTGAGAGCTTTCCAAAGGCACCAAGAACATAATCTGAAGCATCTTGGTTCAGTGGATCTCATAACTACAATACAAAACAAAACAAAACAAACTACCTTCCTTCATAGATGGATACCAACTACCTAACTACTTGGGAGATGATTAAAACTGGGTCTTACAAGTCTAATTTTGAAACGTAGAATCTATAACTTTGGCAACATTATCAATTAGATTTTGAAGGGATCAGGTAACATACATTGAGCATGAATTGAAGAAAAAATAGATGCAGAAGAAAGAAAATAGAAAATACAGTTTTTATTGACAACTTCCTCTCAACCAATAAACCTAGAACATTCCTGTTGAGGTGTTTCACCTACCTTGTTCTTTAAATTGTTCAAGAGTCACAACTTTTGGGAACCAATGTGTTCATCTACTGAGTGTTTCTAAGTGTCTCTTCACATTTTGGGTATTCTTATGCAGATTGGGTAGGTGACATTGACACCAAAAAAATCCACATTTGAATATGTGTTTATTATATCCTCAACAACTAAAAGCTGGACTAGCAAAAGGCAAAGAATAATTGCTCTATCTTACACTGAGGCTGAATACGTAACGTATACCTTGGCATCAAAAGAAGCAATATGGTTTTGTCAACTCCTATGTGACTTGGGTGAAGAACAACTTGAGTTTACTATCATTCATGGGATAATCAAAATGCCATTACATTGCCTGAGAATCCCAGGTTTCATTCACGTCCCAACACATTGAACTCCAATTTCATTTTATACAAGTCAATTTTTTTTCTAATGAAATCCAGCTCCAATATTGCTCTATTGGAAAACACAAATTTTGTACTATGAAAATTAAAGTAGTGTTTTTCTCACATATTAAATGAATCAAACTTATCCCAACTTAATGGGAGTGTTGAAATATAAGTTGGTATAAGTTTAGTTAATGTCACATTTCATTAGGTTTGGGTAAAGGAGTTAGAGGTGATTTTCGTTTAGAAAGCAACCCCTAATTGGAAGCTGCTATAAGGTATCATATGATCCTTTTTAATTTAGACCAATGGGCATTTCCAAGGTTAACCAAACGTTGTGATATTATTCCCATAGCAATTGCAATGTCTAGTCATGTATAGACGATTGCATACATTAAGCTCCTCACTATTGATTTATAAGGAATTTCAACCATTTTTTCCTTTTGTGAAAATTCTAAATTAAGATATTGGTCTTTAAATAATTTTGAACCTAATTCTAGTGGTGTGGAAATTGGATTACAATTCTCCATGCCAAATATTTTTAATGCATCACTATGTATTTAAATTGGTTAAATTCCACAATACAAAATTCATTATTCTTTTTAACTTGAAGACCAATATAATATTTTATTTCTCCCATGTCAAACATATCAAATTCTACACATAGTAAAGCTTTTGTTTGTGGTAAATTTTTTTATGATCATTGGTGACAATTATATAATCATCTCCATATAAGGCTATGGCCACAAACAATGCTCCCATTCTTTTGACATACACATTTGTGTCTACCATATTTCGCTCAAAACCACTTTGTAATAAGTAGGTGTTTACATGGGCATACCAAGCTCATGGACTTTGTTTAAGTCCATATAAGCTTTTATTTAGTTTATAGACAAGGTTATGCTTATCAATTTGTAAAAACTTTAAAGTTGTCTCATATATATTTCTTTCTCTTGAGTTCACCATTTGAGAAAACATATATCCATTTGATGGACTTCATAATCATATTGAGCTACAAGGGCCATAAGAATTCTTATGGAAATTAATTTTACTACTAATCAGGCCTTGTATTTGTCAACTTGACCATCTATTTTAAGTTTTATATGGAAAACCCATTTACAACCAATGGCATGTCTACTAGGAGGTAATTTAGTTAATGTCTAAATTTATTTTTAATTAATGAATTATATTCATCTTGTACAACATCATGCCATCCTTTAACATCTTTTCATTCCAAAGCCTCACTTAAGGTTTCTAATTCTACCTGGTTTGTTTCAATTACTACTGGAATACCTATCCATAATTTATTGAATCCTAGAACCATTGAGATGGTTTCCAAGTTTTAAATGAACATCAAACTCCTATTCTTATCAAACTCCTATTGTTGATGTTGTATCACCATGGTCAAAGATGTTTGCATCATCCATATTGTCAAAAGGGTCCTCCTCGTGGTGATTTTGAAAAACATTAATTCTTAAATTAATATGTTGAAGAGGTGTCCAAGGTATTTAAAAATTGTTTCATTTTGAGGGTGAGGTTGTGAGATTACTATGGGGTTTATAGTGTGAGGTACATAGGAGGTGGTATTATTAAAGGTTCTTGGTAATTCTCAATCATGGTCGCGAGCCCAAGGCTAGGGTTGTGACATTTTTCCCCACTAGAAGAAGAGGTCAATGTCCTCATTGACACTTAAAAATTGTTTCCTCAATGTAATTACTTTCATTTGGATTGTTGGTCATCAATTGTCGACTTTTACAGGACCTTGCCTCAAGCTAACTTAGGTGTCCCCAAGTTTTTAACATTTTTTTAGCAAGTCCAAGGGGGTCTCATGAAAAACCCTTAACCTTTGTTTCGTCAAAAGACCTAAACTAGCCCAATTAATGAAGCCCTCATTTGAGAGGCAACTATTCCATCCTTCCCCTCATGAGGAACTCAAGTTAAGTTTAATTTTGACCTAAGTTACTTGACATGATCCTTTCCCAAACTTGCACCTTGATCACAACAATCAAGCCTAACTAAAAGTATGTTTATCAAGGTACGAAAAACAACATTTAAGCTTTGTGAAAACCTAAGTCCCATGCGATGTGATTATAATACGCGAACGAGGTCATGACTTCCCACGTTGGCCACCACTACCAACCAACCTTTTGGGATGCACTTTAAGCATGTGCACATCCTTGGAAGCTCACCTTGCTTACCTCATTTTTTAGGGCCAAGTTTCTCTTAACCCCAATGTGGGAGTTTGATTTTGATTTGGGCTTATGTAAGAAAGTTCCATTTGTCCATGCCACTTGATAACTCTTTTAGTAATACTCATTTTGTTCATGATGCAATCTCTTGAAAGTTTTTAACCTGTATTTCACTTCCAACTTGATGTGGTACATTAATGTAATTTTTTGCCCCAGTAAAAAAAAGGTGATGTTCGCATCACATTTTATGTTTCTTTTGGTTTTTTGCTAGTCTATTGTGGAATCTTTTATGGTTTCTTGGGAATGGTCCATATCCGACTCATTCACCCAAGATGCTTCTATTGGATGGTATCCTTTTCATTTGACCAAATACTCTCACCCTCACCCCTTTAGTTGCCTTGACTTGAACACAACCTCCACTTCAAATTATGGTTAGTTATCAATGAAGTTGGGTGGAGGCCTTGAATTGTGCTCTCGACTAGGCTTTGAGGCATCACGAATGATCGGTTTCAAAAGCGAAACATGAAATATGGGATGACTTTAAGATTTTCCAATAGTTCTAATTTAGAATTGTCGAGAAATTTCTTTCCCAACATTTTGAATGGACCTGCATATGGGCCCAAGAATTTGTGGCTCAAACCTTCTAGCAAACCGGAAATATTTGATGTTCAACCACACTTCATTTCCTTCTTCAAAATTCACCTTTTGTTGGGACTTGTCCACAAAATCCTTATATCGTTTATGCACCTTTTCAAGATTGGCCTTAGCCATCTTTCATAAGCACCGCCTCTCTTCATCAAGTTGTGTGACCATTGGCACTTATTCACTTGCATCACTTGGTGGTTGCCCATCACTTGGTATAGGCACAATTGGTGATTTGCCCGTCACCATTTGAAAGGGGGTAGCCCCTATTGCTGAATGCTTCGAATTATTGTAGCAAAACTTGGCTAACTCCAAATGGTCCACCCACTTTTGTTGATCCACTACCACATAATTCCTTAGGAATTGTTGGATTGCCAAGCTCATTATCTTGGTTTCTCGATCCGTTTGGGGTCGAAATGAGGTGTTCATTTTGAACTCCGACCCCATGCGCTTCCACAAGGCTCACCAAAACTTGCTTGTGAACTTAGGGTTTCGATTGACACAATGTCCTTGGGGAGGCCATGATGCTTAAACATGTGCATGAAGAACAACCTTCTCATTTCTTGGGCCATGGCACTTTCAATGGAAGGAATGAAATGTGCCATCTTGCTAAATCGATCCACCACCACCATGATCACATCAAATCCCCTTGATGGTGGCAAACTCACCATGAAATTCGTGGACACACTTTCCCATGGCCTTTCAGGAATTGGTAACAGTCGTAACAATCATGCTTGTTTTTTATTGAATGTTTGATTTTGTTAACAAGTCGAGCAAGTCTTCACATATTCCTCTTCATCATCTTCCAAATTAGGCCAATAATAGGATTTCTTGAGGAATGTTATGGTGCATTTCACACCACCATGGCCTGCAAAAAGCCCATCATGACAATCCTTCAAGAACACATCCTTACACTAGAAGAAAACTGGGATTTTGTAACCAACAAATTTGCGACTAGTTGCGAGTATTTGACATTTACAACTATTGTTGGTTATATCTACAACTACTTTTTGCATTTGAAGCCGCTTGCAACTACTCTATGACTAACTTACGACTAATGGATTTTTTCATCCTTTCATTTGAATAGCTTTCAATACAATTTCCATCCAAGAAGACCCCTCTACCTACCATTAATGCAAATGTCACCAAATGAGTCATAGCTTTGCGAGTATTCCAAATGTATTATACATATTTTAAGCATAAGGGGTCCACAATTGTGTATTGAATGTATTCTACTCATTATTATATGGGTACATACTAAGATGTACCCATATATTACTGGTTATGTATAATGGTTGTATTTAAATTGTATGTAAGTTGTATTTGAAGCATACTTGAATATGTATTGCATACATCACCTTAGTCTTTGTCTAGTTTATTTATGTTAAATTTGCCAATAAAAAAAATCACTACAACTGAACTAATTTGCATTTTCACAAATAATTTTTCCTTTTCTTGCAAATCCCAGTGCCCACATATTTTAGATCAAATAGTGGACCCATAATGTTGCCCAATTTCATATCATATTTTGGTTTCTAGTCCAAGGTCCAGGGACCAATGAATTCAAGCAATATTATTGGTCGAAAGCTTCAAATTGGTTCCAAGGCCTTTAGACGACGGTCCAAGACCAAAAAGTGGCAAATTGAAGCTGAACCTACATGGCACTTGTTTTGGACGAAAATTTGAAAAACACTGCTAAAAGGAAAGCTCCTGTTTTGGAAAAGCAAAAATCAGGCTAGGGACCAAGGTACAGTCCGACTCAAGGATTCAATTTGCTTCAAATCAGTACAAATTGGTTATTAGGAAATTGGACCCGGTACCCTCGTCTAAAGTGGGCCTAATTATGTGGCCCATTTTTCATTGGCAGAATTAAAATTGGACCCCAAACCAACATCCTTTGAAAACCAAATGAGATGCTCCTTTTGCTTGTTCCTCCTGCTCTCGTGGCCCAAGCTTTGCATGGATTCATCGACCTCCATAACAATCGTGGTTTAGGGTGTGTTGCAGGAGGACATCTCTTTGTTTTCCATCTGATTTTATCTCTAAGATGGTTGTCTTCCCTGTGCTGTGTAGGAGGTAGAAATACTCACAAGCGCAAGCAGCTTTGGGAGTTAACAAAAATGAATGGTAGAGTAGATTGCTCTCCCTCCCGAGCTTCATTGACCAGTTCATCTATTGACATCTTGGTAGGAATTTTTGGTCTAGAGAAGCTCCTGTAGTTGCTTGGTCTATAAGGTAAGACAATTAGCTGCATTTTCCCTGGAGCTTCAGATGATACTTGTGCTTGTTTGTGGCAGGAACCATGTGGGATTTTGGGAAGGCATGTGCTGTTAGTGGAGAAACTAGGCATCGAGAATGGCAGTGTGACAAGGACAAGCTAGTAACATTCCAGTCAAAGGTACAACCAGCATTATTGTCAAAGTCTTACAACAGAGTTCATATTGCTCTTTTGCAGTAGAGCCCTTTGTCAAAACTTTATGAGCTTGAATGATGTCAGTGTATTCATCAGGCTATAAAGCTTTGATGAACCTTTCTTTGTATATATGTTGATGGGTGATGTGCAGGTCTGTTGTTGGGTGGTTGGGTGTTGGGTATCCTCAGGTGTCTTGCCAAATTTGTGGAGATGGTGGTCATCCCACCGTTGATTGCCCATAGAAGCATTCTAGCACTGATCTTGGGCAGGTCTGTACTTTTGGGGAGATGTGTAATTTCCTGCCTCAATACAGGGATTGCACGGAATTTGAAGGTTAACAATAGGGAATAAAGAAAGTAAACCTGATTTTAAGTTCTCATATGCGATCTCTTGGTTTTGAATGGGAGTGTTTGAAGCTCGATTTTCGCTCATTGCCATACTCTTGCAAATCTCATTGCTATATTTTCTCTTTCTTTTTACTAGTTCTTTTTTTTTTGTTGCTTGCTTTGTTGATTGTGCTAGCCAGAATGATGGCTGAATCTTCCAATTACCCCCAAACTTGTCACAGAAACTTTATATGTTGGTTATTGGCTGACATTGACCTATGATCGTTGCTACGAGCTAATGAATTCAGTTGCAATAGCTAGTCAATATCACACATGTTAGTGTTGACAGTCACTGACCACAAAATGTACAGAAATGTCCCCATGAAGAGATGAAGCAACGACTTGATGTGTTACGGCATAAAGTTATAGACATGGTGAAACAAATTGAAGATCAATCTGATATCATTGACAAGTTTCAATCAACTATAAGTGCCTCCAATTTACATGCATGATCGCATTGTGCAAATCAAGCCCACCGAATTTTTGATGCAAAAATTGTGATGCAAAAAATTGAATGAACAACTCATTTTTATTCTGGACACAAACGTGGGGTGCGATATGTTGTCAGGTGGGTGCATATAGAAGATTATATGAAGAAGAGGTGACTGCTCATCGTGTTTCCCAACTCATGGCCATGAGTCCAATTGCATGTTTAAAACAACAAGTGGATGGTTCAAAGGTATGTTTTTTGTGTGTATTTCTTAGTTTGTGTTGGAAATTACTAAAAAAAAGGTTTGAATGTCACTTATGAACAAAAATTCTAGCAGGATGAAGCTAGCAAGTTGGGGGAAGAAGAAACAGATTATGTGGAATTTTTGGAGGCAGAATTGAATAAGGCTAGGTCAGCCATTCTAACTCTAGTTGTTGCCACCCAATTTTTGCATGTGAAGCTTTGCTTTTGGAACTGCAACCAACTTTCATAGGCCTAGAAATTTGTAGGGTTGTGTGTCCTGAACTTTTGAGCAAATTGGGGTCCAATGGATAACCAAATTAACCCTAGTCCGTGTTGAACATGTAGGCAAGAGGTTTCATCTCTCTACAATAAGCATGCACATGCTGATGTATAAGCAACATCTACAAGAAATGAAATGATAGCATTGAGAAAAGAGTATGAAAACCACGTTTGTGTTGTTAGGTACTTTGGCTGATGAATGCTTTATTCGTTAAAGTCAATGTCACAACATCAAGAAAATTGGATTGTGTGAATGCCATTTTCTAGATTGTTGCATAGAATGTATCCTTATTTTAAAAACACTATTTGCAGTGTAAGGAGATGCAGGCTGTACTTACAAGAAATGTGGAGTTTTCTGAAACTATCACAATCTACCATCATAAGCTTTGGGAGAGCTCCATGAAGTTACAAGCCTTTGAAGAGCTTGGCCTCCGGCAAAAAATTGCAATACAGTCTTTCTTCTTCTCAAGCAACAATCAAGGCGTTGTGTGACTTCCTTGGATAAGTTCTCATAAAAAGTGCAATTGTAAAAGGAGAAATGAGACTAGAAATATCCAAAACTTGTACATGGTGACCTTCTGCCCACTTCTCTGAAGGTCACGTTGTAAGCCCTCTTGATCTCTGAAGGTGTTTTACATCAGTATCAGCTGACTGCTTGGTATGGTGTTGTCTGACAGGGCAAGTATAAAGTCTACAATCTCTGCTCAGAGCGATTGTATGATGCTTCACTGCTTGAAAGGAAGGTATGTTGCATTTTGTAAATTGTGTGAGCACAACTCAATCATAATTGCCTATTTCACCATAATTTAGTGGAACACTTTTGTTGCCATCTGCATGCTACACAGCATTGTTTTTCTTCGGCTCATTGTTTGGAAACAGCAAATGTAACTTCTAGTTTGTGGAAGTCTGGTTATATATGCGGTTAAAAGAACTGACCATTTGGTAGCATCAATTGTCAATTATCAGCCAGCATAACGCTGATTCGTAGAACCATCACATTCAATTATGAACTGATTATTGTCCATCACTAAAGATGTTCAAATAAAGTTGGAGCTCTTTTAGCTTATGAGGTGTGGTTGCAATGTTCATATTAATATGAACCCACCATGGAAAAATCAAGCAAAGAAATGGAAGACAGATTAATAGAGTAGAGTTCATATTTTGGGAAACTGGCTTCTAGAACCTTTGGAACTGTGATTCTTACTAGCTTATCAATGTACTGCATGCAAGGATGGCCTTGTGAGTGAAAACTGGAGATATCTTTGGATATGCAAATGTGAACCTCATGAGTGACCTGTGGTTGAGTGGGCTGAAGAAAACAATGGCTGATGTTGAGTCAACATTAAACTATTGATTGCAAAAGAATATACCAAAAAGAACCCGGTAGTGTTCTAGAGGACAAGAAAAGCACGTGTCAGACAAGATGACTAAAAGTGGGGAACAACAACTGTAGAAATCCAGGAGAATAGAGATGGTCTTGGATTCTCATCTATTGAAGTTGGGGTGTTTTGTCCAGGTGGCCTGTTTCCCACTTGATGATCACAATTGTCCTCCTTTACAACTTGTGGCTGCATTTTGCCAAAGTGCCTATTTGTGGTTGAAAGGGGACCTTGAGAATGTGGTGGTAGTCCATTGCAAAGCAAGAATGGCACGCAGTGGACTCATGATAACCTCCCTTCTCCTCTACCTGAAGGTATTCTTGATCATCTGTGTCATGGGGAGTTGATGAACCTCATTCCATTGACAATCATTAGCATGAGGGTGAAAGAATTACACATGCACACACATCCATATTCGTATGTGCAAATGGGGTCCATCAGCTTTTGCATAGGCAGCAGACTAGAAGAGTTATCGAGAATATGAAAGGAGAATTGTCAAATGCTTTTTTTACCCTAGCTGATAATGGTTGTCATTTGGCTTTGTCCCCCATTCTTGTTTGGTGATATCAACTTATGCATGCAGTTTTCCCAACTGCGGAGGAGTCCATCAACTATCACAACCAGAAACGCTGTGTGGATGGCAAGGGCCTTGTTCTTCCTAGCCAACTTGTAATTTTCCTCAGTTCCACACTCTCAGGCTTTGTGACCAATATACATGTTATCTCTCTGTATCTGTGGTTTGTTTGATCTTGTCAGCAATTTTCAAAGCTTTGAGGTTTATGGAATCTGTTAGATGGGGGGTTGGTTACCCACCCCAAAGGGTATGCTAAATCTTACATGGGTTTTGTAACCTTCTACTTCTGACAGCGCTACGTGAAGTATTTTGAACGTGTTTTAAGAGATTTTAATGGGGAGGTTCCTATTGGCAAAAAGTAAGCAGAGCTTGTATCCGCCACTTGTGCTTTCTTTCTTTTTCAGTTACCTTAATTATGTGCTGCTCCGTTAGATGGATGAATGTAAGTTTCATTAGTATGGTTTTGTTTATCTGTGTGATATGGGAATCAAGGAGTAAGTGAAGAGTTGCATGGTACTGATCAGGGTGAGGGGAAACCTTTTTGTCCTTTGTCAAATACCATAATTTGTTTTGTAGTGCAGGTGCATATTGAGAGGCATTCGTTTGCACAAGTGCCCTTACTGGATCCGCCTTGCTATCACCATCTCCGATCATAATGGTAATTTGTGCTCTTACATCTGGAAGTACTCTTTGAGGCTATATTTTACATTGAGAAAATGACTCAACACCTCACTCAGAATTCTCATGCTGTATTTGAACAAATAAGAGGGAGGTGATTCGTAAGACAAGGGAAGTAAGTTATCACCTTGATTAGAGTATGAAAACTACATGTCAGAGGATTTCCATTTGAAGTTGTTAGGGCCCACATGGTTGTTTCAAGCTGAGGGATTCCATCTTTTCTTTCATCAGGTATTCTCTTCTCAAGTAAGAAGCATCCTCGAACAAAAAATTTGCTGGTTTGTCACTCATCTTTTTGACATACTTTCACCCTTTGCTTGGTTAGAATGGGATCTCCTGCATCCTGCTATCTTGAAGCCTTCTGAAACAATTGTAATTCTAGATAATCTGATATAAGTATTGTTGCCATCCCTAAGCAAATTTGATTGTCTACAATTGTTGACTTGTTTACATGTTAATAGTTGACATTGTTGGACAAACAGAGGACAAATGGTTCAGTGCCCCTAGGAAGGGTGTAGTTGTTTTTGCTCTACCTGGCGAAAGGTGTGTGACAGAGCTAAATGGGGATTTCAAAGTTCACTTCAACGACCGCCATGGTGACTTCTATTGGTTTGTCCTGCCACCATCCCTCTCCTGTTATATTATGTTGGAAATGGAAAGTGGCAACAAATCATTTTGTAGGTTGGCTAATCTCTTTCCCTTGTTTTGCAATATCTGGAATGTGTTATTTCATTGTATGAGTAACCTCCATGTTGTTGCAGTTGGTTGAACACAAACATGATGGAGACAAGGCAATCTGACTTTCCATTGTCACACAGAAAGAAAATTTATATATTGATTATGTTCTATGTTCATGCAGAGACGACTTCCCTCTCCAAGGTTTCAGGTTGAGGTGGTTATTTTAGACCATGATGCTCCTATTCCTGTTAAGAAAATGACCGAAGGAGCAGCTGGTCAGTCTGGAACCACTTGATCAGAGGCCCCTGCTCCCTCTACTTCTCATGAACAGACAACTTCACAAGAGGCAACAGGGTCCACATCCATTGCCCCAATTTCAGAGGCAAGCATTTTCACAGGTATGGTAACCCCCTTTTGACCAGTAGCTTCCTACTGATGATAGATTCTTCCAGCTGTGGCAGATATATGTAGTAAGAACAAAAAATTGGAAACCCATCAGAAGAAGACCCTCGGATGAAAACTCTCAGCAGGACAGGAGCTAAGCATGGTGCTAGGCTTCTTGATAGTTGGTCCAAGACACAGTGCATAGTGAGGGGCGAGGAATCAAAATTGGGTTGTTTTCATCTTTTGGGCTGACAACTGAATAGTGCAGAAGTCTTTGACAGAGCAAAACCTCCAACTTAACTGGGTCTGACTTGGACGACTACTTTGGTGGTCCAGCTTTCCTTGCTTGGGCTCGAATGGGGAATCTTCATGGGTAAATGATTTTCCCATTAGGTGTAGTGGCACAATTTGCAAGAAGGGATGCATAAAGTCACCTACTGAAATGGTAACTGATCAACCAAACATTGGAGTGCTGCTAGGTGGGGAGGACCATTGCCACAGGCATGGCTGGACCAGCAGCTGCAGTTGCAGATCATAATTCTTTCTCGCATGCGGGATCTTGGCATGACTCCTGGTATGCTCCTTCATGATCCTACACCATGATGCCTTCTACCCTCTCCAAATTGTGTTGGAAACCATGGGTTTGTTGTGTAGACCCCAGGGGACTAGAGCTCTTGGGCAAAGAAGGGGATTGCCAATTTGCCCCCAGGAATAGTGGTCTATCCACCTGAGCCAAGATGGAAGTAGTAGCCCATATGATTTGAGTGACACCATGTTATAGTATACTCACTTGTCAAACACTAGTTCCAACATAGACCTCGCCTTTCGCACTGTACTCTCCTCAGAGCTTGCCATCGTAAGTGATTTTTTTATGCATAATGTGATGGAAGAAGTATTTGAAGGAATGACAGAAACATTGGTGAGTTTTTTGTGAATGTAGGTCATGATGGGGCCATTAATGCCAGGGTTGATGGCACATGTGAACAGTGTAATGATGCACTTGGTGTTGGATATCCAAACATCTGCTTGCTCCTTTTTGGACTTACTTGTTCATGATTACCTTGCTCTTATTTTGCCTTCCTCAAGCCATGTCTGAAGTCTGAACCTCCTTCATTTGTGTGTTTGGAAATTGCAATGGTTTTCTTTGGGTTTAGGGTTTAGGTTTAGGGTGATGAAGTTGTTAATGCCTCCAACATGATTTTATATCAAGCTTTGTGATGTAAAGGTAAGTTATCATGTTTATGGACTTGTTTAGAGGGGAAATGTGTGTTGGCACTTATACATTTGAATGGTGATGTATGTTTGCTCCTAAATGGCAATATTTTATTTTTGCAAGGGTATTCATGTAGGAAGGAGAATTTGCATTTCAACCCTAAGGATTCAACTATGGAGCCTAAGGTGTCTCAAAACATGCAAATTACAGCCACATCAACTCCAATAAGTTGCTGGTGCCATCATTGTGTTTATATGTGGATCATCTAGTTATTCAAGTTAAGTATTGTTGATTACATTAAGGTAGGAACCCATGTTCAATACAAAACATTTTTCCATCTTTGCAAAACTTAAGGTGAGTGTGCTCACTGAGTTTTTATTAGCTCAAAGGAAACCATTTTCCATGTCCATTTTGTGTGTGATTAGTGAGCCATGGTAACCCTAACCCTAGAACATTGTAAACCCTAAACCCTAAAATGCTAACCTCAATTCATAATGTTAAACTAGGGTCCATTATTCCTTTTCAATAAAAAATATTTTACAAATTATTTAACATCGCCATGTGGCATGTTTCCATTCTTTGATCTTTAAAAGATGTGGCAAATTTGAAATTTCCATTCAAATAATAATGCGACACGTGTCAAGATCCTCATTCTTGACATCTGATGAATGTGATATATCTAGGGTTTTTAATAAATATAAATGTCATGATGCTCATAATGAGACACGTGGCACATTTTAATTAGCCAAACACAAAAAACGTGGCCATTTCTTGGCCATAAGATTTAGAAAATTCTAGATCGTCCAATATCACAATATGGTTTCCCAAATATTAGAAACCATGCCATGTGGCAACAACCATTAGTTAATCGGAAAAAAAACATGGCCAATGAATAGTTAACATGTGTCACCACATGGTTGGAGTTTGGATCCACCAAAATAGTTGCAATTTATAGTCGCAAAATGATGCCTTGTATACATTATGTATATACTGGCCCCATCGGATGAAACATTATATACTAAATTTAGACTTCATCTACCATCTGATGACATCATCCTGATGTAATGTTTCATGCGACTGTTTGTCGTCTGCGACTTGTCTTAGGCGACTATTAGACAATTAGTTGTAAAATTTCTCTTTCAACTAAAAAACAGTCATATACACCAATTGTAAATCAAGGTTTTTCTTCTAGTGACAATTGTAACTTTGATGGGTTTGTACTCCAAAGGTAACATACACAAGGTGATTCACATATGATATTTTAATTTTTTAGGGGCATTTAAGTTGAAAATTGGAGTCCATGTATATTAAATAATGTTGTATGCCATTAAAATTTGAAGGATGTTAACATGAAGATGTGTTAATTGGTTACCTTAGCACTGGTAGAGGATAGGTAATAAAAGCCACTAAATTACTTACGTCCATTTTGGAACTCATTCTCCCCCATGTATGTATCTATTGATTAAAAAAAGGTCAACGATCAACCAACCAATCTACAATATGAGATTTTGGCAACTTGTTTCCAAGAAAATTGGTAATGACAATGTTTTTTGTGATGCGTGATCTTGTTTTGAACCATTAACATGTATAATGTAGCTTCCAAAATGGAGTTGTGGTCTTTGAAAATTAGACCTTTGTGATTCCTATTGTAGCTTTCATAAAAACCTTCCTAATTGAATGTGGTTTGAATGTATGGAACTTACCAAGACCAATTGGTCTTGCACTCAAGGTTTCCAATACATTTTAGACATCCTTCATAGTTTCTTCTTTCATCTTGAAGGTGATTTTGTTGTATTGTTGTTAATGTTAAGGTGGTGGTGGGACCTTTGGCATTGCTAGAAGCATTTCCTTGTATGACATTTGTGCCATGTATACTGCACCAAACCTTCCTTATGAGGAAAATCATCATTTGAACTTGCTAAAACAAGCCACACTTCGAAAGAACACCACTTTGAAAAGAAGTTATATTAAACTTCTATGGTGAAAAGGACAAATTTGGAGAACAAAAAGCAAACCAACTTTAACAAACATATTAATGTGCACATGAAAGTTAGAAAACAAGTGAGTAAACATCAATGAGAACTTTGAAAATTACTAACCTTCAAAATTATGGTGCCTTTACTAGTAAGATCACTAGGCCCAAGCTAAACAATTAGAAGTTCCACCCAAATATGGAACACTATGCTAAAAAACACCCACATTAACAACAATGATGAGGATTAATTGAATTAACAATTGAGCTTTAGGCTAACAAGCCTAGACAAACTTGGAAAGATTCTCATTGTCATTGTTTTCATCCCCTTATAGATGTAAAATCATTCCCACTTTTGAAAAGTAAACAAAAAAACCCCTTTCCTTTTACTCCTTGCAATCTATAAATGTTTGAGTTCCTTGCAAAGTTTCATTTTGCATCATCAATTGTAAATGGTCAAATATAACCACAACATGTGGGGTATTATGATTTTGAAATATGATTCATTAGTATAACCAAATTTCATTGAAGTTTTACACACCAACACACAGTCTCTTCCTCAAATATAAATACAATTACTTTTTCAAAGTCAAGGTGGACCAATTTGATTCACTTTTCAAAGTAATTTTTAATTCTTTGACATTAGGGGTTAACATGGATCATCAATTAGCTTCAATGTTGGAAATATATTTCAAGGTCAAAGAATGACAAGATATTTATTTTGTAACAATAGCATTATCTTTTCAAATGATCGTTTTTTTGAATTGTTGAAAAAATGTTATTTTGGAATTCTAAGTACCAAATTTTGAAATTAATTTTTCTTTTTAAAATGTTAAATTTTACATGAAATTTCAATAATGTAACCAAAAATAAGAACAAGCCATTCAAACACAAAACAAAAGAAGGATTGTTGTATGTAGTTTTACCATAATTTTTTAAGAAACAATAGTTTATTGTTGTTCCAACCTATGATAGATGTTTGGCAGAAAAAAATCACAAAAGGTTTAGTTGATTTTTTTTTTTTAAATTGATATTTGTCAAAATTGTGAGAATTGAATTCTCAACTTGTGAAAATTTATTATTCCAACCATTGGCTTATTATTACAAATACAATGTAACAAAAGGTCTATTTTGTAAACTTGTTTTCCAACTTGAGATTTTGAAAAATTAAATTTGAAATTGCCCATAATATACATTATTAATGTACTGTAATACTTAAATGGATTTTTGATTTATTAGCTTTTTCCAAGAAATTTGAATGTTTTAAAACTTTATTGCCAAAAATGTCAAAAATGGTAGCAAAATTGACAAATTCTTGCCTTGAGAAATAGAAAAGGTTACAAGTGCTACCTTGTTTTTTGTTGTTCCTTTGAATGAAATAAAATGTAAAATAATCATGGATATTATTTCTTAACTAGTAAAGATGTGTTAAGACTAAAATAATTGTTAGACCTCCTATTCTTTAAATATTTGATTTGAAACCCTACTTTTAATTATGTTCATTTGGTTCTGTTGTCTATGCACATCTTCTTGTGCATGTGAAAATCAAGGTATACAATTGATGAGTTTTTTCTTAAACTTTCTCATCTTTGTCATTAATAATGTAAAATTAAGTTGTATACATGATGAATTGAACCTAAAAGTCACAATGGATGAAAATATATTGTGTGCATTCATTTGTGCTAAAGTTTTAATAATATTACAATGCATGGCAAAGACATTGGAAAATAAATTATGATTTTTCTAAACAATTTTTCTTAAAAGTAAATAATTTGCAATATTGTGTCAAATCCATTCAAATATTATGATAATATCTTGGCAACTTGGATTCACCTAACACTAGCATAGATACCTCCCCACCCCCCCTCCCGCCCAAATAAAAATTAATTTTAAATTCTTAAGAGGAAACTTCGCCAATAATTATAAGTGGTAAGTAATGTAGTAACTGATAGTAGTTATTTAGTGAAAAAATTTTGAATTATTTCACATGAATAATTCCCAGACATAATACATGACCAATGGCAACTCAAAGTAATTGACAATTGAACAAGTGCTTCCAAATAATTGGCACTGGATCAAGTGTTTCTGATAACCTAAACAATTCCCTTTTTATTTCTACATGTATTTTGAGGGATTTCTCCTAGCATAAAAACCTTAACCAAGGGTGTTGTGCAGGGGTAGTTCCCCAATTTTTATATATTCTCACATACACATGGAAATATTTTTTTTCTACAGGATGGGAAAGAAGCAAGGAAATATAAAAAGAGTTGTTTAAATAAGGGGAGGTTCCTGTACAAGTGTGTTATCCTAAGGTTCATGGATGCCTTCAAGCTCACGCCATTGGGTGGCCCTCCCTCATGAAAATGCACTTGTACAGTAACCTCTTTTACAACTTTAGTAAAACACAAGAAACAAAGGATCACTAATATATATGAAAGTGATGTGACCGGACAAAAGTCACTCTAATTGTGTGAACACAACGGGTTTTATGGTTTCATTTTTTTTTGTTTGATTGTTTTCAATAACCGTCAACTTTTTGCATGCTTACGGCAGAAATTATTCCATCCATATTGCAAGGAATGCATGGGTAGACAACCTTGTTCATTTGTGTGTTATGGAGAATAAAAGCTGCACCAAACGATGGATGGTGGAGGGAGCGAGTGCATTGAAGAAAGGTTTGCGTAATTGACGATGGAAGGTAATATAAGAGGTAGAATGAAGGAGTGAGGTGATAGGTTCTTTCTGGTATGAATTTTTCTTCTTGTTGTAGTTTACACCTTTAGGCTAGTTGTTGATGAACTCCATTGTGCCAATGACCTAGCATAATAAATGTGTAGTTATAGAGGAAGGATAGATGACATGAGGGGTTGATGCTGAGGAATGATAAAAACAAAAGAGGTCCAAGCTATAGAACTTAAGGGCATATAAAAATCAAGATGCATTTGGGAGGGGGAACTTTTTGTTGTAGTACCTTGAATCCATGTTCTAAATAGTTATCAGAGTGAGTACCAAAAACCTCAAAAGGGTGTCCTTGGGTTGGGCATAATGAGATGAATAAGGTTAGGAGTGGGGGAAGCTTAAAGAGATGAAATATGTAGCACATTTTTGCATATGAATTTGTCTTCTTGAGTGGTTCTAAGTGAGCCTTGTATCTATTGTTCAAAGTCACGATTAGAACATTTGAATCCAAAGCTTTACAAGATATAAGTTTTTTAGATGAGTGATTTGATGTTATTTTGCATTGTTGCATTAAGTGGGAAAAAAGGTTGGCAACTCATGTGGACTGAATGAACTTTGTGTGAGGTGACTTCCTCTCCTTCTACTCTCAGTTCTATGATGTGACTATACTTGAAAGTACATGTGCTATCGGTGAAGGGAAAATGCAAGTGTATTTTTACATGTTAAATTGCGTTTGTAGTTGAAATCAAGTAGCTTGCCTCCTATGCATTAATTACAATTTAGAACTGATACATACATTCTCGAAGCTCAAATGCGCTAAATCTTAAAATTTTAGGATAAATTGTGATTCATTTATACCAACTTTTAAAGGTTCAACACCATGTTCAACTTAGCTGCGGACCACCAGTCATTTAAAATATAATTCTTACCACGTACATTATCCAAATCTAGCTTGCTTTAGTTCATTAAAAAGCTAATTATAAGGCGCAACTTCCTACTAAATCCTAAGCTGTACAATTAAACTAGTAACAAGTTATGCTACTAAACCCGAGAAGGCTTTACGAAGGCAAGAAGTTCAACTTGGCTATAGACCACTAGTCACTTGAAATATTATTCCTAACACATATGTTATTCAACTCTAGCTTGCTTTAGCTCATTAGAAAGCTAACTACAAGGCACACTTTCCTACCAAATCTTAAGTTTTGCAGAAAAATTAGTAATAAGTTATGCTACTAAACTCGAGAAAGTTTGTAAAGTTATCCTAGGATTTCAAGCTCCCTACATTATTTCCACTCACTTCCATTCTTTCAAAACTACCCCAAACATCTAATCTACTCTCTCTCTTTCTACCATCTACTAAGACTAAACATTTTTCTCCTACCAAAGAAGGTTGTGGGAGCAAGACTTCTCAAAATTCAAATTAAAGATTATGTTCGAAAAGAGAGCCCTAAATGATATGAATCCACCCTTTTAAAAAAAAGGAAGGAGGTGAAGGAAGATCCCAATTTGGTGGCCAATGGAAGGAGAAAAAGAAGTTCCCCATGCTTAGTGGCCAATGGAATGAGAAGGAAAAGCTCCCCATGCTTAGTGGCCAATGGAAGGAGAAGAAGAAGCTGCCCATGTTTAATGGTCAATGGAAGGAGAAGGAGAAGCTCCTTTTCACCTCTTTTCATTTTCCCCCAACAAATTTTACTCAAACCTTCATGTTTTCCTTTGGTCTTAAACTTTTATTTTACCATGGTTCTAGGCCATTACTTACGCATTTCCTCCCTTTTCCTTGACCTATAAATTATGATCACGCATCTCGATGTCACAAGTCTTTCCCTCATTCATTGTCAATTTGATTTTGATTGAAGATCTATTTTTCTTTCTTTGAAATTATGGCATCGCATATGACCACATCTTATGAGCCTCAAGCTACATAAGTGAATGACAAATTAGCTTCGGAATCATCTTTAGAACCAGTGTTGACGCAACATCCTCGTGATGAAGACCCAACTCGTGAGAGGTGTATGCTCGTCTTGAAGTTGATGCCCTTCAAGCTTGGTACTATCCCATTTCTCCAAATTTTCACACCCTAGTGATTTGTTGCAAGTCGACCCTGTTTTTTGTGATGAACTTGAAATCATCTATGAAGGTTATTACGAGATTGAAGACATTTCCATCTTTGCATGGTTTTCAATTCTTAGCATTGGACACTATCATTGGTTGCGTGGTTCGATTTGTCAACTACCTCCTAATAGTAAGGTAGACTACTTAGTTTGCACCATTTGACGCATACTAAATTTCTTGTAGTTGTGAATTATCATTGTGCCATAACTAAGGACTTCACATGTAACTGTAACTCCTTGTTTAGCTTATCTATAATCTAAATAAATGTTTCATTCATTATGAAACTCATGTTACCATTGTCACCCTATCCCCATGTTTATTTAATTGTTACATTGTTTTGAATTAATTTTATGCTTATAAAGCTTGAAGATTAATCTATCTCTATTGGATCTTTCATTAGCACCCCGTCACCTACTCCATGAATCTCAAACCTCTTTGCTACTCATTGAATACTATAATAAGACCAATGCTTTGTTACACACCATGAATTTTGGTGTCTACTTTTATCCCCAACCATCTAGAGATTTTTCACCCCTAATTACCCCCCCCCCCCCCCCCCCCCCCGAGGTTCTAAACTATGGTTCACCAGCATTTTGTTGAAAAAAAAACAATTCCTTCACATGACCATGCACATTCATCACCCCCTATTCTAACATGAAGTTGCTAAAATCCCTAAAAACCTTACCACATTCGAATTTCCTTGATGTAGCTCTTAAAAATTGAAACTACCAAACATGGCTATGTCAATATGGCTCACACCTTAAGAGTTTTGACTTCAAGCCATACCTCAATAGGTTCTAGATTTTTAATGATATGAATTGGTAATTGGCAACTAGCAATGTGTGGCCACTAAAGAAATGTGTGAAAAAGATTCATACAATTGTGATAAATTGGCAAATATGTGTATAAAGAACTTGGTTTTGTTAGAATCACTAGACTTCAGTAGAATCTCACTTTGACAGTGGAATTACAAATTAAGTGATGTAATTAGTTGTAGGATCCTTGATTTTTTGACTTTGTTTAGATGTTTCATCTACAATTAGGCTTGTTCTTTTAACCTTCACCTTTCTTTTGGTAGCAGAACTAGGTTTTGCTCTATGATAATGTTCAAACTTCCTTACAGTTGGATTATGAAGACAATAAGGACAATATGTCATCATCGAATGAGAATGAGATTAGAGTAAATGATATTACACATGAGATCCATGAACAACAATTAGTTATCAGGTTTGAGTACTTGAAAAGGCAAGACGAACTTCAATTAGGAGCCTAATTCTGCAAATGTTAGGATTTGGTGGAGGGATTATTATGGGTGTGAATCCTGATGACGCTAAAATTTGGGATGTTGAAGTGGAGATAGCCCATAATGGTTTCTGCACCTATGTTCAAGTTTGGGTGAAGATAAGGGAAGGAATGTGGGGCTAGCAATCAACCTCAAAGTTATAGAGGCAATATCACTATACCTCATACCTTGCGTAAAATCTCATCTTCAATTCTTGAAGGACAAAATAGTATACCTAGGATAGGAGACATTTGGATTCCTCGGCTTTTTGTCTCACCTAACCATTTTGTTAGACTTTACATACTTGGTGTAGAAGATTTGTTTCAGAATGGAAACCATGT
Source organism: Sphagnum tenellum (assembly GCA_963921925.1). Taxonomy (NCBI): domain Eukaryota; kingdom Viridiplantae; phylum Streptophyta; class Sphagnopsida; order Sphagnales; family Sphagnaceae; genus Sphagnum; species Sphagnum tenellum. The sequence continues at coordinate 13,081,573 of OY998150.1, forward strand.
TATTAGGGTGGAGCACATGGGATCGAGATTTTGCATCTTGAGTTGGAAAATATGGCAAGATCTAGAGTAAAGGTTGTAATACCAACTAGAGTCTATAAATGAGCAAAACTTTTCCACCCTAATATTTGACATCATGCCTTTGAGACCTGTAATGGAAGGAGATCAGTTTTAATTTCTAAGCTAATACTAAATTGATAGATGGTAGTGACTGAGGATGTGGAACTACAAAATAAGTTCTGCACTTCAATCTAGCATCTAAGAGGTTGATAAAGAAGGATTGTCATGAAAACCCTCAAAACTAGCTCACTGAATTTTAGGTATATTTAAAAAACATCTCTAAAAAACATGGGTGTGATTGCCTTGAGGCAGAAGTAGGGCATGATGCTTTTAACATGATTCGTGCTGGTTTTTTGAACCAATAAGCATTGTGGTTGAAAAATAGTGCAAGATCTAATAAGCAGTGGTGGGAACACATATGATCCAATGAGTACCATTTTTAGACCTAGGTCTTTCTTTAAAATTCAATCCAAGATAAGATGCAAGGTGCACATATATTGGGTGAAGTATCAACCACTTGATCCAAGAGAAATGGAAATACTGGATCTATAGTAGATTACACCGAGATTGAAATTGGAAGTTGTAGTATGACTAGCCCACATGGTATGGATGAACTATTCTAGGGTAGAGACCATGAGGATGTCAATGATTGGGTATGAAGACTTACTATGTGTCGTAACCCTAGCTTTGGGCTTGCAACCAAGGCAAGGGGTTGTAAGGTTGCAGGCCAAAAGGGAAGCCTGGGAGCCATGCCGCATGCTCCCAAGAATGCAAGAGAGTGTTAGGGAATAGGCCTTCACACTCCCAAAGGAACTCCCATTTTGGGAGTTGGAGTCTCGGTGGACTCTTGAATGTTTAGAGAATGATTACAGGGGTCAAAACCCAATGGATTAAAGAGTTATTTATAGTATTGGAAAGCTATTGAAATCTAGATGTCTAAAATGGGCTCGCATTACTCATTTGGACATCTGAAACACAAGTTATGGCCAAAAGAAAGGCTTGGAGTAAAATTGGTAGTTTGATTCCCGACCACTAAAAGTTGAGAACTGACCCGATTTCCTTTAGTGCAGGTGGCGTGCAACATATCGTTGGAAAGCTCTTAACAATGGCTAAAACTATTCTTTAGACCTCATCTCAATCCAAGGTTCGCAAGCGAAGTTATGGGCCCCCAAAGATGTGGGAGTCCCAACTTTGGCAATGGGACATTAAATTAGGACAAAATGTCATTTGGATGTGGGCCTTATGGAGAGGCGCAGAGTATATTATAAGGGGGAAGGTGGTGGCTTCCCCCAAGTTTGGGCCATAGTGAGTCTTATGAGTCCAAGTTGCCCGTGGCTCGTCCTAACACCAAAAATGCTCCAACTATGCACTAACCACCTTGTGTTGGTTTTGTGCAAGCCTGTGTGAGTAAGTGAAGCTTGTCAATTCATCCTAATCCTATGTCGAAGCTTCAACACACCCCTCTACCCCTCCAAAATGTTGCGAGCTGGGGAACGTGCCCCAACTTTTTGCTCTTTTGTTGTTTTGTGTTTGGGATTCACATTTGAATCCTTCAAGGAGTTGGGAGCGTGTCACTATGGCTGTGGAAGTGCGAGATTTGAATGCAGACAAGTTATTAAAAATTGCAAAGTTGAATTTGAGAAGGTAGGCCAAGGAATGGCTCAAAAGGTTATAACTAACACCATCTAATTAGACTGAATTGCGAATTCTAATAACATAAAAATATGGGGATGTTGATGAAGATGACATCATAATGAAACTTGATGCTATCAAACAAAAGCCCAAGGAAAGGGTTCAAAAATACTTTGAATGCCTTGACAAGCTTTTTCAGAGGGGTAGGATAAAGGATGCTGAGCAAAGACGAAGATTTTTAGCCAGGTTGAGGCTAAAAATTCGAAAGTTGTGCATAGTAAGAACTTTGATCAACATTGAAAAATTGGTTGGAGTTGCGATAGAATTGGAAAGAGTGTTGGGAGAACTCAGAAACACCATATGTACCATTGAAAGAAAAACAAAAGGAGGGAGTTTCAAAGACAATTATGGAAAAGCAAGATATGGCTTTGAACAACAAACTTATCAATTTTTTCAAGGGGAGTGTACCCAATCCTGATGCATCATCCTCTTCCACCATGTTTGGGGGATGCCAAATTTACAAGGGAAGAGACCATCTAGCGATTGCTTGTTTAAAATTAAATGAGCCATGGCCAAAATGTGCTAAGTGTGGCATGTTTCATAAGATACAAAATTGTGGGATAAAATGCTCTTTCTATTCAAGTTTAGGTCATTCGAAGGATAGGTGTTGGAAGAAACCCAAGGATGGGAAGTCCCATTCTAGATTAACAAACTTTCTAGAGGTATCATTAAATGATGAGGAGGCAACCATGCAACAACTTAATAAGCTATGTGAAAATGATAATATCTTCTCTTGCACTGGAATACCTAGGAGGAGGATGCTTGTTGAAGTGGCACTAGGTGGAGCTAAACTATCTCTTAAAGCTACAGGAGAGGGGACATGAGTGAATCAAAAAACCTTAGTTAGGTCTAAGATTCTTTCCCACTTCATTAAAGGAAAGATTTCCCTTTCACCCATGGAGATAATCCTTATGATACTAGGGGAACTATAACACCTTGAGAGTTTAATAAAATTAGTTAGACAAAAAAGGGATGCAAAGGCAATGGACAATCAAGTGTCTATGGTTTCAATAGTTCCAACACTCAGGCAAATTTGCATGAACAAAACACATAGAAGCAAGACCCTCCACTTGCTTGTGGAAATAAACAATTATGTGGTGGAAGGATTGGTGGACACTGGAACATTTATGTATGTTGTGGCTGCTATAGTAGTTAAAAACTTGGGCATAATGCATTTGGTTGTCGGATTTGAGACTTACAAAACCGTATCTGGAGTTCTTACACAAGCTATGGGAAGAATTAATGAAGTACCTATCAAGGTTGGAGGTGTGTAGTGCCCCATGACCTTTATGGCAATAAATATAAATAGTTATGACGTACTATTTGGATTAGATTTTTTGATAAAAATTGGTGTGATTGTGGATGTGGAATGGGGTTTAATCCAAGTAAGGAATGGTCTAGGGACTAATGTGGAAGTATTACCATTAACTATGGTAAATATGCTACAAATAATGAACTTAGATACTTTGATGTGAGATGTTGTTGTTGCTTTGGAGAACACACATATTAGTGGTGATTCGAACATGACTATTAGGAATCCATCTTTATATGAGACCATCATGTCCAAATAGGTGGATGCACCTATGTCAAACTCAAACACTGATATAGATAATAGTGAACATTGTGATGGAGGGCTTTAACTGGTTGAGCCGATTAGTGATGAAAATGAGTTTGGGAATATTGAATTTGAAGATCTAGTGTTGTCAGAAGGACCATAGCAAATTCGGCAACTAATACTACAAGGACAGGTTGATGGTTTTATGGAAGAAGAAATAACAGACACAAACGATTATGCTAATTGGCTTAAGTGGGTTTTTGATGTAGAGAAAAGAAAGTAGGCCATCTTTGAATCTACAAGTTGTGCAAAAATGCTCATATTACTACAAGTTCATGAAGCAGAGAGTAGTGGTTCTCACAACAATTATAGTAAGCAGTTGACATTGTTTAACAATGATGAGGTAAGCACAAGGTGGAAGGAGATTTGCCAAAAGATTCGGGTCAATCTTAACCTGGATGAAAAAAAAAGATAATAGTTCTAGAAGGTCTTCAAATGTTACCAAGATGTGTTTGTTTGGAACAAAGGGGAACTAGGCTATTGCACCATTGGAGAACATTACATGGACACACAAGGGTTCCCACCTTGCAAGGTGTCTCTTGGTTGATTATCATACTGGGATAAGGCAGAGGTGAAAAGACAAATTGATGTTTTAGTAGATTTGGGCAAAATGAAACCTAACAACTTTGAGTATACATGTCGTGTTACCCTGCCAATAAAAAGGGATGGGAGTAGGCACTTTTGTGGAGATTATTGACCACTCAATATGCAAACGCGTCGAGATCCATTTCCAATGCCTCTTGTTGATGATGTGATTACCCAACTGGGAAAATCAGCCTAATTTACTACATTGGATTTGTAGTCTAGTTTCTAACAGATTCGGATGGCTCCTAAAGATATGAAAAAGACAACATTAATTACTAAGATTGGGTTGTATGACTAGACAATCATGCCATTTGGTCTCAAAAATGCAACCAACATTTTTATCAGGATAATGTCAACAATTTTCAAACAATTGGGAGACAAATTCTTGAAGATATTTGTTGATGATCTCAATATACACAGTGAAAATTGGGAGGAACATCTTCAACGTTTGGATGTTGTGTTTTTTAAGCTTAGAGAAGTGAACTTAAAATTGAACCCGAGCATATGTTGTTTTGCTACAGAGAGTATCACGTTTCTAGGTCATGTGGTTAGTAATGAAGGCACCAAACTAAATCTTGGTAAGATTGATGTAGTCTTGCATTTCCTAAAAACAAAGACAGTTACCAACATCAGGTCTTCCCTAGGACTAACTAGGTATTACTGGAATTATGTTTGGGGTTATTCATTATTGGCTGCTTTGTTGTTTGAATTGACAAAAAAAGACATTGATTTTGTGTGGAATCTAGGTTCTCAATAGACATTTGAAGATCTAAAGAGAGCACTTATAGATGCATTCGTGTTTATATGACCTGATTTCAAGAAACCATTTTGACTTGATGTTGATTAGTCACCAAATAGTGTTGGTGCCATCTTGTCTCAAAAGGAAGGCAAACTTGAAAGGGTGGTGGCTTATGCTAGCAAAAGTTTAATAGTAGCACACAGGAAATTCCACCCCATGGAAGGGGAGTGCTACACATTGATATGGGGCATTATGCATTTCAAAGAATATTTACATAGGAACCATTTCACTTTGAGAATAGATCATAAGCCACTTGAATGGTTAACGACAGTGTAAGATGCGCATGGCAGGAAAGGTAGGTGGATTGATATGTTCCAACATTTTAGTTTTAAAATACTACACTGACCAGGACTGAAACATACAAATGTTGATGCCTTGAGCAGAAATCCAATGGGTCAAGCCATGGATGATGATGATTTCAATGAAAAGATCTAGGATATTGAACTATATAAGTTAACATGCTTAAAACATAAGAAAAGATATTATTTATTCAAACTAGTGAGGACTCAAATCGGTTTGCTTTCAGGAAATAAGTAAGAAAATTGACACAACACCATAGATGTTGTTTTGGCATCAACCATTGGTGTTGTTCAAAGGATCACCAACTATATATGCTTAATGTTGTAATGAGGATAACTAGGATGAGGAGACTGACTAACTTATGGAGGATGTAGGACTAGTAGGCAATGAAAAAAATAAAAATAAACACTAAAGAGAAAGATGCCTAAATATTATGATAGGCAGCAACAATTGGAGCTGGTATTGGTTGCTAAGGAATTATTTGAGTTTGGTGACCACAAGTTAGGTCATACAAACTTTAATGAAAAGGAAACATGTTGGATGGACAAAAAACATTAACATCTGGAAAGACACAACTTGCATGGGGTTGTTGAGGGAAGGCATACTACCCAACACAATGGATCTTAGGGAAAGCAAGACGGCTAGAAAGAAAATAATCAACTATCACTGGCAAGAGCAAGGCTTTATTTCAAGGGATTGTTTGTGCCCAAACTAGAGGAAATAATGGCATTCATAATCCAAATGCATGAAGATTTGGGGCATTTTGGAAAACAAAGGACCTTGGTTGAAATCTACCGAAAATACTTCTAGCATAACAGGACAAAGGATGTAAAGACCATTGTGAGAATGTGCCAATAGTGCCAAATGGTGAGAAGAATGGGTCGCATGTGCTTTGAAGATGAAGAAATGAAAAGCATACTTGTTTGTGAACTATTTTATAGGGTTGCTTTGTCAAAAAATGATCTTGTTCTTGATTTTCATAATATGATAGGCCCTAGATTCACCACTATAATCTAGAAAAACATATTTTATTGAATGTGTATCCAACTTGTGTTTAAATCCTTTATGGATCAAAACATGATATTTACAACTAAAAACTTCCAAATTTGATGGATCTGGCTTAGGACCAAACCATAATTCATATGGAGTTCTCTTGTCATTTATAGCTTTTGTAGGACATCTATTTTGTGAATATTTTTCTATTATTAAAGCCTCCCCCCAGAAACTTTAGGTAACTTGGCATGATTTAACATAACTAATATAGTGCTACTAAATTTCTATTTTTACTTTCAAATACACCATTTTGGTGGGAGTATATGTTGTTGCAATTTTTTTTTATTCCTTCCTTTTGATAATAATCATTAAATTCAATGAGTTAAAAAGGGTGTTGGATCATAGAGAAAAATAGTCCAAATTTGATAAATATTTATGTTTTGCCATTTAAAGCCATGACAATCATGGCAAATTATTGTTTTCTCATTCATATGAATGTCAAGGAATTCAAACCCAAAATTCATTTGAAGAAATTTTAAGTTTTAAGTTTTGATTTAAGACTTCTAAAAGTGAACAGAAATGCATTGGACAAGAGTCAATTTTGCAAAGAACTATCAAAATGACTCATATAATAAATCACATTTGATGGGAAAAACATTAAGAGGATAACACCACATAGAAAAACACTCATACCCTAAGATATGTGGAATTGTAAATTTAAAAAAAATCAAATAACTTTTCAAAATTGATCCAAAATTTAAAAACTTCAAAAGTCCTTTGCCACACATAAGTGGTGTAAAATGTACATGATGTGTTAAGAAAAGTTGTAGTTTATCATACAAGAAAACATAAAAATGTAAAAAAAAAACTTGGTTATGATTTGAAATTATTATCATTTTGAAAAACTAAACACTAAGTTTACAAAGAATCAAGACATTTTCAAGAATTAATATTTATTAAAAAATGATGAAGAAAAAAACATGTCATGTATTTGGACAACTATAAGCATTTATTATAACAAGTTGTAAAAAACATTGTTCCAAAATTCATTCATATGAAAAAGTTTGTTTTGGCAAAAAGGACATGTAGTCCTTTTTTCTAGTAATCTCATTGGTTCATTGTATTCCGTTTGCACCCACAAATTTGGGTTAAGTTGGACTTGCAATTACTTTTTGTTTAAGTTTTTTTTTTAAACCTCATTTATAACTATCATATTAAAATTTTCATTTTGCTATGACTTGACCATATATTTATTTGTTAGTGTGCATACTCTTGATTTATTGTGAATTTTTCCACCAACTTTGTCAAATTGTTTAACAAAAATAAATTATTTTAAAGATGAAAAACATATGACACATTTGGAATCTCTTTCTCTATCCCATTTGACAATTTAATTATTATGTTTCCTTGTCTAACAATCTTATGTGTAATATTATCTCACAAGAATATTAATTGGTTACTATCACAATTTTGATAATTTATGAAGGAATTTTTACCATAACACATATGTTGTGTTGCCCTCGTATCTATATACCAAGTGGGGTCCATTCCTTCATTCGTTGTTGTTAAAGCAACAACATACAATTTGTTACCTTTTGTAAAAAAATTAAATTGTTTTTTATTACCAACATTCTCTATTGTTATTCAAATTTTATAATCTTTTATTAGATGGCCTAATTTCTTGCAATAGAAACTTGTTTTAAACTTCCTATTAACAAGTTTGAAAGATTAAAAAATACCTTCACCATCCTTCAAGGGAAATGGCTTTTAAAAATTCTATTGAAATTAGACTTTCGATTGAAATTTGGATTATTTCTTCCTATAGACAATGTTGAAGTATTATCCATGTTTAAACTCATTTTTTCATAAGGGTTTATTTTTGTATCAAATTTGCAATTAAAGATTGTAGAGTTAAAGTAGGTTGTCTTCTTAAGAAACTAATATATAGGTCCTATAGCTTGGAGGCATACTCCTCATCAAGGTAAGTATAGCTTCATCATTTGGGACTATTGATCCAATGGCTAGCAATTGTTCCAAATGTGCTTTAAATATATGTATATGTTTTGTCACACTATCACTTTCTTTTGTTTTCAATGTATCAAGTTTGTATTTTAGATACATCTTTGTCATAAAATCTTATGGTTCAATGAGTCTTGTTAATTTTGTCCATGTTAATCTTGCAATAATGCATGATTGAACATGGGATATTATCTAGGCAATTACTTATCAATGTTAATGATATTGCATCTCTCCCCTCCAATGCATTTATGTTACCTACACCTATTGCATGTAATAGAGACATACCAACAATAATTTATGCTATTGTTGGGGTCACTAGTTTTGGTTCTATACCACTAACCAATGGCCATAAATTTTCTACCTTGAAAATCAACATGAGTCTATGCTTCCATATATTAAAACTAGTGTGTGCCCCATGCATAATGCACAGGTGTGTTATTTCAACAATGTTTGGTTCATGTTTTTGGTTTTTTAAAAAACCTTTTATCTTTTCAAACAACCGTTGGTCCCTGCCCCCCACCTCGGTCCTTCGCATTGCCCACTCCGGTTCTTTACCTTGTCGACCCCCGCCCTCGATCCTTCGCATTTCCCACTCCGGTTCTTTAACCCGATGAGCCCCCGCCTAGTCTTTCCGGTCCTTCACATTTCCCACTCCAGTTCTTTACCCTATCGATCCCCCCCCGGTTCTTCGCATTTCCCACTCCGATTCAAAATACTAATAGGCAACCCCTATTTATTTATGCGCTTTTTGAACATTGTTCTTTTTTTGCACTTGCGTGGCATGGAGTAGGAGTTCCTGTAACCCCATATACAGGCACTCTGGGAGGGTAACCCTAGGGCGGTTGAGAGTAGTGTTATATTTAGCTATTGTCCATAGCCACTGTTCGTCCGGCTTCAGGGGAGGTTTCATTGTCGGTACCATTCTTCCTTTACTATATGTAATATGAGCCATCAAATATAGTGATGTGACTTGTATCTATCTTTTGTAGACAATGTTGAATGTTATGGAAATTTCAATTTTGAATACACAAATTAGTTCTTCCAATAATTCTTTCAATTTGTAGTTGATTACAAATTTGTATTGAGTTATTTACTAATTTTGATTCGACTTTGCTAGATGTTGAAAAAATGAGCTTCCCCATTTCAACATCAACATTAATTATTGGATCTTGTTTCTTTATTGTCATCTATTATGAATTTTAATTTGGAAAATTTTAATTTATGCTAATTCCAATTTTATAGTGAAATTCTCAATTTTTAGTGTGATTTCAATTTATCATTAATGTTGCTTGGATACCATGTAAAAACAATTTACTTGTGAGAGGCTACATTATGGAGACAAAAAGTGGAAGTAACAAGATATTATATTGAATCAAGCACAAAGTTTATGTAAAATGGGATAAAGATCCCAAAGGGTTTGTGGATATAAAGTTACAATAGATGTATGCATATAAATTAGGTATATTGTTTGATTGGGAATTCGGTAAGAAAAAGGACTAAAAGCACACATATCACTACCTAACGACCATTAACTAGATGAGGGAAAACATTTGGTGGCCAGTAGGTTGATAAGGGAGAACACCTCACGCCCACTAGGCAGATGTTGGAGAACATCTAATGACCACAAGATGGTTGAAAGAATGCAAAGTTGAACCCAAGGCCCACCAAGCCAAAACTAAATGCATTAAAAACAAAAAGTACAAGTAAGATTCAAGCAATAGAATTAAATTTTTTTTTAAAAATTATCAAAAGGAAAGTTTTGAGATATTCAAACAAGCAAAATTTGAGGATTGAATAATTAATAAAATAATTTTTATTTGAATTTCAATTTCCCACTATTACAAAAAGTGGGTTGGCAAGTTCAACTGCAGTTCACAAATAACATTTAAAAAAGTCCTAGATTATCTTGATCAATAAATATAATCCTACCAAAGGGATTGTGTTCAACAAATGTGAGAACATTATATTCGGAGGATTGAAGATTTTCCAAGTAAGGGAGAATAGATACCAGCAAATACATTTCCTCCCCACAATGGTCATCGAACAACTCCAAAAAATGGCACTATATAGGCCATTAAACATACTTTTGTGTGACGTATCATCTACGAACAATGTGTTGCCAACATGAATGTAAAAATAAGTAGAAAAGAAAATATCAAGGGTCTTATGGAAAATTGGCTTGTTAGGTTTGTTCGATAAGAAATGCGGATTTTGCATGCAAAAATCTTGATCAAGCACTATGGAAGCAAGTATTAAGATTTTTTTTTTGTGCCAAAATTGATCCAAATAATTATAAATATTGTGATGTTGGGCTACAAACCAAATATAAACTTGGAATTGCACAAGACATTTTTCCAGGAATTCCTTCAATTCAGGATGAAAAATGATGGTGTGAGAATGTTTTTTGAAGCATGTGGCAATTAGTCTCCTTTCAAAAAGAAAATCACATGACTTATCTTTGCTACAAGCAAACAAAGTATTGTGGAGTCAACACCTGAAGTTGATGGAATCTCATCCAAGTTGATCTCAACAACAACACGTGAATTTTGCGACTCCACATCTTCTGCCTAAGGCATTTGGAAATCAAAACCTGAAATCGGTGGAATCTCATCCAAGCCGGCTTCAACAATCATGTGTGAATTTGGCGACTCCCTATCTTCCACCTCCTCAAGAAATGATGCACCGATAATCTAAAAATAAAATAAAATAGTAGTTGTGAAAGTTTGGAAATAAACTAACCATATAAATCAATGAGATTAAAAAATCCCAAAAACCATTAGAAGGAAAGAACAAAAGAAAAATATTTAGACTATTTACTAATGTTGAATGATTTTTATAAAAACTTGTGAAATAGGCCATGTTGCATTTTTCGAACAACACCTGGAATCTAACATTATTTTCCTTGATACTTTTAATGGTGCCAAAAGGATAAAACTCGACAAAGGTCAGAACACTAAGCCCATAATAATGAAAGAAATCTAAATATGGGAGAAGAGTCTTCATTAAATAATTATGCTCTTTTGGCATGTATTCATAAGACTCAACAAATATGGCATTAAAGGGTGAATTCAAATAGGTTTTGTAAGACTTCTCATCTACCAACAATGTATTCCCAAGGTGAGTATTAAGATACCTAGGGAAGAAATCCGAAAGGTTTTTGTGATAAATTAATTTATCATAAGTGAGATGATTGACGCGATTAAGGTTTGTTTTGTACGGAAATTGCATAAAGTGCTTATTACATTTGCACAAATATTGAGCCATAATCCTTTAGGAGTCGAATTATCCTTCCATATTTTGGATATCAATTTAATTCTTATATATTATGTGTTGGACTAACATCTCCTATGACAAGGATGGAGGCTTCTACTCATTTTTGAATTTTTCTTTGTTTTAACCTTTTTCTTTTTTAGTAGGTGCATGATGTTTTTCTCTTTGATGCAAAGACACGATTTGTACTTTTTGACTTCGATTTGGCACAACTAAAAAACTCCTCATTCTTAGTGTCAATGGTATCTTTTGTTACTTTCCAAAGTGTGCCCTTTTTCAAGGGGATTAGCGAAAGATCGGGAAACAATTAGATGTATCCAAGTTGGAAATTCGTGTTGGAGTACATGATTTCCTTTCTTGAGCATTTGAACATTTTTACATTGCTATTTGGTCGTGTATGTTGTTAGAAGATGTCCTTGAAATTATGCCTTTGTTGATGCCCAAAACTTTCATCGATCAATTTGTGTTTGTTTGGGGACATGAGTAATGCACTATAACAACGAATTAGTCACACGTTCAGTTTATTACAATTTGAAGGACTTGGATCGTGTTCACCTTGCTTGTAGAGGTCTACCTTATGGGGATAGGGGTCAAACATTGTTCATTGTGATGAACCTAACAAGGCTTTTCGAAATCCAAAATGGAACAAATTTTTCCTTGAACCATTTAGAGGACGTGAATTCTTTATAAACAAGGTGCAATGGTTAAACCTTGCATCTCGGTTGTGGCTAGTGTTGAAGGGTTTGCCCCTTGCAAAGATGGTTTATGCCCATTTCATAGTCATTATGCAGTTATTGAAGTCGTCGTTTAATTTTTGATATCCGTCTTCTTATTGGTTCAAATAATTTGAAGGAAGTTTGAACAAGTATTTAGTGATATCACAACTTCCTTTAGGTGACATCTGAAGTAAACCTTAAACTTGTCTTTGTTTTAATTATGTTTTCCATGTCTTTCATTTCACATTCATTTAATTATTTGTTTTTATTTTATATTTTGTTTGATGTTTGTAATTTTGGGGAAATTTCAATTATTCATTTTTTTTGTAGTGGGTTCCAGTCTTTGTTTATAGATTGCATAAACGCATTTGCAATTGTAATCGATAGAAAATCATGTTGTCAATTGGGTTCTCTTTTTAGAAAGGCGAAGGATAAGTTACATATTTGACTCTTGGTTTAAAAGGTTAGAAGATTCCTCCATTTTTTGGTTGAATGGAATTTTAGTTCAGTAGCTCATATTTTGAATTCTTATATGGATGGCGAATAGGTTTTGATATTCAATGTATTTGTATGAAATCAATAAATTGACAATCATTGTTTTTTGTGCACTTGAGGTTTACTTTGGTTGTTGATTCTAATGTGTGAAATTCATATTTCATATTTCATCATAAGCAAATTTTTCTTACTCAAGCTTACATGTTGAATGTATATGTTTTAGTATATTTCTAACTAGGACTATTATACCCATTGGTGGCCACTAGATGATTTTTTTTTATAATAATAATTCTTTTCATTTGCTCAATGCTTTACAAGTTTTTTCCAATGGTCTACCAACTATTTATGAGATATCATAACTTTAGTTATTGTAAATTCTCTTTTTGATACTTTGCAAAATTCAATGACATAAAATTTAGTAGATATTTCAAATTATGTTTTTTGATTTTGTCATTGAATTGTTTATTTGATGATATCATGTAATAATTTTGCACCCCTCTTTTTATGGTCTTCTAGTTCTTAAATTTTGGTGCCCATTAGGTTGAAGATGTTATTCTATTTATCTTTAAAATAACAAATTTCATTGTTTTTATTTTCAAAAATTTTGAAAGTTTGAAATAAATTAAATATGTGTTCAATTTTATTCCATGTGATTGTCTTTTGTAAATTGCTTTAAATAACCTTGACATTGACATGTTTTGAACCTGCAATCACCTTTTCATTATTTATAACATATTAGTAAGCTTTAGATGTAATATGACCGAAATATATAGCTTCATAAACACGTAGACATTTCAAAGGGTGATAATCAATAATGGAATGTAATGTTACCATAAACATCAACTTGTTATTTTTGTGCCTTTCACAAAAGCAATCACATGATGCATCAAATCATAAATTTCAAATAAAATGTGCAATTGCTTAGCCATGGAAAGCCCTATGGCCTAATAAACTTCAAATAAACCAATAATAACATGCATAGGGGTTCAATAATCATTCAAATAATTGATTATTAAGGCAAATGTGTCCATGTGCACCACCTTTGGACATCCAAAGATCAAAACTAGTAGACATAATTGTTGAAGCTTGCTACCTTAGCAAATGCAACAACACATGCAAATTCATGGTTTTTGTGACCATTGTTCAAGAAACACTTATTTTGCCAAAATAAAGAAAAAGGAAAGACAATACATGGGCATTATTGCAAGACCAACCTTCATAGTTAAATATTTTCATAAATGGAAAGGGCCATGTGCCCTTTACAAAATATATAACATTAGATTTTCAAGAAGTTGTTGTCCTTCATTAATTTTGTAAGGATTTGTGGCACCAAAGAATCCCATGATTGTGCACCTAGTTGGCACGAACTACTTTTTTAAAAACTTTGTTAATTATGATTTGCTTTAGTAGTTTTTTAACAATGACCAACTTTCTTTGAACAATTAACCTTGGATGTGCAAATTCAATGTGGGTTTAATTCATAGGAGTGATCCCATTAAGCTTGCTGGATTTGATAAGACCTTTTTATGGAGTAGGTCATTGGCACAAATCATTAGCATTTGCTTGTTATGTTTTACAAATAACACATCATAATATTTGGGTGAAAGCATGGTAAAGTGTACGATTCAATGTCCTTGGCAGTCTATGTGTTAAACTAACAAAAAGTAAGACCAAAACCCATCACAAAATTGTTATACATTCAACTTTTTTACTTAAATATAAAAAAAGATACTTCTTCACTATTATGAATTAATTTTTTAATTTTTCATTGTAAAAGTAGGTTTGAAATAAATTTTATTTTATGTTAATAATTTTTGAAGCCTATTCTTAAGTTTTTGTCAAAAATTATCTCATTTTTTACTTCATTTTAATTCAAGGACATTTAATTATATACTCTACTATGCTTTCACCCATCTACAAGTTTTCAATATCCATAGGTAAGTTGTAATTGATAGCAAGAAAAAACCCCAAGAAATTAAGTTTAAATTTGTGCTGACTTTTAGTTCCAAAAAAATGAGTTGCAACAACTTGCAGATGCATGCTTTCAACATTTGAGATGTTGCCATGCACAATAAAAGTTGGTGGCATTTCACAAATTTTTTCAACCCCACCAACACTGCCAATAGATTCAACCAAGCATACATCTTTAGCCATCTCAAGTTTAAAAGATTAAAATTTTTAAAAGATGAAAGACCAAGATTGTTAAAAGCTAATGTAAAATCACTTTAAGAACTAAGCATGCGTAAACACAATGCAAAAAATGCATAAATAAAAACACAATATGAGAAATGAAAACAAAAGCAAATAAATTAAAAACCACAATGTATATGATTGTTAAAAAAGACCTCAAGCTAGACTTTTGAGACTCAAAACTACTTGAAACAATGCCAAAAGTTGCGAGGTATTGACACTACCAATGAGAAAGTTTGTGACAAGACAAGACATATTTGAACTTTTTTGTTGCTTGCAAAAAGAGTCACAAAAAAAATTAAAACCCTAAAATGAGCTCCATATTGAAGCCTTAAACCTGCACTACTAAATATGCATGTACATATGCATAACCTTACTATCCATATCCGGGCCTCTAATAACATTAGCATGTGGATATGAATTCCAATAGCCTTGCCTATCATGTGAATATACATAGTTACCAATTAGCGCTTGAATAGCCTTCTGCCGGATATGTATAATCCTTGAATGTTGAAAAAAGATAAATTCCAAATATAGTTACATGCATATCCAGCTACTAACCTGATTCACATTGGATTTTTCCATATATCCAGACAACACTAGAATTACCCACTGAAGAGTGGTATATTCCACATTTAGCATTCCGAAACTCTGTTTCTGAATCTTAGATTTTCTTTTATTAGGTGGATATGCATTCCGTAAACTAATGAAAACGTAGTGGTCCGAGCCTCCTTCTATGGTCAAATGTGATCAAAATTGAGTTTTTGAACCTGTTTTTTACAAATATAGTCTTCATATGGTTATTTTGTTTCTAGCCCATTCAATACTAATCTCCCCCTGTCAGTTTAAAGCCAATTTCTTTTTTGAAGCCCCTCAGGTAGAAAACGAACTTTCTGGTCAGCCTGCCACATGACATTCCTGGAAATAAAATTGCAACTATTTATCATCATCATCAACAATTCACAATTTGTTACAAGTCCTTTCTTTGTCTGCGTCCTAATAATGGGCCTAGGAATATCGTTTTTGCATTTTTCTTGCTGAACTTGTTCTTCCTTTCGGTACAGAACCCCTTCTTGAGCCCCACAAGACAAATTTTACCAATCTGATAATTCAATGTTGGTCTATTTTTGCAAAGGGATTTACATTTGGTTATTGCATTTTGGCGTACACTCTAGCTCATGTGTGTCCAATATCAAATTGACCTAACAAATGAACAACCAATGCAAACAGCCAAGCTTGTCTTAGGAGAGGAGTAGGTGCGGATTGCTCACCTAATACTTGACAAGTGGAGTCAAAATAGAGTACATATAATGAGCAACTGCCCTGCAGAAATTCCCAACCTTTTATCTCTACAAGTTATTCACTGTAGTCTCCAAATCTTCCACTCTACTTCACAAAGTCAGAATTCTCTCTTCCATGGTGCATGCAAGCCTTGCTACCTTGCTCTTCCTATCTGAACCAAAAAGCCGATGGTTGGAATTGTGAAACTATTTAAAAAGTCAACTCATATTAAGATACATTGTTTATATTGTCAAGGCTGCAAAAGTGGGGTCCATGCAACTGGCTGTAACTATGCATTACTGCCCTGTTGCAAAGTGATAAGGTGGTTCATCTTGTCAAGTGTTTATCAAGTGTTTATTGTAGAATACGAGTTTATTTTATGTATGATTTATTCATGTAGGGAATTTAGTTCAATGTTGATAGGGTTTCAGGTTTTTTTAATGTTAGGGTTTTATCCACAAGGTTTTGAAGTTTTACCTTTCTTATTGCAAAATAAAACTTACCCATAATGCCAGATTGCTTCAAAGAAAATGACACACATACACACATAGAAAGTAAAAAATTGTCATCCACAGTGCTTCATTTGTTGCATATTTGTTTTGTATGCCATTCTTCGCTCGATAAAGTTGAGTGTTTATTTAAGTAGAACAAAACAACCTTTCGCAATTAACTGTTTCCTGAAGGAATGTCAATGTTTCAACTGGATTCTCATGTGATGGATTCATATTAAAGTTTGCTTTCATGTGCCAAGTTAAACTTTTTTGTTTTTGGTGGTTGCGTGAAAAGTAAAATTAACAACTTGACCAAATCCATCATATGGAGGCTATATGTAATGAAAAATGGTACAAAAACACATTTTGATCACATGTGAGAGTGGGAGAAAGCTAACCAACTGCTTAATAAAATGATAAAAATCCTCAGCCTACATTAGAAGAAGCTGCCAACATGCATCAAACCTTGATAAGAAAGCAGTCCAATAACTTCTGTGATATTGAAACCAGTGTTGGCTGGTTCTTACTTTTCAAGAGAGCCTCCAGTCCCAGTTTCAACTTTTTTATTAATTTGAAAGAACCCTCAGTTTCAGTTAAAAATTTGATAGAAACTCTGGTCCAGTTCTGTACTGGGATCTTCACATTTCAAGATCTGGTTTCAGTCCCGGTTTATTTATTTTTCAAAGTTTAATACTGGTTGATGCGTTTACTGATAACTGGACTGCAACCGGTGACAAAAACAAGCCAAAACCAGAACTGGCCAACACTGGTTGAAACCTTACCTAGAATCGAAAAGTGGTCAGGGGCTTGCACATTGCTAAAACCCTAAATCTAAACTGCTAACACATTACTTACTTCACTAGCCTCAATTTACCAGGGCGAAGAAGTGGCCTACAAATTGCTATGGAACCTAATCACATATCCAAAAACCTGATAAGAAATTGCCTGATCTGGATACCACCGACTTTCCTCTTATCATTTCATGTTTTCCAGTATGTGGACAGAATGACACATGTACTAACACATGTCTCCTCTATTGACAATGTGCATCTGTTTGAAATGACTTGGCCATGATTGTGGAACATTAAAAACCCAACAATAGTTGCTTGATAGATGCAAAGGGCTAAGGGCTCCTGATGTCGTCATCCAGACTTGGAACTGATGACACCTGGCTGTAGATAATCTCAGTGGTCTTTCAAAACTGTCACATGATCAGGTGATCGTTTTTCAAAAAAAACCTTACAACCCAGTCCAGTGCTGCTTTCATGGCTTCCTCCTAAGGAAGAACAATATAGAACAGATACTAGTAACTACCTACCTACATGCAAAATTCATAAATATAATGCCCGCCTCATGACAACAGAATCGGCAACTCCAGCCTAGATCTTGTGGCTAGGGCTGCTTTTTCTTGACTCTGCATGTGAGGGAGACGAGAGAGAACACGTAAGGTAGGACGCTTTATATCTGTCAGAGGATGCAATATGGTGTCTTATGGAACATGTTCTCAGTGAGTACCACAGGATATGATGGTATGGAACACATTCCTGGTGAGTTCTCCAGGAGAAATCCTAGACAACGTGGGGAGTTCACTTACATACACTTAGGCGATGACTATCATAGGACATTGTCATAAGACAAAGTTGCAATCAATGTCCTACCTTTGTTTTCATTCGGTCTCACATTTTGAGAACTGTTCACAAGGTGTTTTATGGTGAGTTGTCAGTTCATTTATTGAGAACTTCATGGAATATTTCATATTTTAATTATTGTTTGCTGGTTTGAACTATGCCAGAAGGGGCAGAGTAATTATAATGTGGTGAGCCACTTGTTTAATAATTCCCAAAATCCATTTAATACCCACGGATTTCACCCCAACACAAAGTTGGCGATTGAATCATGTTTTGTTTCCATGTCTAAATTGGATTCAGCCACTTGTTAATACCCAAAATCCACTTAGTAGCCTTGGATTTCAACCCAACATGAAGCTGACGGTTGAATCAAAGTGTTGTTTCGGTGTCTAAATTGGATTCAGCCACTTGTTTTATACCCAGAATCCACTTAATACCCATGGATTTCAACCCAACAAAAAGCTGGCAGTTAAATTAAGAATTGTTTCCGTGTCTAAATTGGATTCAGCCACTTGTTCAATACCCATGGATTTCATCAACCCAACAAAAAGTTGGCAATTGAATTAAGTTTTGTTTTGGTGTCTAATTTGGATTGACTCCAACACTTGAACTTGATCAAGTGTTGGAGTCGATCCAGTGTACCCTAAAGATTTTGCATGCCCAGGCAAGACTCTGATCTGGTGACTGAAAACAAGAAGGAAAAAGCAGAGGAAAACAAGGAACAACGTTATGTGGCAGATCTCTATCCCTGTCCAGAAGGTAGTGGCCTTCACACAATCCGAAGGCTGGTAAGTATTCAACTGTTTGTGCCATCAATGAAACATGCAGTTTCAAAAGCTAGTGGAAAAACACACAATTTTACCTAGTTTGTGATGCGTCCTTGAGAGGGAAAAGGGATTTAATAAGTCGTTACAGTAAATAACTTAAGAACTGTGGCAAATTGTATCAAATAGACAGATGTCTACGGTTACAAAGAACAAAACTCAGTTTTGAAGAGACGAAGAAAACCTCACTTCACTGCTCACTGGATTGATTCCCTAAGTTGCTTCCTTCCCCGCTGCAGCATTTTCCATGACACTAGTTAAGTCTACTGTCCCATGCATTCATTCATTCATCAGACACCAGTGCATGATCTTAGCAGATCACCCGCAGCCTAGTAATTTAAAGGCATGAAGGAACGAAGCATCGACGATTTCAAGCTGGTGCCTTCTTCCATGTATGTATGTACCCAAGTTCTCTAGAAAAAGCTCGCGGAATGAATTGGAGTCCGAAAAGCAGTGTCGAAGTGATCATCGGCATGAGAATGAAGCGGAGTCCAAAATCAGTGTTCCAAGTGATCATCAGCAATGAGAATCACACGCCCCAGAAAACCCCTCAGAACCCCTCAGAAATGCCTTAAGAAGGCAGTTCTGAAATATCATCATCATCATCCTGGTGACACAGCAATTGGTGCTAAACTACTAAAGTTCACTAGGAGGAGTTAAGTGGCGCTCTGGTCATTCCAGATTTTGTCATAAAACCCGGTGGCTGACTAGAAAACCCTTCTTGGGTCAAACTTCTTTTGCAAACCTGGGAACTCATGAGTAGCTTAGATCGTGAGTTCGGCGCCAAGCTGAAGGACCTCATGATCTGGTAATGAATCCTCATAGACGTCACCTAGAATAATGTGTGAACTCATTCGACGAACGAAGGAAGGAAGGAAGGAGGAAAGTCTACAATCAGAAATGCTTTTCTCCAGCTGCATCTTCGAGAGGGGAAGAGTTGGGAGAGATGTCGTCGCTCATGATCTCATGCGTTGTTGGAGTGAGAGTAGAACAGACCTGACCAGAGTGGAGTCGTCTTGGAGGAAGCTCGCAAACACCTGCTGGCAGTAACATTGTCTTTCAACGACGTCCTCCTTGGGAAGAGAACGAAGAGTGGGTAGTATGCGGTGGAGATCATGGGTTGAGAATTGCAACAAGCAGCGCTCCCATTGAATCAGACTCTCGAACGGTCGCACGTAGTCGTCAGCGATTAGAACTGGAATGGCACCGGCGCTAAGAACTTCCAGAAAACGGTAGGAAGCAGGAGAGCGACCCGCAGGCACAAAGGCAAAAGTGGAGTTGAGAAGATCCACGAAATCGTAGCTATCGTACACTCTTTGATCTGCTTCGCAACCAGTTGCCTTCCACGGTTGCCATCGCACAAGCTTGTCGTTGGTTTCCTGCCGGCAAGTAGTCGCGACTATGACATCCTTCCCGTTGTGCATGCCTCTGAAAGCTTCGCTGCTCCGAAATGCGCCTTCCCGAGACAAGTAGCGAGTTCCTTTGAAGGTGGCGAAGTACTTTCTCTGGAAGGGCTTCACGCTCGCGAGTTCCGGCGGTGTTTGCTGTTGCAGTCGCGGCAGAGGAATGGAGATGTCGAAGCCCCCTCTGTAGGCCGTGTGATGGAGCTCCGTGCTCATGATCGACGCCATTCCGATACTCTCTGCTGGTGGATTTGTCTCCGACCATCTGTCTGCAAATGTGATGATCACATGGTTCATTCCGTTGTTCCAAAAGGGAAGAGTCTGAAGATGCGGTTTTTGCCACCACCACGCATTCTCGTTGGTTTCCGTGTCCGAGTAGACGAAGAAGAGGCAAGCTTTCTCGGGATCGGAAGTTTGCAATTGAGAATCCGGAAATTCGCGGAAGTACGTGGGTGGGTTCAAGGGCGCCGGGTCATTGTAGCTGTACACCAGAAGCTGGTCCTTGTTACACCGCGAGAAGTTGAAGCATGTGCCCATGGAGCAGAGCGGGAACTTTGCAGATCGGTGGTGCCACACAAAGAATCCTGTCGGAACAACCATCACGAAAGACTCGATGACGATAACCAAAACGAGAACTATGATGAATTTCCGATCGCATGATGCACAAGCGCTTGACATCCGATTGAACGTCCCTGACAAGCAAGTCTCACAAATCCTGCCGATATGAGAGGCGTTCTGCAACGATAAGGCTCCTATTTTTTCTGCTGGAATGTTAGGAGGAAGTACAGCTCATAAAACTTCGTCTCCACAACTCAGAATTTGCAAATACCCATATTCTTCTGAAACTGTATTGGTGCCGGTCCAAAACAGAAAATTATCTTCCGGCACAGGTCTTCATCTCGCATTCAATACTCTGGCCAAAGAAAAGGAAAGAAAAGAACCCATGCCGATTCTCTTGAATTGCGAAGTTCTGGACTTTCAGAGAATCCTCCACAGTCAGAACAAAAAAGTCACCCCCAAAAAAAACACAAACAAATCCAGAGATTCATTCATGCAATCCTCGCGCAAAAAACAGCGATCCTTTGAAGTGAGCATACGAGGACAATAGTGAGCTGAGGAATTCAATCCACCTGCATGTGTGTGAATCCAAGGCTTTATAGATCACCGAAGCAACCGAAACTGCAGTGCAAGAAACCAAAGTACGCAATCAGATATCTACACGGGGCATGTAGAATTATGGCGAGTTTTTTTTTTTGGGTTGGGCGCAAACAATCCACGACGGCGGAACCGCGTTTTTCTTTGGTACAAAATTTCGCACTGTTGCAAAATTCCAGTAGATCTCTTGGCACACTCGCAAAGTGAAATATTCAAAGTGAAATCTGAATATTTCTCGCCAGAAACGCAGGCCCTATGCTAAGGAAGTCGGCAAGGTTACACACTAGGTTACGGCAGGTTGCCAGACTATAGCAGGATTCTGTTTTTTTACTTCCCTACGTAACTTGTAGTCAAACTTGGCTAAATCCTCTTGTGACGATAGCAAATGTGGCAACCTCACAAAATTGAACCAAAAAAAAAAAACACTGTAGTGGGATCTTGAAGCATTTCATATGTGTGAGGTAGACAGATTTTTGGCTAGGGGTTGGTTTTGGTGAGGATGGAAAAGGAGGAAGGGAGGCGAGGAGGAGGTGGTGGGTTGGGGTTTGGGGTTTAGAACGGCGGGCTCGTGGGAAGTGCAAGTGCTGCGCTTGTGCGACAAGGTAGGTGAAACGCAAGTGGCGATCAAATTACTAAATGCGAAGCGTGTGAAGAAGAGTACAATGAAATTGGTGCTCACGTTACTTACGCTGGGCTACCCCAAGTTTTTTATTGTATTGTTACATTCTTTAGTTTTTTTTCTTTAATGTTTGGTTTCAGGTACTTTGTGAAGGTAGTCATCGGTAGGACGGCACGTTCAACATGTCAGTGGTTTTTTGTTTTACAGGTTCCATGCAGCATTCTTTTTTAGTGTGTGAAATTTCACACTGTTGCAAAATTCCAGGAGACCTCTTGCCATAAGTCCGAAGGGAAAACTGAAAAAAGTTGTAAAGTTTTCGCCAGAAAAGCAGGCCCTATGGTAATGAAGTCGCCAGATTTAGACAATAGGTGACAGCAGGTCGCCTGACTAAAGCAGGATACTGAAAATTTTCTATTTCCCTATGTGACTTGTAGTCAACCTTAGTTAAATCCTCTAATGGATGATAGCACTGTGGCAACGTCACAAAATTGAGAAAAAAATACGGCAGCGAAAACTGGTAGGATCCTTGAAGCATATCAAAAGTACACCCAGCTGGTGATCATAAGTGTGAGGTAGACGGATTCTTGGCGAGGAATTGGTTTTGGTAATGAAGGAAAGGACAGGAAGGGAGGCAAGGAGGCGGAGGCGCATGGAAAGTCCAAGTGCCGCGCTTGTGCGACTGGTAGGTGAAAACAAGTCCAGATCAGACTACGACTTGCAAGTTGCAACGCGTGTGAAGAAAAGTGCATTGAAACTGGCGCGCCGTTACGTGTCTAGGCTACGCTACTCGAAGTTTTTATTTTATTCTTACAATTTTTTATGCATCTTTTTTGATGTTGGGTCTAACGCACTTTATGAAGGTACTTAACTGTAGTACGGCAAGTTCAATATTTCAGTGTCAATCATTGTTTTGTTTGAAGATTCCATGCAGCGGTTTTCTTTTGGTGCCAAATTTCGCACTTGTTGCAAATTTCAGGAGCCTCTTAGCACACGTGCAAAGGGCAAACTGAAAAAAATTGTAAAGTTTTCGCCAAAAGCGCAGGCCTATTTTATATATTAATTCATTACATCTGTCTATGACGGAGCTCGGGTCTGTCACGAACGGATGACCAGGTCCGGCCCGGGACTCTCGGGATTTGAAAAACGAGGTTCGAAAGGGTTGGGGACTCCGGGATTCGAAAACGAAAAATGGGATAAAAACAATGGGATTCGAAAAAACAGGCGGCCAGACAGGGCATGGCGGGGCAGGGGGCAAGGCAGGGTCCATCTGTCCGTGTGTCTGTCTTGCAAGGCAAGGCAGGGGGCAGGGCCGGACGGGCAGAGGAGGGGCCAAATAAAAAATAATAAAAAATAATAAATAAAACTTATAAAACTTCACAGTGGCCGAAGGTCACGGGCACCCACGTGGGACTTCACAGTGGCCTTCGGCCACGGGCACCCACTAGTTGTAATGAAGTTGAGAGATTTAGACAATACTTTACAACAAACTGTAGCAGGATTCTGAAAAAGATTTACTTCCCCATCTGACTTGTAGCCAAACTTGGCTAAATCCTCTTGTGGATGATACCAAATGTGGCAACATCACAAAATTTGAATAAAATAAAATAAAATCACTGATTCCATGTCAGGGTTTTTTTTCCAATTTTTTTCGAACCATTAGCAAAATTAGTCTGAATCAACACTAGAAAAAAGTTTCCCAATTTTTTGTTGAGAACACAACAAAAATTTGTCAAAAAAAACACTGTTGCAGGCTGTAAACTTTCGATTTTTTTAATTTGAAAAGTTTGATTTTGACACAGACAAAGTACTTTTGTGAAACCCTACTTTGCCACATTTCAAGAATTTTAATAAAAATTCAGCAATTTTTTATAGCAGGTTCCAGCAGTTTCGAGCAGGTATTCAACATATAAAAGAATTCTGAGAATTTTCTACTTTCACATCTGGTCCATAGCCAAATTTGGCTAAATCTTTTTGTGGACAATTGGCAGTCTGGCTACATAAAAACATTGAGGAAAAAAACCCCTCATTCAATGTCGAAAGTAAAATACTCCAAAATATTCTGAAAGATTCCTTTTTTCCTTCATCAATTTCTGTTCTTCATAAACAATTTTTTTTTTTAATGAACATTTTTTTAAAACAAATATAATTAATGTCCAAGCTGCCAAAGTACTATGGTATTGCAGTTTCCCAATTGCAATGCAGAGGTGGCATCATAAAGAGAGAAAATATTTTAGCTTCACTAATGTAAGATTGTCTTGGGATGTGTGAACTTTCCCTAAACAGGAATATTGGTATTACAAGGTCACAAAAGATAAATAAGCAGGTCAAGGTGAAATGGCTTTGCCCATTATGTGTTTGGGTATGGGATATTGGGGTTCTCTTCAAGTCTGTGACCAAGCAGAGTGAGGCCTGGGCCGAGCCAGGAGCTCCAAGCCAAATCCCACATGCCTGCTCCATGATGTTAACAGCTGTTAGTTCTCATATGATATATATTAAATTTATATTTCTGGTCTCTAATACACATGTTATAGGATTGTGCTAACTTGCTTGGAGCATCTCCATGCTGCTCAGTATGTAACCCTGTAAAATTATTTCTCACATCTGAGCATTCACTGTAACCAAAAGAAAGGTGAAAGTGAAAAGAACAACCCTAATTGTATATGAAACATCTAAACAGAGTCAAAAAGTCAGGGATCCTACAACCAATTACATCACTTGATTTGTAATCCCACTGTCAAAGCGAGATTCTACTGAAGTTTAGTGATTCTAACAAAACCAAGTTCTTTATACACATATTTGCCAATTTGTCACAATTGTATGAATCTTCTTCACCCATTTCCTTAGTGGCCATGCATTGTTGGCTGCCAATTAGCAATTCATATCACTAAGAATCTAGAACCTATTGAGCTATGGCTTGAGGTCAGAACTCTCAAGGTTCACTTAGTCCACATGAGTTACTAACCTTTTTTCCCCACTTAATGCAACAATGCAAAGTAACATCAAATTGCTCATCTAATAAACTAAATCTTATAGACCTTTGGATTCAAATGTTTTGATCATGACTTTGAACAATAGATATTTGGCTCACTTAGAACCACTCAAGAAGACATATTCTTATGCAAGAATTAATTTACAAAAAGATAAAACCTATTAGGTACATGTTGAAGATGATGAAAACATTATCCTATATGCCAACTTATTCAAGAACTTAACAATGGAATCAACCACATAAGGGCAACCAAATCAACTCCTCCAAAATTAGCAACCAAATCAATTCTTGTCACAACAAAATCAACAAACATCAAATAATGTTGAAACAATACAACCAAATCAAAGTAGTTCACCTTTACATGATGACATGTGTTGAAGCCTTTTCACAATTGTCAATAGAACATGAACATTCATTGCCTTAGCGTGATGATGCCACTTCCATATTACAAAATCAAAACTTCACCAAGTACTTCAAGACCTAAAAGAATTATAAAGCCAACTTAAAGGCTAATTGAAACTATACAAAGCAAATTTCAACAGAAAGAAAATCACAAAAGCTCATTATCATCACCAACATCCACATCAAGAAAATTTTGTTCATCTTCATTTTAAAACTCCTACTACAATGTAAAAAGTTTTAACAAGAATTGATGTTCAACGATGGCAATAACAATTAATGATGAACTTAATTCTTTGAAATGGAATAAAACATGGGAGTTAACCCCACTCTCATTGAATAAATTTTGACAATTTTATATTTTTCTAAAATTCATTATACCTTTGGCAATTCTATATTTGTAATCACCAAGAAGGTTGGATCATCCTACATCAAGCCAAATATTTAACATCAAAACTTGAAGAATTCCAAATGTCCAACTACAATCCAATTTTTACACTTGTGCAAACTAATGTTCATTTAAGTAAGGATGATTGTCCATCTACTCATGATGTTGAACAAGTGTTATTTTTTAATCCATATTCTCAAGTTGTTGGTAGTTTAATGCATGTTATTATCAACTCAAGTTTGGATTGTGTTTATGTGGTCAATAGTTTAGCACAATATTTATCTAATCTTAACGAGCCCCACATATAAGCATTAAAAAAAACAATGTGATATATAAAGGGCACACTTTTCTATGAATCAAATACCAAAAATCAAATAATGGTGATATCTTACATGGTTATTCTAATGCAGATTGGGCTAGTGATAAAAATACTTGTCATTACACATTGAATTATTGTTTTCTTTTTGTTGCAGGTGTTTTTCTTGATAATGTTGTTAATTTGGGGCATGAAAAAAATAAAATATAGTATTATCTTCAACAAAACCTAAATATATGGCTTCAACCAATGCTATTACTGAAGTGATTTGGTTGTAACAACTTTTGTCTAAGCTTGGATTTCCATAATCAACCCCAACTCTAATTTATTTTGACAGTCAAAGCACCATTTTTTGAATGAAAATCCCAGATACCATTCATGCAATAAACATGTTAATATATTTCACAAGAAAAAGGTATTTCAATATGAAATTTCGCATAGTACATAATCATGTAAAAATTGGATAAGAGCGAATGATTTACACTTACCTTGTCCATTGTGTAAATAAAGTTTTTGACACTCGCACAAGGAGAATATTTTTAAAAAATTGATTACACTTGCATGATTTCATGTAAATGTTTTTGGTTGGGTAAGTGTAAATGTATACATCATATACCCATAATGACTATATCAATTTGCAATTCACAAATTAATAATCTATCAGTGCATTTCAAAGCTTGATGTCTTTTTTCTTTTGTAATGGACCACTTTGATTGGCATTTCACAAAAAATTCTAACATTTGTCATGTTCCCAAAATATAATATTTTATATCAATAAGGTAGTGTTGAAGCATGTCCCTTTAACCCATGTGTATATATGATACAAGCCCATATTTTTGGGCAAAGGGTATGGGAAAAAATATGGTGCTATTGGGGATTATCTTTGAATGCAAATTCTTGGGTATGTTTCCTTACTTTAGAGTTTGAGTTGAATTTTCACTTTTAACATTATTCAATAATTTTTTTGGCCTAGGCTTTTATAAAAGTTTGGATAACTATTGTGATTGACATTAATTAGTTTTATTAGTTTTGGTGCACCCCCTTTTTTTTCTTTTGGCAATAAGTCACTTTAATTGGCTCAACTATTTGTTTTTGAAAACTTTGCAAATGTTTTTGTTCATTCGCACCATTTTGCCAATAGGTATAGCCTAAATTTAACCACTAAATATAGCCACTAAGTTTATCCAATATGTTTAACCACTAGAGTTACCCATTAGGTTTAGCCAATATGTTTAACCACTAAGTTTAGCCTTTAAGTTTAGTCGTTAGTTTTAGTTACTAGGTTTAATAATTAGGTTTAATCATTAATTTAAATCGTTAAGGTTAGCCACTAGGTTTTGCCATTATTTTAAATCACTGAATTTAGTCATTAGTTGTCACTTAGGTTGAACCATTATGTTTAATGATGTGAAATAAGCATGTGAAATTTAAAAAATTGATAAAATTTGAAGGCCTTTGATGGTGTAGTCCATTTGTAAGCACTTGGTTTATCAATGTGAAGGTTTGAGATTCAATTGCTTATACTTGTAACCTATGTGCATTTTAGAAAGCTAGGGTAGTTTGGTTAGATTAAGGTAGCTTGATGAGGTTAGGTTAACTAGGTTAAGTTAGGTTAGGTTATGTTAGGCTAAGTTAAGCTAAACTAGCACCTACTTACTTAAGTGCATTTAAAAACCTATTTAAACCTATTTACTTTCTGACCTATTTACCTATTAATTAAAAAAATAATCATCCAAAAAATGATTTTAATTTAGGTATAAAATTGACCTAGTCAAATGGTCCACTATTTATGAGTTGAATAGTTAGTCATTTCCTTAGTCATTTCATTAATCGTTTTGCCAGTCAAAATGATAAGGTCCAATTTGATTACCCAATCACATAAAATATGGCTAAAATGACTTGTCCAAATTGATAGGGTGGTTTTTTTTTACACTTGCCACTTTTGGGTTTTTTTTTTATTAAAAAACTTTGTCGAAAAAATCATGAATTGTAGTAATAAACTTAGAATAGCCTAGGGTGGATTAACTTAAAATAACCAAAAATAACCTAGGGTGAAATAACCTAGGATGGAATAGCTTTAAATAATTAAAAATAACATATAATAACATAAGGTGAAATAATCTAGAATAACAAAAAGTAGTTGAATTTGAAAGTAGAATAATGTATGATAGCTTATGGTGAAATAAATTACAATACCTTAAAATTGTGTAATATGAAATAACATAAACTTAGAAAAATCTAAAGTGAAATATCTTAAAAGAACCTACGTGTTTAAGGTTTAACAATAGTTTATGGCATCAAAAACATAGTGTAATGTAACATACATTAACCTAGGAATGACCTGTTATGAACCGGTTACAAACAAGTGGAGAATTACAAGACAAGACAAGACAAGTTTTATTGATCTATCAACTGGTGTTGATCTGCTGAAGAGTTGTTCTCCAGACTATCTCCTTTTATAACCCTGAACCATACTAATCCCAAAATATCCTAGGCCATGATATTGCCAAAAGTATCCCAAAATATCCTAGGCCATGACATTGCCAAAAGTATCCCAAAATATCCTAGGCCATGACATTGCCAAAAGTATCTCAAAATATCCTAGGCCATGATATTGCCAAAAATATCCCAACATATCCTATGTCATGATATTGCCAAAAGTATCCAAAAATATCCTAGGTCATGATATTATCCTCTCTTCAAGCGACATCTTCCAGATGGAGCCGGTTTGTTAGGATATCGTTGGTGAAACTCATTCACTAAGTCTTGAGCATGAACTAAGTTTCCAGCAGGCTCCCAAATAGCTTCAGAAGGAGGATAACCTCGCTAAAAGACAAGGTGCAGGAGCTTTCCATGAATCTTCTTGGAGTCCAAGACCTCTTGAACTTCAAACTCTTCTTGGCCTTTAATTTCGACTAGAACTGGGGGTTCTCGATGACGTTATGGGATCAGGTTGTCATGATAGGGCTCAAGCAAGGAGACATGGAAAACATTGTGGATTTTGAACTGGGGTGAAAGCTCCAACTGGCAAGCCATTAAACCAACCAATTTGGCGATTTTGAAAGGTCCGAGGCGTTTGTAATCCAACTTGGCACATGGGCGAGTGGTAGCAATGTTTTTTCTAAGAAGCCAGACCTTGTCTCCAACCTTGAAGTTTTGGATGGTCCTTGCGTCGACGGTCTGCTTGCTTCTTTTGCCACTCCTGTGTTAGCTTAAGTTCTGCCATAAGGTTCTGTTGAACCTGTCCAAGCCTCGTGGCCCTTTCTTCAGCCGAAGGGTTTACGGAATCCCCAGGAATTTCAAGGCTGAACATGGGATGAAAACCGTAATTAGCAAAGAATGGACTGATCCCGGTCGATGCATGCGTTCTGTTGTTATAAGCAAACTCTGCTTGAAATAATAGGTCCAGCCAGTCGTCCTATTGGTAGTTCACAGTGCAGCGAAGGTATTGCTCGAGTGTCTGGTTTGTCCGTTCAGTTTGTCCATCTATCTCAAGGTGGAAAGCTGAAGATAGCCGAATGTCAACTCTAAGAAGCTCGAATAAGCAACGCCAGAACTTGGATGCAAACTGAGGACCTCTGTTGGACACAATTTTCTCGGAAAGTCCATGCAGTCGGACGATCCTGTCCAGAATTAACTGAGTTGTCTCTTTTGCCGTGATTAATTTGGAACAAGGGGTGAAATGGGCCATTGTGGTGAGTCGATCGACCACAACCAGTATTGAATTCTTGGCTCTGACAGTAGGGAGGTCTCTGATGAAGTCCATTGCAATAGATCCCCAAGGTCGGCTAGGAATCGACAGGGGCTGTAAGAGTCCAAACGGGCGATGCCTGGGAGCCTTGGATCGAGCACATGTATCACAAGACTTGACATACTCCTGTAGCAGCTTGTTCATTTTGGGCCACCAATAATTCCTTGACACTAGTTCGTGAATCCGTGCCATTCCAAAGTGACCCGCCAGGGTGTTGTCGTGGCATTCTCTCAGGATTTTTAGGCATATAGGTCCTTCGAGTACATAAATCAGGTTATTTCGAAGGAGAAGTCCGTCTTGTTGCTCAAACTGATTTAGATCATCACGATTTGGGTTCCATGGTCGTTCCTAGAGTTCTTTCTTGATGTTGGTAGCCCAGGTGTCTTCCTCAGTTGCCATCTTGATGTCCCTGACAAGGTATGAGTTTGGGAGGGTGCTAATTGTTGCTGCAATTCGAAATTGCTCGGGGTTGAGTAAAGTCTGGTTCTGCTGGCCATAGGCCTCATCCCTTGCTCGAAATTCATATTCTGAACAACGAGATATCGCGTCAGCTTTCCCTTGCTGGGTGCCGGGTTGATACTGAATCTCAAAGTCGAAATCAGCTAGGAATATAGACTAGCGTTCTTGGCTACAATTCAAGGTTCAAATAATTGTGAAATAAAAGAGATTCTTGTGATTTGTCAAAACTTGTACTCGATGTTGAGCTCCAGCAAGATACGGTCTCCATTGCTCGAATGTCGTGATGATTGCCAGGAGTTCGTTATCGTAGATTTGGTAGCTGATTTCGGCACTGGTTAGCTTCTGTGAATAGAAAGCAACTGGATGCAGCAACCCATCTATTCCAATTTGAGATTGAATAGTTCCCAAGGCAAAATCTGAAGCGTTCATTTACACAATGAATGGCTTGGCAGGATGGGGATGTATCAGGATGGGTGCACAGGTGAATGCCATCTTGAAAGTATCAAAAGCAGCCTGGGCCGTTGGATTCCACGAAAAGGGCTGGTCTTTGCAAGTCAAGGTTGTTAACGGTGTTGTGATCTTGGAGTAGCCTTTGATAAACCGACGATAGAAGTTGGCAAACCCTCGGAAGCGTTGAACGTCCTTGACCGAGGATGGAGTAGCCCAACACTGGATGGTCTCAACCTTTGACTTGTCCATGAAAATGCCATCTGGAGAGATCATGTAGCCGAGGAACGCCACTGAAGATTTATCGAATTCACATTTTTCCATCTTGGTGTATAAGCCATGCTCTCGGAGTGTCGCAAGCACCAATCGTACATGTTTGTTGTGGGTTTCCTAGTCCTTGGAAAAGATCAAAATGTCATCCAAATAGACCACGACAAATTCGTCCATGTACTCCCGGAAGGTATCATTCATGAGATGCTGAAAGACTTCGGGTGCATTGGTGAGGCCAAAGGGCATGATCGTGTATTCGAAATGGCCGTAGCGTGTGCGAAAAACTATCTTCCATTCATCACCGGGACGAATCCTGAGTAAGTTATAAGCTCCACGGAGGTCAAGCTTGGTGAAGATCTTCCCAGTACGTAGCCGATCCAGGAGGCCTGAAATCAAAGGCAAGGGATATTGATTCTTTTTGGTTATCTTGTTGAGTCCACGATAATCCACACAGAGTCGAAGGGAACCATCCTTCTTCTTGACAAACAAAATTGGGGCGCCGGCTGGAGACTTGGAATGCTGAACGAACCCCTTGGCACGGTTTTCAGTAAGGTAATCACGCAAGGCTTGGAGTTCTGATTTCGATAGGCCATAGATAAGACCAAAGGGTGGTGAATGTCCTTCTTCTAGATGAATCGGGCAGTCATATGGACTATGGGCGGGGAGCTGATCAGCATTAATCTTTTCAAAAACATCAACAAAGTCCTTGTACTTCTCAGGTTGTTTGATAGGTGTTGGTTCTGATTGGGGGTTTTTGTTGTTGGCTGGGTTGACATGGATGGCGAAGACTTGAAGATTCGTAGCAGCCCGATAGAAAGGGACAACTCCATCAACGAAGATCCAGACAGGGTTGGTTTTCTGGGCAGGATTCTTGACAAGATTCTTGATAAGACAAGGTTTAGTTCAGACCACTGGGGGGTTCTTGATTACAGGACTTGACATAACGGACTTGAGAAAACTGGAATTGGTTCCAACCCTCTTTGGGTTCTTGACCACAAGGTTCTTGGCAGGACTGGACAAAGTATTTTTCTAAGCGTGGGGTTCTTGAGAGGTGCACCGTTGTGCATTGAAGGTGAGGGTTCTAGATCGCCAATCAATGATAGGATTGTGCGCTTCTAGCCAAGGCAGACCAAGGATGATAAGATGGTGAGGGGTGGAGATGATGTTGAAAACAATCTTCTCCGTGTGTTTGCCGATACAAAATTCTAGAGGGGTTGTTTTGTGTGTGATTGCACCAGAAGCAATGGTTCTCCCATTAATAACCTCTACCGGAACAGGGGTTGACTTCTTGACCACATGGATGTTGTGTTTGGCGACAAATGTTTGGTCGATGAAAGAAGAGGTGGCGCCGGAGTCCACTAATGTTGACACTTGTGGTATGTCTTCTGGAATACAAATGATGTCCACATACTGAGTGAAACTGGGACTAGGACCAACAACGGAACATGAGCCTTTGCAAAGGTGGTGTTGGGTGAGATCTAGTCGCATGGCTCCTACTGTGACTGGATGTTCTTGTTTTCCAACTCTTGGGGAGTTTCCACAGCTTGTACTTGAAGTTTGACTAGCTTTTGAGGGCATTAGCGAGCTATGTGCCTTGGGTTGCCATAGTAAAGACACAGGTTGTTTGTCCTTCGGTGAAGTTTCTTGGCTTCTGTCAAAGGTTTAAACTTAGTTGCGTTGATCTGCATCGGGGCAGGTCCAAAAGAGGCAGGTTGGGCAACTGGTGTTGTTTGGGGAACTAAGGGGAAAATAGTAGGCCGACTATTCTAAAGTTGGGCGTTGGTGGTGACTTTTTTTTCCTTGCGACGTTCGAACTGACGATTATCGCACCGAATTGCCTAGGTGATGGCTTCACTGTAGGAAGAAGGGTCTGTGAGTGTCAACAAAAGATCTTGAACATCATCACAAAGCCCACAGCGAAACTGATCAATCAAGGCAGCTTCTCCCCAATTGACGTCGCAGGCAAGCTGTCTGAATTCTGAGGCATAGACGATGGCCGAACGTGTCCCTTGTTGGAGGCGACGCAGCTTGTTAGCTGAAGTCTTAGCCTTGTCACTGTCCCTAAACATTGTTTCAAATTTTGCCATAAAGGCGTTGAAATCTTGTAGGAGAGGGGATGATGTTTCCAGGATGGGAGCAAACCATGCTGCAGCTGTCCCAGTGAGTAGGGTTCCAACGAATCCTACACGAGTGGTGTCATCAAAATAACGACGGGGGTGTAATTGCATGATTAGGCATACCTAGCTGACAAAGCCTCGAAATTTGAGGCGCGTTCCATCAAACTCTTCTGGCAGACTGATCTAGGGCTCTAGGGCGACCATTGCAAAAGTAAGAGGTACTGGGGCAGGAGTTGATGGCTGATTCTGTAGGCGGGTCACCGAGTCTCTAAGCACGACATTTTCTTGTTGAAGGTGTTGAAGGGCGGCGAGGATTTGAGTGAGATCGATATTTGATTCTGAGTTGTCCATTATGGTAGTTCTCACACTTTTGTAGGAAGGTCTTGATAATGTATTTGCGCTTCCCAATCTTCAAACTCCTTCCTTCAAGATCTCCCAAGTTGTATTTGCTCCACTTCAAAACTTTTGTTTTGATGTCTTCTCATAACAAACTTCTGCCATAACAACTTTGCAAAACTACACTGCTCACATATGACCTTGGATCGCTCTACAATTTTGGTGAAACATGAGCAACTATGTCTACTACCGTCTCTCAAAATTTCAGCCCTATTGATGATGACCACAAAGAGATATCACTTTCAAAAGAAACTGAATTCAAAACTGAGACTGAAACTTCAGATACTTGGATCTCTCTCAATACAAATCCAAATGATATGAAATTTCTCTCATACATATATTCCTATATGATCTATAAAATTGCAAAGCTACAAACCCAAAAAAACTTAAACAAAGGAGATATGACCAAAAAACTAGATTTGGCACAAAGTTTTCAAAAGCTCATAACTCTCACAAAACACATCCTTTTCTTTTGAAACTTTGAGAATAAAAGCAACCTATATTCTCCTATAACCTATCTAATTTTCACTCCAAGATACCTCTAACTACTTACTGAAACAACAAAACAAACAAAGAAGAAGAAGGAGCAGAACTGTTATGAACCGGCTATAAACAAGTGGAGAATTACAAGACAAAACAAGTTTTATTGATCCATCAACTGGTGTTGATCTGCTGAAAAGTTGTTCCTCGACCATCTCCTTTTATAACCCTAAACCATACTACTTCCAAAATATCCTAGGCCATGATATTGCCAAAAGTATCCAAAAATATCCTAGGCCATAACATTGCCAAAAGTATCTCAAAATACCCTAGGCCATGATATTGCCAAAAGTATCCCAACATATCCTAGGTCATGATATTGCCAAAAGTATCCCAAAATATCCTAGGTCATGATATGACCTAGGATTAATTTACAAATTTAGCCTATAGTAGCCTACACATGGCCTAAAGTAACTTACATTAGTTTAAAAATAATCTAAGGTAATGTACACTAATTTAAGAATAGTTTAAGAAAAATACTTAAATAGATTATGAAAAGAATGTGGATAATAATAAGTAATGGCAAATTATATCATTCATTTGAATAATGGTTCAATGTTTAAAGACTTGCTCCTTAAGCAAGGATGTGAGGGGAGGTGAAAGTTTTAGACTTTTGCACCTTAAGTTGATGCGTTAAGTTGGCTAGGTTCCTAGTTTAAACTAAGTGCTTAGCTAAATTTTTAATGAATTACTAGTGAATTTACTATTAATGATTTAACTATTAATGAATTCCCATGTCCATCAATTGGTCCTTATTTATTAAGGGGTTGGCTAGAATAAATTTGTTTAAATTCATTCAAAATGTAATACAACATATAATGAACTTGGACACATATTGGTGTAGTGAAAAGACAAATCAATAATAGTTTTATTTTCATGTTGCAATATATAACCAACCATATAGAAGGATATGCATTATTGCTTTCATATTTGATTTATAACCAAAATTTGGCAAAATCTTTTTATGGATGATTGTGATTTTGGCTAAATCACATATATTGAAATTTTGTATTGGAAGTTTTGGTTTCCTATTCAATCAAATATTAAAAATTATATCTTTCAAGTTTAAAATTATTGTTTTTTGAAATGCTCATAGGTATGTCATTTTATTTCATCATTTGGAGATCTTGATGCAAACCAACATTCATTTTCAACCTTCTCCTAGAATTTGAAATTAAATTGAATTTGTTTCATGCAAGCTTTATGTTTAGTATTCTCAATTTAAATTGTAGACTGATGTTTGAAGTTTTTGTGCATAGGCCATGGTGACACAATGCACAATCATGATGTAAGTAGAAGTTGTCAATATGCATAAGTTATTGTATTTAGTGTGGTAGAGTGGTAAATCTCACAAACCATTTCTTTTTGTGTTGTAAAACATAGGATTTCAGCACTACTTAGTTTTGGTCCCATAAACCAATTCAGGTGCAAGTTTTTTGGCTCCATTACCAAAATATTCAAGTTTCTACGCCTCTCACCATTTCTATCAACATTGAACTCACATATTCTAGTTGTGGAACCAAAATGTCAGACCTAAGCACTGAATAGGGAAATTTGCTATGTAATTCTATGTTCTTCAACATTGAAACAATGGTCTACAAAATGTACTAATTTACTGGAAACTCCAATCATCACATTAGCAATCTAGATTAAGAATGCTAAACGTAAAGCTTGAGATGAAACTTGATGTTATGTACAACATTCAATTCTAGGTCTCAAACTTCATGATCACCCACACCCAAGCTAAGCCTTTATAGGAAACTATGCAATAAGGAGGTTATCACATATTGTGTAACACCATCCTACCCAGCTTTATCTGACAATTCATTGATTTACATGAGTCATCATTTCAAACTCAAATAAATCACACATATGATCAACTAGCCCTAAGTAAGCTAAATTTTAAGAATCCAAATTCTAGAAAGGACTAGAAGTTACATTTTGTTTGACTATCTATTTTGATCATGCTACATAGACATTAATTGTAACTAGACCAATGTTGGAAATCATTTTGAATAAAACTTGGATGGGAAGTTTAAAGAACTTTAAGAGTGAAACTCAGAACCATACCAGAGGCTACTTCAAAATTTAAAAAATTAGTTGAACCCAAAATCAAAGGTTGAATTGGAGCCAAAAATGGAATCTGGGTGCAAACCTTATTTATGCCGGTTTTGATTCTCTATGCAACCAAAAGAAGGAAAACCCTAAAAAGCTTGACAAATGTAGCTACACTTTGTGAGGGTGATAGCCCAACATTCTGCAGGATTGGATCCAATGTTTGATGGCAAGTATGTGCATGCTTGAAGACTTATAAAATTTGAACTTTGCATTCAATCATGGTTTGCAAACTTCTGTGTTCAAATGCATCACTCTCACAGAATGTTAATATGGTTGACATAGAGTCCATAACATTTGTAATGACAAATTTTGCTTCCATCAAGAGGCTTACAGGCTTAGCATTGGGTTTTCATATTGTATAGGTTGCCCTCCAATAAGCGGTCATGCCTGACAACCTCTCTTACATATGCAAGTTGCCAAGTTAGCCTCAAAGATGGAACTCAAAGGTATGAAACTTTTTAGGAAAATCTTGACTGCAAATTTGAGTAGAACAGAGGAACTGCATTTTATATTGGAAGTTCAGGATTTTTGCCTGCACTTAGGGCTCCATGTCTGGTGGCTGCTCCTTTCCTTATTGAGAGACCAAACCAAAGAAGAATCCAACACATCGTGTAGTCACAGCTACCATATGAAGAAAGCCTGCCATTCAAGTAGAGCATGAGAGAGAGAGAAGAGTCATGAGCATCCCACAAGATTTCACCAAGAAGATTAGGGGTGAGGAGGAACTGATCAGATTGCGCCCAAAGTGTCACTTTGAAGGTGTAGAACCTCATGTTCACATGAAAAGATTTGACAAAGACAGGATGGGATCAAGAGCTTTGCATTGTGAATTGCAAGGTCTGAAACTCTATGCTCATCCCATTTGCTGCACTCTAGGGTTTTACCCTCCACACATTCTCTGCTGCTCCTCTGCTCTAGTCCATAGGTATCAGTTTTGCCATGCTACTATCCTCAGTATCTGGAATGGACTCCTTTCTACTAATGAAATGTTGGGTTTGAAGGCTACTGCAAGTTGTACTTGAGACCTCACTTTTTTGAACACAACTGCCAAAAGGTAAGGATCATTTCTTCAATCCATCAAACATATTATTAATTCTTTCTTCCTCTTTTCCTCTTCCAAGTTTCTATCAAAACAAACCAGAGATTATTTCAACAGACAAGATTTCTGTTTTGTGTTTCTCCTGTTGGAATCTTCAGTGAGATTCTTTTGAGGGTGGGTGTTTGCATCGTCCTGAGTGCGGAGGAGCTTTTCAAAGCCCGGAAAAGATCAAGCTCTGAAAGTCAGCTCCATCTTGGTTCAGATCTCTTTTTGTTCCTTTTTTTTGTATGGTTTTCCTTTTTCTGCTTGTGTTCCTCTTTCTCTTGTTATCAACTTTTAGGTTTTGTTGATTGAGCTCTCCAGCATCATGGCTGAGTCTTCCTGTTATTGTCAGCTTGAGAGAAACTCAGTACAATGGTCAATGTATGATATTAAGGTCTGGGGTGGCAGATTGTGACATTTTTTTGACCACATTATATGACATAATCTTCTGGTGATGATCATACACACAAATATGATCAAAACCTCTGTTGAAGATGAATTCTTTTTCAAGAATTTAAAATCTTGAATCCGCCACCCCAGACCTTAATGCCATGGAATGGTCTCGCCCTTGCCTATTATGTTGGGTGCATCTCCAAGCTTGGCCTATTGGGCTCACCTGGCACCTTACCCAACACCAGGGGCAGGGGTTTGACCATTCCATAGTACATTGACCTCCACCCATGGCCAGGAGCTCATGGAGTCAGAGAGGATGTCATGGTAGCTGATCACTATGCACACATTACTGTTTAGGTTGTCATCCTATGCCTTACACTTAGATGCTTGCTTGTACAAAGACAAGCAAAATGAAATGAAGCTTACCCAAACAATCTTGTTGCACTCTTCTTAAATGAGGACACTACTGACTTTTCTGGTTAACCGTATCTCTGGAGTGCTAAATAATGTCATGACTGAGCCAGCCACATTGCTTCCAAGAATTCAACACAAACTCAGGATCCATGATGCTTGCCCCACTACCTTTGCTGGAATTTTAGGCTGATTATTATTACTTATTTACACCACAATCAGGAGCTGATAAGGTTAATGGGGAGTCATGGCAGAGCTGTCACTGCTGTGACAAAAGTGTTGATATTCTGGCATTTTGTCAGAGGCACTCATATGGGTATGATCACACTCATTTTTTCATGTTACCTTCAAAGTGTTGCTTTCGAGTTTTCTTTGCAATCTTATATATATTTCCTAAGGTCTGAGATTTTTACAACCTAATCATTAGGTCACCTTCTGATTCTATTCAGATTGACTTAAATAATAGCTATGGAGAAATTGTCACTTCTTTCCATTTGTCCCGCATGACAGTGTATTATTGCATTATCCATCTGTTCCAGGACCCTACAGAAAAATTATCCAACACACTAAATGCCCTGATGATAGTCAGCATGTGTTGCAGTCTCAAATATCCCCTTGTGTAATTATTAATATGGCATGACTAGCAGCTTGTGATCTCATATATTTAAAACTATGTGCTGTTCTATATCCGCAGGAAGCCTATAGGAGACTTGTGGCTGCTTTGTGGTGAATGGGTTGTTTGTTTAGTCACCATTAGGCAGTGCTCAATTTAACCCAACAACCAGTCCAGCTATAATGGGGGTCCCTGGGTGAACCAGTCATCCAAAAAGTCTGGGAACCCAAAAGAATTTGAGTCCTTGCAGACAGATGGGCATACATGCTGCCCACATTTTGTGCTTAGAAAACAGAGGCAGCAAGGTAAAGGGACACTCAGTTACAACTAACACACCTGCATACATAATTCTTCTTCTTCATTTCAGATTGTGTCTTTGCTTTGGAAGTAATGACGTAGCTTGGATACTGCCTTTTTCTGTGTAATGTCAATACTCTTAACTTCAAGGAATGGGAGCTTTATCTTCTGAGTACTTACATGTACTCAAGTCCATTCTTCAATCACAACTAAAACTCCTCAAAGTCTTCTTGTGATCAGGCAGGATCCTAAGGCTGTGGCACTCTAACCTTGGATCACAGTTGGCCCCAGGCCTGTTCTTGAATGACAGTCATAGAATAAGCTCCCTACATCAAGTGTGATGGTTATTCATTTGTAACCTTGCTGTTGGTACATAAGACCCTGGCCAGCAGGCCAGCTGGTGCATTAACATGAAAAAAGCCACAACAGGCATTCCCATGATTACAGTGAACTCTACCCTCAGTTTCTGGTTGTAATGCCCCCTGCTGGGACTTTCTCCAATACATAATGCTCTCAATTTGTACTGTTTTTCTCTATAGTTGTTCCTTGCTTGCACAATGATCTGTCTGAACTCTTTGCCAAGCTTCCCTCTTGACCTGATTGTGTAACAGGTACATGCAGGAGGGGCCTGAAGTGAGCTGACCCTGAAACATAAAAAGCATTTTGCATGGCTTTTCTCTACGAAAAACTGAGTGAAGGTGTAAGGGGCAAGTTCAAAGCTCATCTATGTTTTCCAGAAGGAATCCATTTCAAGTTCTGTGTGACGGGTTGTTGCCTAGATCTTTCTGTCAATCCATTGACAACATACAGGGGACAATTCAACCAGCATTCAATCTGACTACACCTATCCACAACTTGGATGCCTCAAACATATGTGAGTGCAAGTGGAAACAACATCCAATTGTCATCCATATCTAAGAAAATGGAATCGTCAAAGATTGGATCTCTGAGTTGGTTGAATTGAGATTATGAAAGAATTTCACATTTTCTAATCAAATTCTTTCAAAATCATCTGCCTTCTTGATATGTAATTTCAATGAGATTGTAATAATGCCAAATCAAATACGATTTGGCATTCCTTTTTCTTGTATTTATTATGTTGTTCATTTCTTATCTATTAAAAACTAATTGGACTCACAGAATTGCAAAGATGTCTGAATTGTAATTTTGGCTTCCATGGTCATTTACATCCTTGACTCCTATGGCTAACATTAGGGTTGTGGATTTCATTTGGACTCACCAGAAAAACAGATGGGTGGTGGGACTTTTTGAAATACAAAAGTGAACAAGAGGAACAAATATATTCAAGGAGTACCTGATTGTGACAATCCCCAAATTGGAAGTTCAATTCCTCTTTTTGCACATTTTGCAAGAGTTTTTGTTAAATTGGATATTTTTGGGTTTAGGCCTTTTGCATGCTTGTTTTGAAGAGGTTTTTGCAAAGTGGGACTATTATGGAGGTCACTAGTTGAACCATACAGTAAACTCTCTCTAAACTAAGATTGTGTAAACTAATATTCTCTCTAAACTAATATGCAGGCACAGGCCCGTGGCGGGCCTCATACTTAATCTAATAATTCTCCATAAACTGATATTCAATATTTTTTTTGATCCCATAGCATTTTATAAACTAATACATCATACATATGGCACCAAAAAAATGATGAAATCAGAAAAAACACCTTCGAAAATACAGAGCTAGATGCGCTGGAAGAAGTTGTCAATATTTCTCTGTACAAAGCTCTGTTAAAAAAAAAAACCGAAGCCCAAGCTCCACAGGGTTCTGTTACCTTCCCCAATGATCCATGACCTTCTACTAACCTCCATGACCTTCCATGCTGCTCTGACAGGTTCCGGAATGATTTTTGTTACCCCCATATAATTTATGTAAACTAATATCTTTCATAAACTAATATCTTCCGGCCGGTCCCAAGGATATTTGTTTAGAGAGAGTTTATTGTACTTTGAAACATTAAGCATAAAACAAATCATTGCATGCATATCTAAACATGTCATACAAAGGAAAACAACAGCATATCAACCAACCTCATACGATATAATCAGAGGAACTTTCACAGTGACTCTTTGTAGGAAAACCATAGTGTTTCACTTTCCTTTCAGAAAGGAGGTTTGGCTTTCCTAATTCTAGTGACCGGTAATTAGAACTGGTATATGGGAGATTTTTTGGAATCTTTCCTATGGTCGTCCATGGACCATTCCAAAGACAATTTCACTAAATAATTGTCTCATTTTCAAGTCTAACTATTTCATCTTTTTGTAATAACTATTTATTTTTCTTATTAACTTTCTTAATAACTATCTCTCACCTTTCTTAATAAATACTTTCATTTTATAACTATCTCACTCTTTTTTTCCTATCCACCAACATGGATATGAAAAGACAAATTAACATGTGTCTTTTCATGTCCATTGTTAATTTAAATTAAATTTGACATTGACATAAATAATGATGAGTTATTAAAAATATATGAAAACATAAAAATAAAACAAAATAGTGGATCATCATTGGTAGTGTTTGGCAACCTGGAGCTCAAATAAACTTGGTTATGGGAAAGACTTTGGTAAAACTGTTAACATAATTGCTCATCCAGTTTTTTCACCAATTATCTTTAGTAGCCAAAAAGGGCTTCATTAACCATCCTAGGTAAGCAAAGGTTTTCAGATAGACATCTATACGATTTCCACATATCCACCCCAACACTGCTCCATACCATCACTAACATGATCATAGTTTTCCTGAATTTAATATACAACTAATCAAGGTCTTATTCACACTCTACAATATCACAGAAGGAGGGTTATTTTCTTTTAGTGTAGGGTAAAGTCCCAATATGGGAGTATTCCCAAAATATGGGGCCTAGGACGAGGCAGAAGCCCAGTCTGGTCCTGCATGGCGACATTCAGGGCCAGAATGTCCCCACCATGCAGGCATTCACCATATAAACCAACCGGTGCAAGTAATCTTCATGGAGCTCAACAAGGTGTGGGAGGGGGAGGGTTTTTACACCCAACACTCCGAAATGGGAGTGATCTTAGAAGTAGGTGTAAGATCCTTCTCATGCTTAAGGAGTAGACATAAGATCTTCTTTTCTAGGAGGGATATTCATGAATATAACGTGGCCTCCACATATACTTAGGGCATTTCTCAAAGTGCTTCAGGTTATTCAAACACAGGGCAAGTACTGCAGCCATGGTCCATAACCCATTGATCACAATTCGTTTTTTGGGTTGTGCGATAATGAAAGATGGACAATAGAAAACCAGAGGATCCATGCAGGTTGCAACTTGCAACTGGTACATAACTATCTTAACTAGATAGAAGATTTGAATTGACCAATGATTTGGAGAAAAGAAGCTTTGTTTAGAAAATGGGGAAGAAGAAAGTAGAGTAGGACAGTTGGATACTGGTCACTTTTTGTATTCACTTCCCTCCCAAAGTTGCAACTTCTACTTGTCTTTGCTGTTGTTTGGTTTGATCTTTCTATGGATTGTAACAATCTCCATCATCCATTGCAATCCCTTTCATTCTCCAGAACTTTCACCATATTCATCCTCTCTCCCACCCTATCAACATTGATTCCATATATGGGGTCCAAGTCCAAAATAATTTCCTTGCACTAGTGCTCCAGTTGAGCACACAACAAGACTTTATACTGCTAAACCTAGTGCACACAAAAAGATGGAAACAAAAATTTAAAATTTCATTACTTCAAAATCATAATGGTCTTTAAAAATTTATTGCCTTCTTCTAAGAAAGCTCCATTTTTTTGTTTCATTTTTTTGAAACAAATTAAATGGATAGAAAATCCATCACACAAAAGAGAACACCAAAGAACAAAGGACTGGAGGGGGCAGCCCTCCCCACACCACACAAAGACAAGCAAAGTTAGTTAGTTTATCACCATAATTAACCTATGGAGTTGGTAGTTCCATGGGACTTCTCAATTGTCCCTAGCACACAAGGTAAAGTGGGGGCACCATAGCCTCTCGAAACTGTGGAAGTACTGAGCCAGAGGCACCCTCTTGATTTGCAGGACTTTCTCCCATTCTAGCCTCTCATAAGCAATAATGCCATGTATGATTATGCAACCGATTGTATGGTTTGAGCAACTCTGAGCTCTAAATATCCTATCGATACGGTCAGTCCACAGGCTCCAAACAACAACTCCTCTCAATAGGGATCAGAGAAGCTTAAACACCTTTAGGCCTGCAGAAGGTGTTTTTTGTTGAACAGGCATTGCCTAACACCAAGCCTCTTCATATTACCATCCATGTGAGGTGGGTGTTTAAGTCTGTAGATTATAGTGGCTGCCCAAGTCCAAGCCATCTTAGCTCTAGGACAATTGTAAAACTTGTGAATGAGTGTTTCTGGGGTTTCCAAGTCACACATGGGACAACTTACATCTATGTCCTTCCGCATTTGCACTTTCCAAGCATTCACATCAATCACCTTGTGGTACAAAGCCCAAATGAAACCAGCATCTTTCTGTGCATGATTTTTGCTCCAAAAATCATTCCATTTGCTGTTGTAGCTTGGGGGTAGTGTGGTAGGTCATTTTTTAGGAATTTTTTGCTGTAAAAAGACTCCCTGCTGTTCAGTTAATTCCGCCCTTTTTTCACAGAATGGTCAAAGAGCTGCGATCTATCAGTCCAAACCCATGCGTCGAGATCAAAATCCAAGCTCCT
Organism: Sphagnum tenellum; assembly: GCA_963921925.1. Lineage (NCBI taxonomy): Eukaryota > Viridiplantae > Streptophyta > Sphagnopsida > Sphagnales > Sphagnaceae > Sphagnum > Sphagnum tenellum. Next base: position 13,125,397 of record OY998150.1, read on the forward strand.
TAACAGCCCATAGAAAAGGCCAAAGGGGCATCTACTTGGACCCTTCTTCATTAAGGTAACTCTTACTCTATGCCATTTCCCCTCCACCTATTGTTGGCCTTTTACACGGAAGATCTTCTCACCACCTAGGTTCTAGAGCAAGCTGTCATTAACTTGGTACACAGAGATTTCTGTAGATATGGTAGGGTTCTCAGATTCCACTAAGCAAGTATGAAGAAACTCATTAATGCTCTGTACCACTATTCTAGCAATACAGTATATGTGTCACCATTGTAGAGTGTGATCCATTCATTCTCTTGGAGCCCTCTTCTGTGTGGGGGAGTAGAGCTTAGCTTTCCATCAAGCTGGTAGTTTTTTTTGTATTCTCTTCCGAGGCCCCCTGTTCCTCCTCTCTAAGCTGATATGTGTCTCTTACTTGTGCCCAACTTTTGAAACCTTGCTTGGGGTTCCATAGCTCGCCAATGGTCTAGAACCCATTGTAATGAAACTGTCTAGCTCTAGAGACAAAGACCCTAAAATCAACCTCTTGGAAACAAGTCAACCACCATAGCTTCGCCTTACAAATAACATTCATTACAAATAGCCATCTAGAATCCATTTTTTGTGTTTGGAGGGACATGATTTGCTCATGCAATACTTCAACAATACCTTGAGGTTGGACTCCCTGGTTTGAATGCCATAAGTAACCATTTGCATAATGCCGCGTGAGTATGTCTTTGGGATCCACTATGTTTAGGCCTCCTATCTTCCTCCTTGTCCAGCAATCTGACCAACTAACTCTTGACCTCATCGAGTGGTCCTGAGTCCTGACCACACCATAAATAGTTTCAGAAATGGCTTTGGATTTTACAAATTGCCCCAATTGACCTTGTCCATACAATGAGGAAGAACCATGTGGTAGAGCTCAACAATGAGCTGATGATTACTGTTTTCCAGCTAATGGGAGGTGAACAATGCTGCAAAACTTAATCTTTTTATGGATTTTCTTTGTAACAAAGGAATCGCATTTTTAATATTGAGATGACGACCAATAGCCATGCCCAACAACGTTGAAATCTCCATTTCTGCTGCCCATTTCCACATGTACTTTCCAAACCAGCTGGAACTGAAGTTCAAGGAACTGTACCAAAAGGTCATGCTCTTATTCCAATTGCACTCCAACCCAGATATGTTGAGGAATTTATTGAAAAGTTCCATTGCTTTGTTGACATCATCTTCATTTCTTGCCAGTGATAGGGCAGTGTCATCAACATCCTGGGAGAGGTTTGCTCCCTCTCTCCTTCAAGTAAAAACACTCTGTGCATCTCCCCTCTATTTGTCATCCACTTAATCATGACGTTCAAAATTTCACTAACCAATAGGAAGAGGTAGGGGGGTAGTGGGCACCCTTGCCTCACCCCTCTCCTAATTTGGAATGAAGTCATCATATATCCATTAAAGTAGATAGAAGACTCCACATCTTGGAAAAGTAGTTAACCATGTTAATGAATTCATTAACCATCCTCAATGTACCCGTAGCTAAGAAAAAGCTAGAAGTCTCAAGTTACCATGTTGTAAGCCTTTGCAAAGTCCAATTTGAGAAAGATCATCTCTTGTTTGGTTTGTTTTGCCCAATTGATTGTTTCATGTGCTAGTAACACCTTGACATTTCATATGTACCTAAAGGGAAGAAAGGCAATCTAGTTGCTATCAATCACCTCCATGACTATTGGTTGTAAATGAAGTTGTAGAACTTTTGCATAAACTTTATACACCACATTTAGAAATAAATGGGGTGTTAATTTCCCAAGTCACTTTTGTCCCTAGATTTGTACTAGTTGTATTTGACTTAATCAAGCAAAATAATGGTCCAACCCTTTCCTCAGTTTTGTTCGAAGAAAATTTGAAACTACCATTGGAGTGCACAAGTTCTTTTATGTTTAAAGCAATTTTTATGCCTCCCAAGCCACTTTTTCATTTCTTGAGAAAATCTTTCACATTCAAATAACATATCCACTCCAATTTTCACCATGTTGAAGTTGCCACTGATTATCCACCTACATTCTTTTGGTAATAACTTTTAGGTGCTCCCATAGCTTGCACCTCTCAAAATCTCATTGGGAAGATATTACACGTCAAGGATCCAAATTTATCATTGTAGTAGGCTACTCAATTTTAACAATTGGGTCTTATTCTTGAATGTTGTTCCATAATGCACCACAAAATTGACCCATTTACCATCTAACAGTATGCATGTTACTCCACACCTTACCCCATGTTCATTGAGATGATTCTTGTAACTAGGTGTTATTTTAGTATTCTACCAACCAACTCCTTTCCAAACTCACCTTCTTAGGTTTGAAACCTTATCACCTTTGAGCTTATGTTCATACAAAACAATGTGTTTATGCAAGGAGTTAAACCTTAGTTTATGAACATCTTCTTCTAGGTTTAAACCTTGCACATTATATGTTAAAAGGCATGATTTCATGATGCACCATCAAGTTGATGAAAAACTTTCCCCATAGTCCTTTCACATGTTTTCTTTCCATTGAGTTTTTAATGAAAAAATAGAGATCATAAAAGGATTGTTGGATAATGAATTCTTTGCAATTAGTGGGGGTGTCATCCCTTTGCCTCACAAAGGCTATTTTCTTTCTTGGCAAAAGTTATTATGTGAAAACATTCTTTCCTAACTAACTTTTCAATTTCATTTTTCTCCATTCTAAGCTTAAGGTGTTTTGTGCCATTAAAGTCTTTTAAGGCTTGTCCTTTGTTCAAGGCCAAGTTAGCTAACTTGGGTGTCATGTGTGTTGGGCTCAAATTAATTTAACTTAATTTTATTTAGTAAAGGGTAGGATAGCTAAAGAAATTTTGGGGTTAACCTTAATTCTAAGGGATTAGGATAAGACATATGTTCTTATCCCAATAGGGCTTGAAGGGAGGTGGTTTGGTTAAGATAAAGGGACTTGAAGTAGGTTGGCCAAATTAGGACAATGTTTAATTTCTTATCCTCGTCTGAGATTGGCTAACCTTTCTGGATAAGGGGGTATGGACAAGGTGATAGATGCTTCCTAGAAGCTTCTAACAGTTAGGGTTAAGGCAAGAAAATATTAGTGGCGCCTTTAAAGAGTTGAAAAGCAAAGAACTTGTTATTGACTCCTTTTTCTTATTCTTGAATGATGAGTGAGGCATGAAGGGGTTGTGAGAAGGAGGGAATAATGATGATAGTTGTAAGGAGGGGCTTTTCTTATTCTTGAATGACGAGTGGGGCATGAACGGGTTGTGAGAAGGAGGGAATAACGATGACAGTTTTAAGGAGGGGCTTTTCTTATTCTTGAATGATGAGTGGGGCATGAAGGGGTTGTGAGAAGGAAGGAATAATGATGATAGTTGTAAGGAGGGGCAAGAGATTTTGACATATCATGACAAGGTGAGATAAATGAAGGTGGGAGGCTGCAACATCATGAAGCAACCAACTTTTCAAGGTGTGGTCAAGTCAATATGTGACGTTCTGGTGAATGGAGACAAAATCTTCAAGTGGTTATGGTTGTGGGCAACACAAGTGAAGGGGAGGAATTCATGAGTATGGCAATTGGGAGGTGGTTGGTGGAGGTCAAGAAAAGGTACTCAAACTTTTGTTGAAATGAGAAACTAAGAGTAGAAAAGAGGAGGAAGTTCATTTATTGTGCTATGGTGGTGGATTACATTAACTAGATCTAGGAATTTTGGACAACCTCCATTTTGATAGCCTTTTTGTTGATTTTTTTACCCATTTTAACAATGTCTTTAATGCCAATGGTTTTCTTAGGGGACCATTCCATTTTGTTTACTTTAATTAAGTTAAATTTGGTGATTCTAAAAATCAATACAAAACAAAATTTTGAGCTTTTTATAGTAGAGTTGTAATCTCTTTAAGGTTGATGGCATCTACCATTTCAATCTTAAGGATTTGTTGAACTAGGGAATGAACTATGTATGTAGCTTGTTAATTCTTCCTTTGGTGACAAGACTTTGTTTGTGGGCATTGATGATGTGAAGGACCTTTCTTCATGAATTTCTCCTCTTTTGTATGGGTGCTTATAGATAATCATGAACCTTTCATTATCCATTGGGAAACCCTTGGTCCACAAATTTGCACCAGCTTGACATGGTTGCATCTTGTAGGGACATCCTATGCATTTTCTAAAGCTATTTGCAAAGATCATTTGGCTTTGAAATACTCATAATCTTTGACCAAGTCTTCAAAGCTATTACAAAACTTGCACCCAAATTGGAAATTGTTCATAATCGATGTTGATTTGTGCCACCATATTTTTCCCATGTTTAGAATATGAACCTTGGTGATCCATCCTCCTTATGAATCTATTGCAATGCAAAATCTATAATTTTTCCTTGTTTTGTTTATATTGTCAACCCAAAAATAGGTCCAATTTGGTGAGCAATTGTAACCTTGATGGGTTTGTATTCTAAAGGTAGCATACACAAGGTGATCCACATAAGATATTTTAGTCTTTCAAGGGCATTTAAGTTGAAAGTTGGAATCCATGTATATTAAATTATGTTGTACACCACTAAAATTTGAAAGGTGTTAACATGAAGATGTGTTAATTGGTTGCCTTAACACTAGTAGAGGATAGGTAGTAAAAGCCATTAAATTATTTACATCCATTTTGAAACTCATTCCTCCCCCATGTATCTGTTGATTAAAAAGGTCAACGGTCAACCAACCAATCTACAATATGAAAGTATGGCAATTTGTTTCCAAGAGAACTTGTAATGATAATTTTTTTGTGATGTGTGATCTTATTTTGAACCATTAACATGTATAATGTAACTTCCAAAATGGAATTATGGTCTTTGATAATTTGACCTTTGTGATTTCTATTGTAGCTTTCAAGCAAACCTTCCCAATTAGTTGTGGTTTGAATGTATGGAACTTACCAAGACCAATTGGTCTTGCACTCAAGGTTTCTAGTACATTTTGTACCTCCTTGATAGTTTCCTCTTCATCTTGAAGGTGATTTTATTGTATTGTTTTGAATGTTAAGGTGGTGGTGGGACCCTTGGCATTGCTAAAAGCAATTCCTTGTATGACATTTGTGCCATGTATAGTGCACCAAACTTTCCTTACAAGGAGAAACACACATAAAATCATCATTTGAACTTGTTAGAACAAACCACACTTTGAAAGAACACCACTTTGAAAAGAAGTTATATTAAACTTAAATGGTGAAAAGGACAAACTTGGAAGAACAGAAAGCAAACCAACTTTAACAAACATATTGATGTGCACATGAAAGTCAAAAAACAAAGTGAGGAAAGATCAATGAGGAATTTGAAAATTATTAACCTTCAAAATTATGGTGCCTTTATTAGTAGGATCATTAAGCCCAAGTTAAACAATTAGAAGTTCCACCCAAACATGGAACATTATGTTAAAAAACACCCACATTAACAACAATGATGATGATTAATTGAAATAACAATTGAGCTTTAGGCTAACAAGCCTGCATGAACTTGGGAAAGATTCTCATTGTCATTGTTTTCATCCCCTTATAGATGTAAAATCATTCCCACTTTTGAAAAGTAAACACAAAACCCCTTTCCTTTTACACCTTGTGATTTATAAATGTTTAAGTTCCTTGCAAAGTTTCATTTTGCATCATCAATTGTAAAGTGTCAAATATAATCACAACATGTGGGGTATTATGATTTTGAAATATGATTCACTAGTATAACCAAATTTCATTGAAGTTTTACACACCAACACACAATTTCTTTCTCAAATGTAAATTGAATACAATTATTTTTTCAACGTCAAGGTGGACCAATTTGGTTCACTTTTCAATGTATTTTTGAATTCTTTAACATTTAGGGGTTAACATGGATCATCAATTAGCTTCAATGTTGGAAATATATTTCAATGTCAAAGAATTGACAAGATGTCTATTTTGTAAAAATAACATTATCATTTCAAATGATTTCTTTTTCAAATTGTTGAGAAAACTGTTATTTTGGATTTCTAGCTACAAAATTTTGAAATTAATTTTTCTTTTGAATTTTTTAAATATTTTACATGAAATTCGAATAGTGTAACAAAAATTAAAAACAAGAAATGCAAACATAAGACAAAGGAGGGATTGTTGTATGTAGTTTTACCATTTTTTTGAAGTAACAATGTTTTGTTGTTGTCCCAACATATAATGTACCTATGACAGATGTTTAGCACAAAATAATTCACAAGAGGTTTAGTTGAAAGGTTTTTACAAAAAAGTGATATTTGTCAAAATTGTGAGAATTGAATCCTCAACTTGTGAAAAGTTATTATTCCAACCATTGGGTTACTATTACAAATACAATGTAACAAAAGGTGTATTTTGTAAACTTTTTTTCCAACTATTGAGATTTTGAAAAATTAAATTTGAAATTTCCATAATATATACTATTAATGTATAATAATACTTAAATGGATTTTTATTAATTAAATTATTTCCAAGAAATTTGAGTGTTTTTAAACTTTATTGCCAAAAATGTCAAAAATTGAAAATTTTCAAGTGTCCATTGTCAAATGTTTTAAAAACCTAACATGGTCGTCACAATGCTTCTTCAACATGAAATTTCCATAATGTCCTTTTCCATCCTTTCCTAAGTTCAGCCATGAGCTTTTCTTGAACTAGTCATAAGTTTCATTGTTAGGAGGAGGAAGAATTCATGGTGACACTTGTGGATGCTACAAAATCAATCACAATGGTGATTTGATGTGTACAACACGTTTGCTATCATGTGGTTGCTTACTAAGCTCAAAGAAAATCCCATAGTTACATCCAAGCTAGTTGCAATTCAACTTGTGTGAATAGCCTATCTTTTGGCTATGTTGAAGCAAGGTAGTTATTGTGTTATTTTTTGTAAGAGAATGAGGATTTCAACTATGGCATGTTTACTATATATTATTTTAAACTCAATTTACAAAAAAATCCATGTTAGTTAATTTGCTTTACATCATCATGCCATGTCTTGTGGAGCTTCCAAAGGATTGTAATTGCAATAGTTGGCTAATTGGCCTATTGTTTCCTCCGCAAAGGAAGTTTTGTGAATTCACATAGAACATAGTCTAAAAACTTTCATATAAATTGTTTCTATTGTGTTGCATGCAAGCCTTCTCAACTTGGTTAAAATTGTAGCCAACTTGATAAATTCTCGCCTTGAAAAGTAGAAAGGCTTGCAAGTGCTACCTTGTTTTTTGTTGCTTCTTTGAATGAAAAAAATTGTAAAATAGTCATGGATTTGATTTCTTAACTAGTAAAGATTTGTTAAGACTAAAATATTTGTTGGACCTCCTATTCTTTAAATATTTGAGTTGAAACCCTATTCTTAATTATGCTCATTTGGTTGTGTTGTCTATGCACATTCTCATGTGCATGTGAAAATCAAGGTCTACAATTGATGAGTTTTTAAAAAACTTTCTCATCTTTGTCATTAATAGTGTAGAATTAAGTTGTATAGATGACAAATTGAACCTAAAAGTCACATTGGATGAAAATATATTTGTGTGCATTCATTTGTGCTAAAATTGTAATAATATTATAATGCATGCCAAAGACATTGGAAAATAAATTATGATTTTTCCAAATAGTTTTCTAGAATAAATAAAATATTTTGCACTAATGTGTGAAATCCATTCAAGTACTATGATAATATCTTGGCAACTTGGACTTAGCTAACATTACAATATACAGCCCCCCCTACCCCAAATAAAAATTAATTTTAAATTCTTCAAAAAAACTTCAGCAATAATAATAAGTGGTAAGTAATGTTGTAACTGATTGAACTATTTAGTGATTATTTTTTGAGTTATTCCACATGAATAATTCCCAAACATTAGCACATGACCAATGGCAACTCAAAATAATTGACAATTGAACAAGCGCTTCCAAATAATTGGCACTGAATCAAGTGTTTATGACAACCTAAACAACTCCCTTTTTATTTCTATGTGTATTTTGAGAGATCTCCCCCAGCAGAAGAACCTTAAGGTGTTATGCAAGGGTAGCTCCCCAATTTTTATATATTTTCACATAGGCATGGAAACATTTCTTTTCTACAAAATGGGAAAGAAGCGAGGAAATAAAAAGAGAGTTCTTTAAATAAGGGGAGGTTCATGTACAAGTGTGTTCTCTTGAGGCTCAGGAAAGCCCTCAGTCTCATGCCATTGGGTGGCTTTCCCTCATGAGAACACACTGGTACGTTAACCTCCCCTACAACTTGTGTAAGGCACAAGAAACAAAAGGATCACTAATATATGAAAATGTGCAGATATTTGTAGGTGAAGAATGAAAATGATGTACTGAAAATTTTTCCACCAGTGTTTTGAAAATTAGTATTTTTTAATAGCACTGTGGCAAAAAACATGATTTTTGAATGTTGGTAAGCAATAAAAAAATTATTAGTGAATATTTTAACTAATCAACAAAATCAAATGAAAGAGGGAAAGATTTTGAAGTAGGCATAAAGTTTTTTTCAATTTTTTTTTTCTTTGTTAACGGAACATGTCACCCAATATGACGGCCTATGGGTATCAAGAAAACTCTAGGTTATATATTGTCAACATTGAATGTACCCAATCCTCTAAGATTTTCATATATTGAATTCAAAAACATTATTTAGGGCAATGTTTAATATGAACATGTTTTTTTATTGTGTTACAATTATATTTAATAAGCACATGTTTAAAGTAAATATAAATAGAATTCATTGAAATACAAGCAAAAGTCACAACTTACAAGATATCTTGCAAGTAGATAAAATATTAGACTTTTTCTATTTTCAAATTAATGGTGCACTAAAATGTACTTGTACATTTTCATCTTTTTATTATTATTATCAAAATGCATGAAATTTCTAATATAAAAATATGAAAGAACACAATATTCACCAATCAATTTCAAGTGTACTTCTTACTTACTTTTATTACATTAAAGTTTTTCAAATTTTGTATTTAGTCAGTCATAAATTCAATAGAAGCATAGACATTTTCATAATGACACTTCAAAATGATTTGAATATACTTTCTTATGTTTATGGTGAAATTTTTTTCCTTCTAATTACCAACATATTTTTAATTATTTTTCTCCAAATAAAGCAGCAATCAAATACCAAGCTAATTGATGCATTATCTAGTTTATTATAAACCAAGGCCTAACATGCTTAAAACATGTAAACCAGATTTTGTGACATTTGCAAACACTTTATTTGTGCATTTGCTCAAATTCATTCTTTTATCAAAGTTGATGGAGGGCAAAGAAAGCCATAACAAAATAGTTGTATACAGAGCAAGTAAAACGCATAAAGAAAGACAATATTATATGTTGCATATAATAAAATTTACTCTTACTTTCCCTAAACCCGATCACAACAATTTTTGGTTAAAAGGTTATTTTTAAACAAGCCTAAGCTCCTTGTCCCTGTCTCAGGTGCAAAACAAGTCTTCTAAACCCCTACTTTTCAAAAAAAATAAAAAATCATTTTTCATACTATGTGATGAATATTATTTTGGTCCAAATATGTTCATTATGTAGAAGATAATTTCATCTTTAGTTAAAATTTTGAAAAAATTTGATTAAATCAAATTCCGAAATTTTGAAATCTCCCCAAATTTCACAATATTGTTACAAGTTTGGTGTACACATCTATCAATTTTTTGAAATGTGAAAAACAATATTCCATGATAACAATTTGAGGAACTCTTTCACCAATTTATACATTCACCTTCTCAAGTGAAACCTTGTAATAGGTATAGTTCACTTGGGAAATATTAAATTTGGACACCGAGACCTTGCTTTAGCCATAGGACAATATATTTACCAGGGTTAGACACAAATTAAATTTCTTTTGAAGTTTTGAGTTTTTACCATGGTACCAGTTTAGGTCAGTGATATTTTTTTCAATTTTCTGATGTCATGGCATTGACTAGCTTTTCAAGAGGGATTTACTATTAAATGATGATACGACTTAGGAACCTGTCAACATAGTAAAAAACAATTAGTTACAAGGATCTACCAAACAAAGATCTGAGTCCATATGTGGCGACTATTTTTTCGAAAACTGGAGATTTTGTTTTTTAAATTCATAAAAAACGGGAATGTTACAAATGAATATTCCATTTTAAATAAAGTTATTTCATTTTGATGAAATTTCACACCGGAAAAAACGCTGGTGTAGGTGCTGGCTCGGTGAGGTGTGCTCTTCCCGGTCGATTTATTTTAGCTCTGCTTTACACTAGGAGTCAGGGCCAATGTTCAACCCAAATCCAGCATTCCTATTGGTGCAAAAGTTGAAACCAGCCTGAAGGCCTGAACATTATGGCCTTGTATTGGCCCCAAGGCAGAAAAAAGGATACCATCAAATTTGGGATGCCAATTTGCAACCCCTGGAGCCAATGTTCCAGCATTTATTAATATCCTGATGTCAATGTTCTAGAATTAATTAGTAACTTGGGGCCAATTTGCAACTCAAAAATTGCTCAAAATTGGCCCCAAGTACTTTTGGCCCTGACTCCTAGTGTAAAATGGGCCTTATATCATGCATGCTTTCCAGGAATATCATGTCACTAGTCAAGAACAAATGAGGCTTGCTTGCTAAACTTTCATGTGAGAATATTATGTCTCCTTTCAACCCATGAGAATCTATCAACCAGGTGAGTACTGTAATTTCCTTCTCAATACGTATAGCATCACATCATCTGTGGCTACTACCAATGGGATTCTGAGAAGACGAGACACATGAGTATACTTGGAGCATGGACTTCTAACAAATTGAGCAAATATATAATTTTCTGCCATAAACTGTTGAAAATATTGTTAGCCTAGTCACAAGGATAGACAAATCTAACATGATGAAAACCCTGCCAATCATAACTTACCAAATCACCCAAAAAAGGGAGAATACAGTGAACAAAATGGAAGGACCGACATCCAAGAAGACAAAAGAATCACCTAAGAGGGTGAATCACAAGGGGAACATCAAAGAAAATCTAAGAACCTGTACAATCCATTGTCTAAGAAAATCAAACTATAAAACCTATTGTCAATTTGTGCCCCTTCTTTTCTTTGTGGCCCCCGTTTACCCTCTTTTCCTTGCAAGTGAAGCTGATGTTCTGTTGCATTCACTGACATGGCATCGGAGTTTTCTGCCAGAGGAATGAATGGCATATCATTTGGCCAAAATTTAAGATTTTTTTTGGCGAAAATTTATATATTTGCTCAATTTGTTAGAATTTAAATTGATTTTGGGTCGTATTTTGAAAATCACCAATTGGCAAATTAAGTAGGTCATCATTTTTCAAAACATCAATCAAGTCTAGGTAAAAATGTATGCAAAACTATTTGTCTAGTGAAGGTTTGAGGTAATTGACAATTATTTTTCTTCCCATCGTATGGATGACCATAAATGTACACCTTTCATTTTTCAATTATTTTCCAAATAGAATCACGTAATATATGTATGGCATGTGTATTCATGTCACACCTTAGACAATTGGGCAAGGCAATTGATTGTGCATTTGGCATTAAGTACATGAATATGTGCATTATGAACATCCTAAAAGAAAATTTAGCAAAGAAAGACCCTCAATACCTTTATAGTATGTTCAAAATATTCATAATGCAAATCATTCATAAGTCTAATGAGGTTTAAAGGAATAATGTAACTTATTACAAGAGAATTTGATTTTTCTCCTACAAAAAGTGGTAGCTCACAACATGACCCTTGAAATAAAGTTTGTGGATTCATCCATTACAAATACAAAAGGTGGTATTTATTGTGACATATAACATTAGAATGGCAATTTGACATTAGGTTAGGGCACATATTACACAAATGATGGATTGGCTCTTAGGTGTAATTGTCAACTAATTTTGGCATAGAGTCCACCTCTTACATATGTGTAGTTCTCAACTAATCTTGGCATATATAGTTCACCTCTTACCAGCCTAAAGAGAATTATCATATGTATCAATGTTAACATAAGTCTCTAACATATACTATTCAACTAGGGCTTGACAAAGGGTCAGTATTAAATCCTTTTCTCTTAGTTTATTGCACTTAATCAATCAATGTAAGTCCCATCTCAACTTTTGCAACTACTTTTTTTTCTCTTTCAAAAACTTTCAAATAACACATGATCATATCATCTATGGACCCAATTTGATGTGAAAAAACTTGACTTGCTCATGAGATTTTCACAATATTGCAATGTTATTTTGTCCAAAGCTTGATTTATTTTATCGTAATTTCACCCTTGGTTTGAAGATTAAACTCCACTAGGGGGGAGGGGGTTATTATGATTATGGCAAAAATTTATTTTTTGTCTTTTATTAAAGATATTAAGACTTAATTGTTAATCCATGATGAATACAAGTTTGGCATCATTAATTCTAATTTGAAAGTTTATAAGGGTCCAAGCATGGTAAATTATATTGTTTGTGTTCCTTGTAACATAAATGGAAATAGCCATCAAATATGAGAAATATTTTTGCAGGGTTACACACTGAGCACCATGGAAATGCTCCAAACTAGTTAGCACAATTCTATAACATATGTATTATAGACTAGATGTATAAATTTAACATATATCATACAGTGCATGAAACTTAAAGGTGACCTGTACAAAAGTTTGGCGGCCAAATTTGGGTCGAAAATTTCAGCATAAATTCAAAGAGTTTTTTGAATTTGGGTTAGGGGATGTAGGGTTAGGGTTATGGAGTGGCGTGGCCTCTGCTCCTTTTGGCGGGCTTGTGCATAGGCATGCATAAGCCCATACTACTTCGTTTTCACCCACATCCAATTCGCAAACAATAGTGGCCACCATGGGGAGACTTAACAAACAAAGCAGTAGCTCAAGAGATTGGCTAAGGCCAGGCCAACACGTCATGACAAAGATGAGTTTGGATGCGAGGAGGAGGTGACTGTGTTCGATGGTCAGACAATCGTTGATGTTGACGTTGACGCGCTTGGCAAGGACGCTATTTGGCAGGAGGAAGAGTTTCAGTTTGAAGACATGGAAGAGCCTGGTGAGGACGAAGTGAAACAGGCGTAAGGACAGTTAGAGGAGTTGCGAGTCCAGCCAGAGAGCAAGCGACCTGCCCGTTATGTGGGGAATTCAAAAAGATCAAAGCGTCGACGTCGCCAAAAGCAGAGGAAGGCAGCTGTTGGGACCAAGAAGCTGACCTCGTTCTTTGCGCCTGTCACCAATGGTCTGTCACCAATGGTGACAACAACAACGAAAACGACATATCTTAACAATGAACATAATAGGGTTAGGGGTTATTTAGCCCTAACCCTTAAGCTCCCTATAAATCCTTGTAGCCAAATATGGGCCGCCCTAGCCAAATTTGGACGAAAGTCATCAATTTCGACCGGCAATATCTCTACCAAATTTTTTTTTTTTGACAAACAGGTTGCATAACTTTGTTCAGCATGTGAAGTACTGCATAAATACACCAAGTTTTTGGGGTTACACATTGTGTGGGAAGAACATTTAAGCTTGACATTTGGGGTCGCCTTTAGGTGTCATGCACTGTATGAGAACTAATAGGTATTAACATCATGGAACAGGCATGTGGGGTTTGGCCTTGAGCTCCTGGCTCAGCCCAGGCCTCACTCTGCTTGGTCACATATTTGAGGAAAACCCCAATTTGCCATACCCAAACACATAATGGGCAAAGCCATTTCACCTTGATTTGCTTGTTTATCTTTTGTGACCTTGTAATTCCAATATTCCTGTTTACAGAGTTTACACATCCCAAGACAATCTTACATTAGTGAATTTAAAGTATTTTCTCTCTTTATGATTTCATTTCTGCACTGCAATTGGATAACTGCAATACCATAGTACTTTGGTAGCTGGGACATTAATATTTTAAGAAATATTCATTTTCAGAAAAAATATTGTTTTTGAAAAATAAAATTTGGTGAAGGAAAAAAAGAATCTTTCAGCATATTTTGGAATGTTTTACTTTCGACATTGAATGTTTATTGTTTACAATTTTACATCTGTTTGGGACCAAAGAGTCCATTAGACAAAAGGTCGATTATGGAGGATAGATTGTCCTCTAATACTAGCAGCATGCCACAAACTTGGTCAAGGTGACTATGTTTGTAGTCTACATAAACTTAACAAGAGTGCTGGTGTGAGTGAGGGGTACAGTTGAACAAAAGTGTTCCTTAATTTTTAATGTATTTGGATAGATAAAGAGCAAGTGCACTTCATTTTTTACCTTTTCCAAATTGAAGCCTCGACAAATCCTCTCTACATATGGCACGTTTTTCCACGAACTTAGCACTACCTCAAATTGCATGTTGTCACAGCAAAATCGGGCCAGAACTTTCCGTAGCTGAACACAACTAATGTCACATAAGTAGCTTTCGCTCTCATATGACATATCCTTGAAACGCAAGTATCTGAGAGGGTTTTTTTCCTCTAATTTTTTACATAACCAGATTCCCAATTGTCCACAAAAAGATTTAGCCAAATTTGGCTATGGACCAGATGTGAAAATAGAAAATTCTCAGAATTCTTTTAGATGTTGGATACCTGCTGGAACCTGCTGTAAAAAACTGCTGAATTTTTATTAAAATTCTCGAAATCTGGCAAAGTAGGGTCCATTTTTCACAAAAGTACTTTGTCTGTGTCAAAATCGAGCTTTCAAAACAAAAAAATACAAAGTTCACAGACTGGAACAGTGTTTTTTTTGACAAATTTTGTAGTATTCTCAACAAAAAATTGGGAAACTTTTTTCTAGTGTTAATTCAGACTAATTTTGCTAATGTTCCAGAAAAAAATGGCAAAAAACCCCCTGGCATGGAATCGATGGTTTTTTTTTCCAATTTTGTGATGTTGCCACACTTGCTATCATCCACAGGAGGATTTAGCCAAGTTTGGCTACAAGTCAGAGAGGGAAGTAAATCTTTTTCAGAATCCTGCTACAGTCTGCCGACAGGCTGCTGTAAACTATTGTCTAAATCTCTCAACTTCATTACAATAGGCCTGCGCTTTTGGCGAAAACTTTACAATTTCTTTCAGTTTGCCCTTTGCACATATGCGAAGGGGCTCCTGAAATTTGCAACAAGTGCGAAATTTGGCACCAAAAGAAAACCGCTGCATGGAATCTTCAAACAAAACAATGATTGGATACTCTAAAATATTGAACTTGCCGTACTACAGTTAAGTACCTTCATAAAGTGCGTTAGACCCAACATCAAAAAAGATGCATAAAAAATTGTAAGAAAAAAATAAAAACTTCGAGTAGCGTAGCCTAAACACGTAACGGAGCGCCAGCTTCAATGGACTTTCCTACCTCCTCGCCTCCCTTCCTCTCCTTTCCTTCATTACCCAAAACCAATTCCTCGCCAAAAATCCGTCTACCTCACACTTATGATCACCAGCTGGGTGTACTTTTGATATGCTTCAAGGATCTCAGTTTCGCTGCCGTATTTGTTTTTCTCAATTTTGTGACGTTGCCACATTTGCTATCATCCATTAGAGGATTTAACCAAGTTTGATTACAACTCACATAGGGAAATAGAAAAATTTCAGTATCCTGCTTTAGTCAGGCGACCTGCTGTCACCTATTGTCTAGATCTGGCGACTTCATTACCATAGGACTTTTTTCAGTTTTCCCTTCGCACTTATGGCAAGAGGTCTCCTGGAATTTGCGACATTGCGAAATTTCGCACAATATAAAAGAACGGTGCATGGAACCTGTAAAACAAAACCACTGAAATGTTGAACGTGCGGTCCTACCGATGACTAGCTTAACAAAGAAGCTGAAACCGAACATAAAAAAAATACACTAAAAATTGTAACAATACAATAAAAACATGGGGTAGCCCAGCGTAAGTAACGGGAGCGCCAGTTTCATTGTACTCTTCTTCACACGCTTCGCAAGTAGTAATTTGATCACCACTTGCGTTTCACCTAGCTTGTCGCACAAGCGCAGCACTTGCACTTCCCACGAGCCCGCCCTCCACAGCCCCCCGCCGCCCCCGCACCTCCTCCTCCTCGCCTCCCTTCCTTCCTTTTCCTTCCTCACCAAAACCAATCCCTAGCCAAAAATCTGTCTACCTCACACATATGATCACCAGCTGGGTGTACTTTTGATGTGCTTCAAGATCCCGCTACAGTGTTTTTTCTTTTTTTTCCTCAATTTTGTGAGGTTGCCAAATTTGCTATCGTCACAAGAGGATTTAGCCAAGTTTGACTACAAGTTACTTAGGGAAGTAAAAAAAATTCAGAATCAAGCTATAGTCTAGCAACCTGCCGTAACCAAGCCGACTTCCTTAGGATAGGGCCTGCGTTTCTGGCGAGAAATATTCAGACTTCACTTTGAATATTTCACTTTGCGCTTGTGGCAAGAGGTCTACAGGAATTTCGCAACAGTGCGAAATTTTGTACCAAAGAAAAAACGCGGTTCCGCCGTCGTGGATTTTTTGCGCACACCCCAAAAAAAGAAACTCGCCATAATTCTACGAACAGATTTGCACATGCCACGTGTACATATCTGATTGCGTACTTTGGTTTCTTGCACTGCAGCTTCGGTTGCTTCGGTAATCTGTAAAGCATTGGATTCACGCACATGCAGGTGGATTCAATTCTTCAGCTCACTATTGTCCTCGTATGCTCACTTCAAAGGATCGCTGTTTTTTGCGCGAGGATTGCATGAATGAATCTCTGGATTTGTTTGTGTTTTTTTTTGGGTGACTTTTTTGTTGTGACTGTGGAGAATTCTCTGAAAGTCGAGAACTTCGCAATTCAAGAGAGTCGGCATGGGTTCTTTTCTTTCCTTTTCTTTAGCTAGAGTATTGAATGCGAGATGAAGACCTGTGCAGGAAGACAATTTCCTGTTTGGGACCGGCACCAATACAGTTTCAGAAGAATATGGGTATTTGCAAATTCTGAGTTGTGGAGACGAGGTTTTATGAGCTGTACTTCCTCCTAACATTCCAGCAGAAAAAATAGGAGCCTTATCGTTGCAGAACGCCTCTCATATCGGCAGGATTTGTGAGACTTGTTTGTCAGGGATGTTCAATCCGATGTCAAGCTCTCGTGCAGCATGCGATCGGAAATTCATCATAGTGCTCGTTTTGGTAATCGTCATTGAGTCTTTCGTGATGGTTGTTCCGACAGGATTCTTCGTGTTGCACCACCGATCTGCAAAGTTCCCGCTCTGTTCCATGGGCACTTGCTTCAACTTCTCGCGGTGTAACAAGGACCAGCTTCTGGTGTACAGCTACAGTGACCCGGCGCCCTTGAACCCACCCACGTACTTCCGCGAATTTCCGGATTCTCAATTGCAAACTTCAGATCCCGAGAAAGCTTGCCTCTTCTTCGTCTACTCGGACACGGAAACCAACGAGAATGCGTGGTGGTGGCAAAAACCGCATCTTCAGACTCTTCCCTTTTGGAACAACGGAATGAACCATGTGATCATCACATTTGCAGACAGATGGTCGGAGACAAATCCACCAGCAGCGAGTATCGGAATGGCGTCGATCATGAGCACGGAGCTCCATCACACGGCCTACAGAGGGGGCTTCGACATCTCCATTCCTCTGCCGCGACTGCAACAGCAATCACCGCCGGAACTCGCGAGCGTGAAGCCCTTCCAAAGAAAGTACTTCGCCACGTTCAAAGGAACTCGCTACTTGTCTCGGGAAGGCGCATTTCGGAGCAGCGAAGCTTTCAGAGGCATGCACAGCGGGAAGGATGTCATAGTCGCGACTACTTGCCGGCAGGAAACCAACGACAAGCTTGTGCGATGGCAACCGTGGAAGGCAACTGGTTGCGAAGAAGATCAAAGAGTGTACGATAGCTACGATTTCGTGGATCTTCTCAACTCCACTTTTGCCTTTGTGCCTGCGGGTCGCTCTCCTGCTTCCTACCGTTTTCTGGAAGTTCTCAGCGCAGGTGCCATTCCAGTTCTCATCGCTGACGACTACGTGCGACCGTTCGAGAGTTTGATTCAATGGGAGCGCTGCTTGTTGCAATTCTCCACCCATGATCTCCACCGCATACTACCCACTCTTCGTTCTCTTCCCAAGGAGGACGTTGTTGACAGACAATGTTACTGCCAGCAGGTGTTTGCGAACTTCCTCCAGGACGACTCGACTCTGTTCAGATCTGTTATACTCTCACTCCAACAACGCATGACATGATGAGCGACGAGATCTCTCCCAACTCTTCCTATATTTTTGTTTACACAATAATGTATCAAATTTTTATCTACATTCACTTATGTATATAACTTAATTAAACACATGCACACATGGATGTAGTTTAATTATATTTTGTAAGTTGTGCGCATTGGTTAGGATATGAAATGTAATTTGTTTATGTTGTGTATGTCACGTATGCAAAACATAGACATTAGATACACACATGTTAGCATATGAACGATATAATGTTATACACATATATATATTGCATAATGTATTTCTAATTATTATATGTGTGTACACATTTGCTATATTTTTATTATCTACACAAATGTGTTTGACATATAGAATGTGTGCATACTATATGTTTTTGAAATAGTATGTTTTTGAAATAAATTCATATTCAAAATTATTTTTCCCCAATATGTATTATTCAAACCTACATAATGTTAATGGGTAAAAGCATGGTTGGGGTACCCAAAAGTATTATTTCATTTTATATTCATTAGACACTTTCACTTAAACATGTTGTTGAAACTTAATGACACATTCATATTGAAAGTTCGATTTTATTCGTATATAAATACATTTCAAAGGTAGTATTCTATACATATAATGTCAAATTTGAACAAGTTTAAAGATTCTTATCAAAACTTTGAAAAAAATCCAAGACTTAGTCTCGTGAGAAAAAAAAAATCAAAGATTTACAAGGAATGTTAAAACAAATTTGTTTGGCCCAAGATTTTAAATCACAAACACCTTATGTGCTAATTTGTATAAAATGTATGAATGTGATAAGAACCAAATGCCATATTATAATGTAAAAAGTTTCAAAAATCAAATTTATGATAATTTTGGGCCATTGATAAAACATGGACCACATTGGATAAATTTTACTATTTTCACTTTCATAACTGAAATATATATATATTTTAGATGTTTATATAAAATTTGGAATAAAATTATTTCTTTTGACATGAGAAAAAAAGGTAAAATGTAAGACATGTCATAGGAAAAATGAAGAAAAAGGTGAATTTGAAAGTCCTTGGAATGAATCCTTAAAGTTCAAATGTGGTACCCCAATCATGTTTGGACCTTAACATGATTTCAAAAGTTAAATATTGCATTGAAAATATAATTGAATGTATTATACAGATTTTGTTTCTTATGTACATGTATAATTGATTTTCAAATCAATGTCACAACTAGTCTTGTTGGTGTTAGTATATCAATGTGCATTAAGGAACAAGCTTCAATGAATTGGGAATTTTAGGCCTAGGTTAACCATGAGGTCAATATTGACTACTAAACCACCAAAGGACAAAGAAGTAAAGCTAGTTATATGAAAAGAACAAACATAATAAAATGTTTTGGTTGAAACCGAATTCAAAATAAGCTAGCATTTGCCCATAAAAATGTCAAACAAAAATAAAAGATGAAAAGGAATTAAATAAAAGTCTTCTTTCTTAATATGAACCAAATCCAACCAATCTTGATATGTATGTTAGTTGTATTGATAAGAGGTCAAGTGTTATTGTTCAATTTATGGCCACAAAATTAGTTGCATGCCTTGTGTTTTTTACACATCAAGTTATTTTGGAGCAAGTTTTTGCACATGAGATCATTGTCCCATCCTAACCTAAGTATTACCCTTGTTTCCATGAGGCTAAAGCACAACAACATTCTATACAATCCTTTCAAACAAAGTTAGGGCAAGAAAAATTATGTGTTTTAGAAAAAAATTGGTGAACAGGGGTGCATTACTTGAAACTACTATGAATGTTAATACTATTAGCTTATAAACATTATCACAAGTATTGGGCACTAGTCATCATAATCTATCACATGGCATTGAGTGATAATAGTTAATTCACAAGTAGAAATCTCGTATTTTTCCACCCCCACACATTGCGATTACTTTTTGATTTGATTATATTTTATCACATTTGATAGATTTAAATTTGCAAGTGACTTGTTGCATTAGTTGATGGTCAATATTGTTTGTAGTTATAACATTCACTACATTGTTCATTTATGATTTTTTATTTTTTTAACAATTTAATTTTTGACATGAAAATTGAATTAGGTTTTAACTTTATTTACATGATGCACTATAATGAGTTAGTGATTTTTTAAACATCTTTTCAATTGTCAACATGGTACATGAGTTGAACCATTCACTTTTAATATGTTAAAATTATTATTCACGGGTTGCATTTTACACTTACTATAATTTATTAAAACACATGTAACAATTTAAGACTTCACATTTTTACTTGAATGAGTTAACGACTTTCCACATCTTTTCAAGTGTCAACATGTGTACATGAGTTGAATCATTCACTTTTAATATGTTAAAATTATTATTCACCAATTACATGTTGCATTTATTGAAATATATTAAAACACATGTAACTTTGTGTTTTGTAATTATACTTTAATGGTTTAGTGAAATTTTTCACATCTCTTGAACAATCAACATCTATGCATGAGTGTAATAATTGACTTTGAATGTGTTCAATCCATTATGTATGAGTTGCATCTTGAAATGGATGTATAAAAAATTGCCAAATTTCACATTTATATTTGAATGGGTTACGAATTAGGTCAAAATGTCCATGCATGCAAAAATTAAGGTGCATGTAGACTTCTAAATCATAATTCATTAATTTATTAAAATTTTAGACATTTATTAAAATTAAAATTTCTCTTTTTTCCCTAGTTTGTTTTAGCCATCATGAACAAGCTTTTAATTACAAATGTTCATGATGCAATATCAAAAACTCCCAAAAATAATTCTTAATTTTTGTTCATATTTTTTCATGATGTATGAAAAAAAAATCCATGTGAAGTTTTTTTATTAAAATTAATTTTTGGTCATTTTTTCTTTAATTTTTGAGTATGGTTTAATTATCAAGTATTCTTAAAAATCAATGTATAACATGATTTGTTACAAATTTATGTTTAAATATTCAAATATGAATATTTAGGTTTAATTTTTAAAAATAAACTAAATGAATGAATCAAAAATATTGATCATAATAAGGACACCAACAATTCTTTTATAATCTTCTTATTTTTTCAATTTTGGGGTGTTCTTCAATATCATCCATAAGTAAATTTAGCCATGTTTTGGCTAGAAACCATATATGAAGGTATAATATTAAAAAATCTTTCTATATTTTGGTTACTTGTCCAAGAACCCATTGTAAAATTCTAATTTTTATGAAACAATTGACAAATTCTAGTTTTTGAAATTAAAAAAATACTTTGTTGATGTTGATGGCCCTTTTTCATGTTTGCAAAATGGTGGAAATTCACCACCAAAAAACACTTAATTACATCATTAATATTTTTTTAAATTTCAAATAATAATAATAAGGTTTATAATAATTTTAAAAATTACTTCAAAGTTTTCAAATAAATTTGATGTTGAAATTGTTTATGGGTTTTAAGTTGGAGTTATTAACTTTTTTAGAAATTTCTTTTCATTAAAAATAGTTTTTTTTCAAATGTGTGATTTCAAATTTTTGGAAATTTTTTTTTTTTTTCATTTCCCCTTGAATTTGCAAGATTGTTTTCAAAATGTTTCCAAAAAAATCACCAAGTTGCGAAAATTTGCCACCATGTTTTTTGTAAAACTGTTAATTAAAGGGGAGAGGGTTTAATCCAAATTTTTAAAGCCAAATTTTCACCAATTTTTTTTTTTTACTTTTAGAAAAAAATACATATATGAACCTATTGGCGAAAACCTGGGTTCGGAACCCGGGTCTCTCAAAAGATCTATATCTCCGCAACTAGTCAAATCCCCAACGGTGTATTTTCATTTTTCAATTCAATCAAACATTCCTCCTGGCTCCGCTTAGACATTGCTTCTGCTGCTCCAGCGAGGTCTGGAGGTCCTGCCAGGCCAGTAAAAGCTCTGTATGGCATCCGCCATGGGGCCCGGGCGCTATTTTAGGTACCCTCCAAAAAAAAAAAATTAATTGTCTTCTCACGTTGAGTTTTTTGCGGGACCCTGGGTTCCCGCCAATAGGTTCATATATGCTTACATCATTAGAAAAAATAATATTAAAATAATATTGTGATATTTTTTGTCAATTTTGTGTAATTAATCATTTATCTTAATGTATGACTAATTTTATTCAAAAAAGATGTGCTTGAAATTTAAATTGTTTATTCTTTTGGTTTATATTTTTCCAATTTAAAGAGGTAACAACATCAACAAGGGATTTTTTTTAATTGAAAAAATTATACATATATATATATCATCATCATCATCAAATGTTTATAATAGGTTATAGTAGGTATCCATAATATTGAAAGATTTAAACAAACTTTCACCTATATAACTTGTTTATAACCAAGTGTGGTTAAATCTTTCTGTGGATGATTGTCATTTGAACATAAAAATGTTCTTTTTTTTATTTAGTCATATTGGGGAAAATATAACTTGCAACTCTTCAAAAAATGGACATATGATTTACATACCAAAAATAGCATAGTTAGAATGTTAACTAAACATTCTTGAATTCACATTTTATTGAATCACATTTACAAATATTATATATCATTTTAAACATTTTTTAAATTTTTGCTTCATTCATAAAATTTAATTTCAAATTTTTATTAGATTTTCTATTTCTATTATTTATAATTATTATTATTATTATTTATTGCATTATTGAATAAACTTCAAGTGATGTTTTCATTTGTAGCATTTGAATACAATTTGGAGAAAAAAATATGTTGAAGTTTGAATTTCCTAAACAATTTCATCATGTTAAAGATAATAAAGTTAATTTTTTTTAATTTATATCAAAGTGTTGAAGTGATTTGGTGGTTAAGATCTTGGTGCATTTCCATGAGGTGTTAATTTGAACCACTGTTGTCTAGTTATATAGAAAAATCTAAATATACATCTAAATAGTGGCCGGATATCCAGATTTTTTATTCAATTTGATATTGGCCATATACACAACCGTTGGATAATCAACATTATAGTTTCATTATTTATAATCTTATCTAGACCAATGCATCTAGATAGAATAAAAATCCATGGAAATCACATTTTGACAAATCGGATATTATTAGGTTTAGGGTTTAGGTGTTACAAGTTAGGGGTTGCAAAAGCGGGAGCACAATTGAATGTTTGTGCTTTGCACTTTGCAATAGATCACTGCTTTCTTTGAGTGCACAATGCAGGCACACAACACACACATCAATTCTAGGTTTTTTATAAGTAATAAAATCAGAAAATTGAATGCATAACCTATGTACATATTTATCATATTGTGAAAACTAAAAACTAATATATTCATAACCAACAATTTTTTTTTTAAAGTAAAATAATGTGTAATTAGATGGTGTAATAGATCTTAGATTTTTTTGAAATACATATCCTTCTTCTTTTAAAAAATTAGAATATATTTTATTGGTATCCATAGGATAGGCCTAAAATGTGATAATTAAACAACATTGGTTGAACCCTTGAAGGATGGGTTCATTAATGTATACGATGTGTATTATACATTGATCTATCATGTAATACAAGAACGTACATATGGTGGTGGTGAATGGCACCAAAACTTTTTGTTGACAAACCCCAAAATAATAATAATAATATTTAAAATAAAAATAATCACAAAATGTATTTTGGTCATGTTGTGTTGTGAAAGACATACAATCCATGGCTGACCTGAAAAAAAGACCTATTATGACATGTTAATTTAATTGATGATGTGTCACTTTAATGCATGTCATATTAACTTGGGACTTGATAATATCCATGTCAAAAGAAATTAATTAGAAATTACTTAGTGCAAGATATGACTATTTAGAATGACTAAATAAATTTTCACTAAAAATTTCATAGCCAACTTGTCTTTTTGACAAAAACAATATAAGTTGCATATTAGTTAAATTTTGTTTGATTTCACTAAAAACCTAGTGAAATTGGGTAGTTGCAAAACCCATGATTTCTTTTTGTCATTCAAAATTTTTGTTTATCACCAATTGTTTTCCTTGAAAAGAAAAAGGCTAAATGGTGTGTATAGAAACAAAGGAACTAGTAATATTGTGGTGGACTATTGAGACATAAGAAAGCCCCAATAAAAATGATGTCACCCGTAAGTGCCTTTGAGCACACCAATATGAAGCTCATGCAACACACTACCTGCTAGAATCTCAAGTAAGCTTTAACCACCGTATTAAAGGGAGTTCGGCATTTTGTACATAAAAAGTGACTTTTTAAATTAATAATTTATTATGCATAAATTAGGTGATAGATTCAAGAGGATTAAAGGACTTTGGATGGGTGATGATTATGCCTTGACTAAAAACATTCATGCATTTGAGTTATGACTTGTGCATACTTGTCAATATATGTTGTGCAAGTCATGTATGTACATATAGAGATGATGCATATACACATGTATACAAATTGTAAATTGTGTGCACATGTGCTATATTTTTGTTGTTTACACAAATGTGTTTGACATATAGAATGTATACACACTATTTGTCTTTGAAATAAATGCATATTCAAATACAAATCTATCCCAAACTGTATTATTCAAGATTCGTATGTGGAGTATAGTCATTAGGATTAGAGGGTTAAATAAATGTCTAAAATTTGTGAGGGGTTTGGTGGGGATGCATTACCAGATCATGAGGTCCTTGAGCTTGGTGCCGAAATCACGATCTAAGCTACTCATGAGTTCCCATTTTTGCAAAAGAAGTTTGACCCAAGAAGGGTTTTCTAGTCAGCCACCAGGTTCTATGACAAAACCTGGGATGATCAGGGCGCCAATTAACTCCTCCTAGTGAACTCTAGTAGTTTAGCACCAATTGCTGTGTCACCAGGATGATGATGATGAAGATGATATTTCAGAACTGCCTTCTTAAGGCATTTCTGAGGGGTTTTCTGGGGCGTGTGATTCTCATTGCTAATGATCACTTGGAACACTGATTTTCGACTCCCCTTCATTCTCATTGCCGATGATCACTTCCACACTGATTTCTGGACTCCAATTCATTCCGAGAGCTTTTTCTAGAGAACTTGGGTACATACATACATGGAAGAAGGCACCAGCTTGAAATCGTTGATGCTTCATTCCTTCATACCTTTGAATTACTAGGCTGCGGGTGATCTGCTAAGATCATGCATGGGTGTCTGATGAATGAAAGAATGCATGCGACAGTAGACTTAACTAGTGTCATGGAAAATGCTGCAGCGGGGAAGGAAGCAACTTAGGGAATCAATCCAGTGAGCAGTGAAGTGAGATTTTCTTGGTCTCTTCAAAACTGAGTTTGGTTCTTTGTAACATCTGTCTATTTGATACAATTTGCCACAGTTCTTAAGTTATTTGCTGTAAGGACTTATTAAATCTCTTTTTCCCTCTCAAGGACCATCACAAACTAGGTAAAATTGTGTGTTTTTCCACTAGCTTTCGAAACTCCATGTTTCATTGATGGCACAAACAATAGTTACCAGCCTCGATTATGTGAAGGCCACTACCTTCTGGACAGGGATAGAGATCTGCCGCATAATGTTGTTCCTTGTTTTACACTGCTTTTTCCTTCTTGTTTTCAGTCACCAGATCAGAGTCTTGCCTGGGCATGCAAAATCTTTAGCGTTAGACACTGGATTGACTCCAACACTTGATCAAGTTCAAGTGTTGGAGTCAATCCAAATTAGACACCGAAACAAAACTTATTTCAATTGCCAACTTTTTGCTGGCTTGAAATCCATGGGTATTAAGTGGATTTTGGGTATTAAACAAGTGGCTGAATCCAATTTAGACACGGAAACAAAACTTTAATTCCCGTCAACTTTATGTTGGGTTGAAATCCACGGCTATTAAGTGGATTTTCGGTATTAAACAAGTGGCTGAATCCAATTTAGACATGGAAACAAGATATGATTCAATCGCCAACTTTGTGTTGGGTGAAATCCGTGGGTATTAAATGGATTTTGGGAATTATTAAACAAGTAACTCACCGCATTATAATTACTCTGCCCCTTCTGGCATAGTTCAAACCAGCAAACAATAATTAAAATATGAAATGTTCCCTGAAGTTCCCAATAAATGAACTGACAGCTCACCATAAAACACCTTGTGAACAGTTCTCAAAATGTGAAACTGAATGAAAACAAAGGTAGGATTGCAACTTTGTCTTATGACAATGTCCTATGATAGTCATCGCCTAAGTGTGTGTAAGTGAACTCCCCACGTAGTCTAGGATTTCTCATGGAGAACTCACCAGGAATGTGTTCCATAAGACATCATATCCTGTGGAACTCACTGAGAACATGTTCCATAAGACATCGTATTGCATCCTCTGACAGATATAAAGCATCCTACCTTACGTGTTCTCTCACGTCTCCCTCACATGCAGAGTCAAGAAAAAGCAGCACTAGCCACAAGATCTCGGCTGGAGTTGCCTATTCTGTTGTCATGAGGCGGGCATTATATTTATGAATTTTGCATGTAGGTAGGTAGTTACTAGTATCTGTTCTAGATTGTTCTTCCTTAGGAGGAAGCCATGAAAGCAGCACTGTACTGGGTTATAAGGTTTTTTTTATAAAGGATCCTGGTCATGTGACAGTTTTGAAAGACCTCTATGATTATCTATAGCCAGGTGTCATCAGTTCCAAGTCTGGATGATGACATCAGGAGCCCTTAGCCCTTTGCATCTATCAAGCCACTATTGTTGGGTTTTAATGTTCCACAATCATGGCCAAGTCAAGTCGAACAGATGCACATTGTCAATAGAGGAGACATGTGTTAGTACATGTGTCATTCTGTCCACATACTGGAAAACATGAAATGATAAGAGGAAAGTAAGTGGGTATCCAGATCAGGCAATTTCTTATCAGGTTTTCGGATATATGATTAGGTTCCATAGTAAT
This sequence comes from Sphagnum tenellum, assembly GCA_963921925.1. Taxonomy (NCBI): domain Eukaryota; kingdom Viridiplantae; phylum Streptophyta; class Sphagnopsida; order Sphagnales; family Sphagnaceae; genus Sphagnum; species Sphagnum tenellum. Next base: position 13,152,503 of record OY998150.1, read on the forward strand.
TTGTAGGCCACTTCTTCTGCCTGGTAAATTGAGGCTAGTGAAGTAAGTAATGTGTTAGCAGTTTAGATTTAGGGTTTTAGCAATGTGCAAGCCCCTGACGGCTTCAGTGAATTAGCACCCACCAATGCACCAGTTGAGGATGAGCCCATTCAACCCGTTTTGGGGATGAACCAAAACCACATCCGGACTGCCCAAATATTTTTTTTTTCTCCCGCCTCTACTCTGCCCCAAAACATTTCTCCCCTACCTACCTTCCTCCCCCCTCCTACCTCCTACCTACCCCCTCCTACCTCCCCCCTCCTACCTACCTCCAACGTCTTACCTCCAATCGCCATCGCCAGAGCACCACAGCGAGAGCAGGAGCACCATCGCGGGAGTTGGAGCGCCGGAGCTGGAGCTTTTTTCTTGAAGCGGGAGCGCCAGAGCTTCAAGGTAAGCTTTTTTCCCTTCTTCTTTTTTATTTTGCATCGTGGAGCTCAGAGCTGCAGCTCCAAGCTCGTGGAGCCTAGAGCTCGGAGCTGCGCTGGAGCTCCAAGTTCGTGGAGCTCGGAGCTCGGAGCAGCGCAGCTCCAAGCTCGTGGAGCTCAGAGCTCGGAGCAGCGCAGCTCCGATCTCGTGGAGCTTGGAGATCGGAGCTGCAGCTCCGAGCTCCACGAGCTGGGAGCTGTAGCTCCAAGCCCTGCAGCTCCAAGCTAGCTCCGAGCTCCAAGCTTCGAGCTCGAGCGCTGGTGTTTGGAGCTTTCGCGACGAAAATTTTCTATTATAAATTTATTTTTGGAGACAAGAATTTGTGGGAATCTGACTGAGAGAGAAGTGGACCAATTTACGGCTCGTTTGTTGGGTTTAGGGTTTTCGGTTTCTTTTGGTTTTCTTGGCTGGCAGTTTTGGAAAGGCAATTCTCTCTGCTTTGTCTTTTATCAGCTTCAAGACACCAGCAGGTACTAGGGATGACAATTGGCTGGCGAGTTCTGTTTTTTCTTGTTTTCCACTTTAATCAAGCCCGGGATGTTCTTCTTCATTGCGGATTGATATCTGATGGAAAATGCGGACTTGTGTTAGGAGGTGTAGGGAGATCGATACATTATAGTAGGCGCCGGAAGGAGAACTTTGTGTTCTCTTTCTCTCTCTCTCTCTCTCTCTCTCTCTCTCTCTCTGTGAGAAGGAACAACGTTTGTGAAAAGCGAGAAATCTGTTCTCTTTTTTCATTCTTTTGCTGCTGTGTGCGGAGTTTTACGAGTGACGGTAGAACAGGCTTCGTAGCAAGAATGAAGCTGTCGTCGTGTTGGCTTGGAAAAGCATCAGCACTGATAGCATTTTGGTCTTCGTGATTTTTTTTCCATTCCAAGTGTCTGGTGATGGAATTTCGTGGAATTGCGTTTCTGTTGAATCTCAGAGAGGTGTTGAAAGGGGGGGAGAGGGGGAGAATTAGACTTTTGGAGAGGAGGCTCCCTAAAAACTAATTCTGTTTTGCAGGAAAGATTTTGGGTGCAGTTTTGGTAAGGACTTGGACACAAGCTTCGTTTGCCCTGAATCTGCCTGCAGTATCCAGGTAAGGAAAAAGCAATTGCTCATCGTTGTTCTTTGGATTTCTTTTGTCATGAAAGCTTTGTGGAATCAGCTTTTCCAAGAATTTTCGTGGAGCTGGGAGATCGGAGCTGCAGCTCCCAGCGTGTGGAGCTCCCAGCTCGTGGAGCTCGGAGCAGCACAGCTCCAAGCTCGTGGAGCTCAGAGCTCGGAGCTGCTCCAAGCTCGTGGAGCTCGGAGCTGTTGCGCTGCTCCCAGCTCGTGGAGCTCAGAGCTGCAGCGCTGCAGGTTTAGGGTTTAGGGTTTAGGTTTAGGGTTTAGGGTTTAAACCCTAAAACCCTCAAAGCTGCAACATTTAAAGCTCCGAGCTCAAAGCTGCAATTTTCTAAAGCTCAAAATTGCAACGCTTTTTTTTTCTTTTTTCTTGCTACTGGTGGCGATTTATTTTTTTTGCTTTGTTGTTGCTTGTGCTTTTGTTCATTAGAATTAACAATTGGTAATAATTACTGGTTTAGGGTTGGAGGTTATAATGGGTAGGAGGAGAGGAAAGAAAAGCGATGCAGCAGATGCGGGAGGTGCCCAGGAAATTGTCACCACATCAGATGCGGGAGGTGCCCAGGAAATTGTCACCACATCAGATGCGGGAGGTGCCCAGGAAATTGTCGCCACATCATATGCGGGAGGTGCCCAGCAAATTGTTGCTAAGGATAATATTGCTGCATTAGATCGGGAAACTGGTGAGCATAATTGTGCTCTATCACAATTGAAACAAAAGGGTAGTCTTGGTATAGATTACTTTAGAATTCGTGGACATTAGAAGATAGGACATTAGATTAATTACAATTAATAAAATTGTACAAATTTTTCAAAATTTAATTGCACCTGCACCTTCCATTTGTTGGAAGGTGCAAGAATTTTTTTGTCAAAATGTTTTTACTGCAATACCTTAGAACAGGTCATGTTTATAGAAGTAATATGTAATTTTGTGATTTGATGTTTTGCAATACCTGCATTTTGTTTATTGAACTTTCTGTTTTTGGGTTTCGGTCCGGAACTGGAAACTGAGCAAGCTTCTCAACGACCTGTAATTATTTGTCCACCTAATCTGGCTCGGAAGGATAAGGAATGGACAGAGGTCAGGTCCAAGTGGAAGTGCAAAGTCCACAATTGCACTGTTGCATATTGTGCGAAATGGCTATTGACGCAACATTTGAAGGAGGTGCACGGCTTGGTGGCAGAAAAGTCAAAACCTAGGAGGCCTTCAACTACTGCAGGAGGTCCTCAGCATCAAGACCATGGCAAGATGAACGCTCGCATTTTGGGAGATGCGATGGCTGTGCAGAGGCGAAATGATCAGACAGCTGCTAGTCGTGCTCGTACCAAAGTAGAACGCGAGTGGAATCATTTGATGACTCTTGCAAAACAGTGTCCACCACTCCCAAAACCACCTTTGGTTAGATTTGCTTCAGAGCAATTGTTGAAGGTGTTGGCCTTGATGCCTGGGGCGTGGGCAATGTGGCGCGAGATGCAATTGTATGAATGGAGAAGGATGATGACTTACAGGGGATGATCCGATCCACTCGTTGTGCATACACATGACAATTAAAGACGGCATGGGATGTGAAGAATTGGGAGCGAGAGTCCAGCAAAACAAGTAGGACAAAACAATTATCGGATGTTTTGGATTTTCATGAACCTAGAATGATTAATGGAAGGTAAGAAAAAATATTAAGCAATGTTTATTGTTTTTTTAGTGTATTTGATCCAAGGTGTGTTACGGTTTAATTTGGTGATTTTTGGGTGTTTGTGGGGTTCAAGACCAAACAAAGGCCCAATTTGTTGCAAATGTAGCTCAAATTGAGATGCAACGCCACCATCTTTACACCGCTCATCATGCAGCAAAGGCTGCAAATGCAGCAGCTGCATATCGAGCTAAACATGGGATTGTAGATATTGATATGGGTTAGGGTTTCATTTTATATAATTAGTAAGGTTTTGTAGCCCTTTTCTTTTTTGGACTACTCAATTTTGAACTTTGATCCTTTGATATGTTATAGTGATCCAATGTTTTTTCTTCATTGGGATCTCTAGTAATTTTCCATGCACCCATTTTTGTACATCTTTTATTAATATAATTGTATCGGCTACTCACACTTGTTTGATGTGTATTTAGTTAATCCTATATGTCTTCTTTGTCATAATTTTGTTTGTAATTGAGATGTAAGAATCAAATCAAAGAGCAAAATAAACATTATACAATACTTACATCTAAGTTATAGGACTCACATCACTTGAAGACTTTTAAAATAATCCACACATTTTAAACATATAATACCCATATCATTTTCTATTATGAACTCCATAAAACCATTTTCTAATATGTAATACCTGCATATAACCTCAAAAATAGCCATAGACATTTTGCATTAAATGCAATCCCCGCATATAAGTCCCATAATAGGCAATGGCCTTTTTCATTCATTGCAATACCCGCATATGAGTCCCATAATAGCCGCTGGCATTTTGCATTCCTTGCAATACCCACATAAAGGGCACAAATAATCACTGACATTCTTCATTCGTTGCAATACCCGCATATAGTCTCCAAAATAGCGGCTAATTTTTTTGGGTTCTCTTGCAATACCCGCATATAGGTCCCATAATAGTTGCTGGTTTTTTCATTCATTGTAAAACTTACATTTTGTCATAAAATTAATTTAGAATAATATTTAATTTAGGTGTATAAAAAGACATAATTTTGGTACCCAGACCATTTTTGAAATGACATTACATGCGAGTATTACATTTAGGGTTTAGGGTTTTCACATATGCTTTCCTCCAATCACCTATGTATTATTCCAGTATGATCTTGCAAATATGTATTGTATTTTTTTGCATATAAAATTCCCCCTATAATGCACCATAGATTTATTTTATTTACTATTAATTTGTAAAAAAATTGTTAATTAATTTAAGGTTTCCCAAACTCTAAATTTCAATCATGGATTCCCAATCAACAACCCCATCCTCCATACACACCTTTGTTAGCATATGATTTTGAAATTAACTAGTTATTTTAGAATGACCCTAAATGCAGGTATTGCATTTAGGGTAAGATCTTCATTTAAAGAAGGCTTAAACCCCACATGCATATTTTTTGTGTGACCCAAAGTGCAGGTATTGCATTTAGGGTAGGATTCTCGTATAAAGATGCTTAAACCCACATGCGTACAATAGCCTCCTGCCTAAGTACGCAACTTGAACCTGGGAAGAATGTGCGTACTTAGCCAGTAGGTGCGCACTTAAGACCAATCATTTTTCTTTATAGCCACAATAGCAGCTTTTGCACCATCATTATTAGTATCATAAACGCCTAAACTCTAAACCCAAAACCTGAACCTAAACCCTTAAACCTTAAACCCTAAATCTAAACCCTAACTTAAACCCTAAACCTTAAACCTAAACCCTAAATCCAAACCTAAACCCTAAACCTTAAACCTAAACCTAAACCTTAAACCCTAAATCTAAACCCTAACTTAAACCCTAAACCCCTAAACCCCTAAACCATAAACCCTAAATCTAAACCTAAACCCTAAACCTAAACCTTAACCTTAAACCCTAAATCTAAACCCTAACTTATACCCTAAACCCTAAATCTAACCCTAAACCCTAAACCCTAAACCTAAACGCTAAACCTTAAATCTAAACCCTAAACTTAAACCTAAACCCTAAATTTAAACCTAAACCTTAACCTTAAACCCTAAACCTAAACCTTAACCTTAAACCCTAAATCTAAACCCTAAACTTAAACCTAAACCTTAAACCTAAACCCTCTATAATGCACTGTAGATTTATTTTATTTACTATTAATATTTGTAGGGTTTAGGGTTTTAGGGTTTTAGGGTTTATCCAACCTTAACCTATGAAAACCCAACCTTAAACCCTAAACCCCTAAAATATTATATGTATTGAAAATGGATCAACAGTATAATTCCATAATATCATTATTTATGTATTAGGTTTTATAAATAACAATATATTTGGACCAATATTTAAACCAATATTATGTGTTTTGATTTTTTTTTTAACACAATTTAAAATCTCATTAAATTAAAAACTTTATATTTACGTTTTTAGTATGAATATACAACTTTAAAAGGGGAAAAAAAATATGAACATCTTTGAAAAATATCTAAGCTTGAACTTTTTATTTTTTGATCTTCACAAACTTTGTATTGCATTTAGGGTTGGGTTTTCACATAAGGTTTGTTTTTTACCTTTGTGTGATAACTCCAACCTAATTTTCCCAATCTTTTTCAGGAAGATATAGAATGCAATTGTATTGTTTCACATATGTCTAAACCCTAAAATTTTCCCCCCAATTTAATATAAAATATTTATGATAATTAATGAATTATCAATAAAATTTGTCATATAATTAAATAATCAATAGACCATTATTTTAGATAATTTAGATGATTAATTATGAAGAATTAGATAATCATTTATTTATTTAAAATAATTAACCAATCATTTGGCTTAAATTTATTTACTTGAAAATAAAAAGTTGGATTTAATCAGATTAATTAATTTGATATTTGATTGACTAAATTTAGTATATTTTTGTTTTAATAAGTTATTGGAATCATTATTTAAGATAATTATTCCATGTTATAAATTGCAAGTTCAACTTTTTCATGAAAATTTCTTACACCAAAATAAGCTTGATCACAATTGTCATTGTACTATTTGTTCCACAAACAATAGAACCTCTTTTCAAATTCATGAAAAAAAGTAAAGGTTAACTAATTATTTTAGAGTGACCCCAAATGCAGGTATTGCATTTAGGGTAGGATCTTCATTTAAAGAAGGCTTAAACCCCACATGCGTATTTTTCGTGTGACCCAAAATGCAGGTATTACATTTAGGGTAGGGTTTTTTGAATGTGACTTTGCGTCTGCATATTGTGTATAAGGCTAAGTCTTCACTTAAGGGTATCCAAACCATTTAGATGGGGTTTTTTGAAACGTGGGTATTACATTTAGGTTTTTTTTTCATTTCAACTTGAAATACCCAAACTTATACTTACCTTTACCAACTAGAATTTTGGGGTTTCGTTGCAATACCTACACCCGTACTTATTTTTACCAACTGAATAGTTGCTGACATTCTTCATTCGTTGCAATACCCGCATATAATTCCCATAATAGCCGCTGGTTTTTTTGGGCATCTCTTGCAATACTCGCATATAGGTCTCATAATAGTTGCTGGTTTATTTTTTATCTCAACAAACTTTGTACTGCATTCAGGGTTGGGTTTTCACATAAAATTTGTTTCTTACCTTTGCATGATAACCCCAACCTCATTTTCTCAATCTCTTTGAAGAAAATATAGAATGAGATTGTATTATGTCACATATGTCTAAACCCAAAAATTTCCCCCCAATTTAATATAAAATATTTCTGATAATTAATTTATTATCAAATAATTTAGATGAATAATTATCAAAAATCAGATCGATTAATTTGATATTTGATTAATTAACTGAAGTATATTTTTGTTTTAATAAGTTATTGAAATCACTATTTAAGATAATTATTCCATGTTATAGATTGTAAGTTCAGCTTTTTGATGAAAAATTCCTACAAGATAAGTTTCATCACAATTGTCATTGTATTATTTGATCCACAGACAATATAACCTCTTTTCAAATTCATGAAACGAAGTAAAAATCATGGAACTCCTAATCAACAATGCTAACCTCTATACACACCTTTGTTAGCATATTAATTTGAAATTAATTAATTATTTTTGTGTGCCCCAAAATGTAGGTATTGCATTTAGGGTAGGATCTTCATATAAAGAAGCTTAAACCCTATATGCATCCTTTCGGAGTGGCCCAAATTGCAGGTATTGCATTTAGGGTAGGATCTTCGTATAAAGATGCTTAAACCCCACATGTGTATTTTTTGTGTGCCCCAAAATGCAGGTATTGCATTTAGGGTGGGATCTTCATATAAACCCTAACTATACAAACCTTAACAAAAAAAGATTTAGTGATATATGTCGTAAACCCAAAAAACTATACAAACTATACAAATCATATAATGCAAAATAAACAAATTTAAAAGAACATAGGAAAAAATTTAGATACCAAAATTCAAAGGTTTTAAATTATAAATATTTATTAACTGAAAGAAAATATGTTAATCTTTAGAAATAATCAAATAAATTTCGTACAAAACCAAAAAAGAAGATATGTCTTTTACCTTTGTGTGATTTTTCCAACCTAATTTTTCCATTCTTTTTGAAGAAGGTATAAAATGCAATTGTATTACTTCACATGTGTGTAAACCCTAAAAATTTCCCCCCAAATTTAGCTTACTTTAAATTAATTACTATACATTTATGAAAAACTTATCAATTAATTTATGTGTCTCAACCCTAAACCTAATGATTAAGTTAGTAGGGTATGTAATTAATAGAGTAGCTAGGTTAGTAGGGTAGGTGGTTAGTACAGTAGCTTGGTTAATGGTGTGACCCAAAATGCAAGTATTGCATTTAAGGTATGATCTTCATATAAAGATGCTAAAACCTCACATGCATACTTTCGAAATGGCCCAAAATGCAGGTATTGCATTTAGGGTAAGGTTTTTAGGGTAGGGTATGTAATTAATAGGGTAGTTAGGTTAATAGGGTAGGTGGTAAGTACAGTAGCTAGGTTAGTAGGGTAGGTGATGAGTACAGTAGCCAGGTTAGTAGGGTAGGTGATGAGTATAGTAGCCAGGTTAGTAGGGTAGGTGGTGAGTACAGTAGCCAGGTTAGTAGGGTAGGTGGTGAGTACAGTAGCTAGGTAGAAAAGTGAACAGGGTAGAAAAGTGAGCAGGGTAGCTATGTGTGAGGTCAAGTCCAGGGAAAAACGAGCAAGGAAATATAAAAAAAGTACAGTGGTCAGCAGCAAAAAAAAATCGACTGTGATGAGCCCCATTCGGCGCCGAATGAAAAAACGCAACCCATCCAGTGGACAGAACGGCCAACTGGTGCATTGGTGGGTGCTAATTCACTCTGGCCGCCCCTGACCACTTTTGGATTGTAGGTAAGTTTCAACCAATGTTGGCCAGTTCTGGTTTTGGCTTCTTTTTGTTACCAGTTTGCAGTCCAGTTATTAGTTACCCTAGTCCACCAGTTTTAAACTTTGAAAAATAAATAAATAAATAAACCAGGACTAAAACCAGATCTTGAAATGTGAAGATCCCAGTACAGAACTGGACCAGAGTTTCTATCAAATTTTTAACTGAAACTTAGGGTTCTTTCAAATTTTAAAAAACGGTTGAAACTGGGACTGGAAGCTCTCTTGAAAAGCAAGAACCAGCCAACACTGGTTTCAACATCACAGAAGTTATTGAACTGCTTTCTTATCAAGGTTTGATGCATGTTGGCAGCTTCTTCTAATGTAGGCTGAGGATTTTTATCATTTTATCAAGCAGTTGGTTAGCTTTCTCCCACTCTCACATGTGATCAAAATGTGTTTTTGAACCGTTTTCCATTACATATAGCCTCCATATGATGTATTTTGGTGAAGCTGTTAATTTTACTTTTCACTCAGGCACCAAAAACAAAAAGTTTAACCTGGCACATGAAAGGCAACTTTAATATGAATCCATCACATGAGAATCCAGTTAAAGCATTGACATTCCTTCATGGAAACAGTTAATTGAGAAAGGTTGTTTTGTTCTACTTAAATTAAAACTCAACTTTATCAAACTAAGAATGTCGCACAAAATAAACATGCGTCAAATGAAACACTCTTGATGATAATTTTTTACTTTCTATGTGTGTGTGTGTCATTTTCTTTGAAGCAATCTTGCATTATGGGTAAGTTTTATTTTGTAACAAGAAAGGTGAAACTTCAAAATCCTGTGGATAAACCCCAAACTTTTAAAAACCTGAAACCCTATCAACATTGAACTAAATTCCCTACATGAATAAATCATACATAAAATAAAGTAGTATTCTACAATAAACACTTAATATACACTTGACAAGATGAACCACCTTATCACTTCCCAACATGGCAGTAATGCATAGTTACAGCCAGTTGCATGGACCCCACTTTTGCAGCCTTGACAATAATAAACAATGTACCTTAATATGAGTTGACTTTTTAAATACTTTCACAATTCCAACCATCGGCTTTTTGGTTCAGATAGGAAGAGCAAGGTAGCGAGGCTTGCATGCACCATGGAAGAGAGAATTCTGAAATTGCGAAGTAGAGTGAAAGATTTGGAGACTATAGTGAATAACTTGCATGCACCATGAAAGAGAGAATTCTGAAATTGCGAAGTAGAGTGAAAGATTTGGAGACTATAGTGAATAACTTGTAGAGATAAAAGGTTGGGAATTTCTGCTGGGCAGTTGCTCATTATATGTACTCTATTTTGACTCCACTTGTCAAGCATTAGGTGAACAATCCACACCTACTCCTCTCCTAAGACAAGCTTGGCTGTTTGCATGCATTGGTTGTTCATTTGTTAGGTCGATTTGATATTGGACACAAGTGAGCTACAATGTACGACGAAAATGCAAAAACCAAGTGTAAATTACTTTGCAAAAATAGACCAACATTGAAATATCAGATTGGTGAAATCTGTCTTGTGGGGCTCAAGAAGGGGTTCTGTACCGAAAGGAAGAACAAGTTCAGCAAGAAAAACGTGAAAACGATATTCCTAGGCCCATTATTAGGAAGCAGACAAAGAAAGGACTTGTAACAAATTGTGAATTGTTGATGATGATGATGATGAATTGTGAATAGTTGCAAGTGTTTTTATTTCCAGGAATGTCATGTGGCAGGCTGACCAGAAAGTTCGCTTTCTACCTGATGGGCTTCAAAAAAGAAATTGGCTTTAAACTGACAAGGGGGAATGGGCTAGAAACAAAATAACCATATGAAGACTATATTTGTAAAAAACAGGTTCAAAAACTCAATTTTGATCATATTTGACCATAGCAGGAGGCTCGGACCACTACGTTTTCATTAGTTTACTGAATGCATATTCACCTAATAAAAGAAAATCTAAGATTCAAAAACAGAGTTTTGGAATGCTAATGTGGAATTTACCACTCTTCAGTGTGTAATTCTAGTGTTGGCCGGATATATGGAAAAATCCAATGTGAATCCAGTTAGTAGCTGGATATGCATGTAAGTACATTTGGAAATTTTTTTTTTTCAATATTTGGAATTATACATATCCGGTGGAAGGTATTCAAGCACTAATTGGTAACTATGTATATTCACATGATAGGCAAGGCTATTGGAATTCATATCCACATGCTAATGTTATTAGAGGCCCGGATATGGATAGTAAGGTTATGCATATGTACATGCATATTTAGTAGTGAGGGTTTAAGGCTTCGATATGGAGCTCATTTTAGGGTTTTAATTTTTTGTGTCTCCCTTTGCAAGCAACAAAAATGTTCGAATGTGTCTTGTCTTGTCACAAACTTTCTCATTGGTAGTGTCAATATGTCGGAACTTTTTGTGTTGTTTCAAGTAGTTTTGAGTCTCGAAAGTCTAGCTTGAGGTCTTTTTAACAATCATATGCATTGTGGTTTTTAATTTATTTGTTTTTGTTTTCAATTCTCATATTGTGTTTTTATTTATGCATTTTTTGCATTGTGTTTACTCATGCTTAGTTCTTAAAGTGATTTTACGTTAGCTTTTAACAATCTTGATCTTTCATCTTTTAAAAATTTTAATCTTTTAGACTTGAAATGGTTAAAGATGTATGTGTGGTTGAATCTATTGGCAGTGTTGGTGGGGTTGAAAAAATTTGTGAAATGCCACCAACTTTTATTGTGCATTGCAACATCTCAAATGTTGAAAGCATGCATATGCAAGTTGTTGCAACTCATTTTTTTGGAACTAAAACTCAGCACAAATTTAAACTTAATTTGTTGGGGTCTTTTTTTACTATCAATTACAACTTACCTATGGATATTTAAAACTTGTAGATGGGTGAAAGCATGGTATAGTATACAATTAAATGTCCTTGAATTAAAATGAAGTAGAAAATGAGATAATTTTGACAAAAACTTAAGAATAGGCTTCAAAAGTTACGTACATTTAAAAAAGTCTATTTGAAACCTACTTTTACAATGCAAAATTAAAATTTTAATTCATAATAGTGAAAAAGTATCTTGTTTTTTATATTTAAGTAAAAACATTGAATATATAATAATTTTGTGATGGGTTTTGGTCTTACTTTTTGTTAGCTTAACAAATAGACTACCAAGGATATTGAATTGTACACTTTACCATGCTTTCACCCAAATATTGTGATGTGTTATTTGTAAAACATAACAAGCAAACGCTAATGATTTGTGCCACTGACCTACTATGTCGCAACCCTACTTTGGCCAAGTGTGGGGGTGATGCCCAACACTTGGAAAAAGTGGGGATTTGGAGTCCTCCGGGACTCCTGAATGTTTAGAGCTCAATAGCAGGACCCAAAACACCTCGCATTGGGGTGTTTTTGGTGTCATTGGAAAGGTCTTGAAGCGTAAATATCGAAAATGGACTCGCATTGGCCATTTGGACATCTATCGCCCAAGTTATGGGCAAAAGAATGGCCGGGAGTCAAATTGGCAGTTTGACTCTCGACCACTAAAAGTCGGGAATCAACCATCTATTGATGTTCGATTCAAGAGTGCGATACGTCGTTGAAAAGATCTCAACAAGGGCTACAACACAATCAGAGGTCAGGGCGAGGAGCTATAACCTTTCAAAGTCCCAGGAGTCCAAAATCGAGACACTTGGTTGGATTTCGAGACTCCAACTTGGGAGTCCCGGGAAAAAGAGCCACTTGGATGTAGGTGCGGCGGAGCGTCATTGAGTATACTATATGGGGGATGGTGGTGGCATCCCCCAAGTCCGGGCCGTGGTGAGTCTTGTGGTCCGAAGTGCCTGTGGCTTGTCCCAACACCAAAGGGTGTCCCGGAAAGTGAATTATGCACTTGGGTGGTTTGTTTTGATGCAGTTTCAAGCTTGATCATATAATACATCTTCCTAGTCTAATCCCTGGGCTCCCAACTCGACCCTCTACCCCTTTCTAGAGTTGGAAGCTGGGAGCGTGCCTCCAAATGTCAAGTTCCGCAACTTGACTTCGTGAGACCCTCAAGTGGGTTTCACCCCCGTGACTTGGGAGCGCGTCATACTTTATAAAAAGGTCTTATCAAATACAACAAGCTTGATGGGATCACTCCTATGAATTAAACCCACATTGAATTTGCACATCCAAGGTTAATTGTTCAAAAAAAGTTGGTCATTGCTGAAAAACCACTAAAGCAAATCATAATTGACAAAGTTTTAAAAAAAACAGTTCATGCCAACTAGGTGCACAGTCGTGGCATTTTTTGGTGCCACAAATCTTTACAAAATTAATGAAGGACAACAACAATTTTTTGAAGATATAATGTTATATATTTTGTAAAGGGCACATGGCCCTTTCCACTTGTGAAAATATTTAAGTATGGAGGTTGGTCTTACAACAATGCCCATGTGTTGTCTTTCCTTTTTCTATATTTGGCAAAAGAAGTGTTTCTTGAAGGATGGTCACAAAAACCATGAAATTGCATGTGTTGTTGCATTTGCTAAGGTAGCAAGCTTCAACAATTGTGTCTACCAATTTTGATCTTTGGATGTCCAAAGGTGGTGCACATGGACACATTTGCCTTGGTAATCAATTATTTGAATGATTATTGAACCCCTATGCATGTTATTGTTGGTTTATTTGAAGTTCATTAAACCATAAGGCTTTCCATGGCTAAGCAATTGCATATTTTATTTGAAATGTATGATCTAATGTATCATGTGCTTGCTTTTGTGAAAGGCACAAAAATAACAACTTGATGTTTATGGTGACAACACTACATTCCATTATTGATTGTCACCCTTTGAAATGTCAACATGTTTATGATACTATGTGTTTTTGTCATATTACATCTAAAGCTTACTAATATGTTATAAATAATGAAAAGGTGATTGCAGGTTTAAAACATGTCAATGTCAAGGTTATTTATAATAGTTTACAAAAGACAATCACATGAAAGAAAATTGAACACATATTTAATTAAATCTAAACTTTCAAAAAGTTTGAAAATAAAAACAATGAAATTTGAAATTTAAAGATAAATAGAATAACATCTTCAACCTAGTGGGCACCAAACAAAGTGTTGAAACAACAAATTTGTATAAGAAATTTTTTTAGCCATGAGAACAATTAACATTCATGACAATATATAAACTTAGTGGCCACCAAAATTTAAGAACTAGGAGACCATAAAAAGAGGGGTGCAGAATTAAAACATTGCATAACATCATCAAGTAAACAATTCAATGACAAAATTAAAAAAACACAATTTGAAATATCTACTAAATTTTATGTCATTAAATTTTACAAAGTATCCAAAAAAAAAATTACAATACCTAAAGTTATTATATCTCATAAATAGTTGGTGGACCATTGAACAAAAAAGCTCGTAAGGCATTTAGCAATTGAAAAGAGTTATTTATTAGAAAATAAATTCATTTAGTGGCCATCAATGGGTATAATAGTCCTAGCTAGAAACATACTAAGACATATACATTCAACATGTAAGTTTTAGTAAGAAAATTTTGCTTATTATGAAATATGAAATATGAATTTCACCCACTATAGAGTAAACCTCAAGTGCACGAAAAACAATGATTATCAATTCATTGATTTCATACAAATACATTCAATATCAAAACCTATCTCGCCATCCATATAAGAATTCGGAATATGAATTACTAAAACTAAAATTCCACTCTATAAGCAACCAAAACTTTAAGAATCGTTTAACCTTTTAGACCAAGAATCAAATATGCAACTACATCCTTTGCCTCTCTAAATAGAACCCAATTGACAACATGATTTTCTATTAGTTAGAACTGCAAATGCCTTTGTGCAATCTGTAAAAAAAGACCGGAATCCACTACAAACAAAAATGAATAATTGAAATTTCCCCAAAATTACAAACATCAAATAAGATATAAAATAAAAACAAATAACTAAACAACATGAAATGAAAGACATGGAAAACATAACTTGAATAAGGACAACTTTAAGGTTTACTTAACACATCACCAAAAGGAAGTTGTGATATCACTAGATCCCCGTTCAAACTTCCTTTAAACTGCTTGAACCAAGAATAAAACAAATATCAAGAACTAAACAACGACTTCGAAAACTGCATAATGACTATGAAATGGGCGTAAACCATCTTTGCAAAAGGCAAACCCTTCAACATTGGCCACAATTGAGATTCAAGGTCTAACCATTGCACTTTTTTTTGGATAAGTCTTGTCCTCTGAATGGCTCAAGGAAACGTCCACTCTATTTTGGATTTCGAAAGGCCTTGTTAGATTCATCTTCAATGAGCAATGTTTGATCCATGTCCCCATGAGGCAGACATCTACAAGCAAGGTGAACTTGATCCAAGTCCTTCAAATAGTAATAAATTGAACTTGTGAATTGACCCATTGTTGTAATGCATTACTCATGTTCCCAAACAAACACAAATTGATCAATGAGAGTTTTGGGCATCAACAAAGGTAGAATTTCAAGGACATATTCTAACAATATACATGACCAAATAACAATGTAAAAATATTCAAATGCTCAAGAAAGGAAATCATGTACTCCAACACGAATTTCCAACTTAGATACATCTATTATTTTCCCAATCTTTCATTAATCCCTTTGAAAAAGGGCACACTTTGAAAAATAACAAAGGATACCATTGACACTGAGAATGAAAAACTTTACAGTTGTGCCAGATCAAGGTCAAAAAATCCAAATCCGCATCTTTGCATTAGAAAAAGAAACACCATGCACCTACCAAAAAGAAAAAAGGTGAAATTTTTTTAAAAAATAAAAAATGAGTAGAGGCCTCCATCCTTGTGGTAGGAGATGTTAGTCCAACACATAATATACAAGAATTAAATTGATATCCAAAAGATGGATGGATAATTTTGATCAGTAGTTCGGTAAAAGAAAGATTGAAGACACACGTATCACGACTTAGTGGCCACTAGGTAGATGAGGAAGAACACATGATCGCCGCTCGGTCAATAAGGGAGAACTCCTCATAACCATTGGGTAGATGTTGAAGAACATTTGGCGACCACAAGATGGTCAAAAGAATGCAAAGTGCAATTAATAAAGTACTTTTTCTTTCAATTTGAATTTCGCACTATTACAAAAAGTGGGTTAGCATGTTCGATTGCATTTTACAAATAATATTTTAAAACCTGGTTTATGTCAATTAATACATCTAATCCTACCAAAGGGATTATGTTCAACAAAGGTGAGAACACCATATCTGGACAAATGAAGATTTTCCAAGTAAGGGAGAACAAATCGCAAAGAATGCACTTACTCCCCATGATGGCTATTAAACGACTTCCAAAAAAATGGCACTATGTGGGCCATTAAACATGTTTTTGTATGGTGTATTGTCTATGAGCAACAACTTGCCAACATGAGTGTAAAGATAAGTAGGGAAAAAAAAAAAAACAAGGTTCTTGTGGACAATTGGCTTGTTAGGTTTATTTGGCAAGAAATGAAAATTTTGCATGCAAAACTTTTGATCAAGCACTTTGGAAACATGTATAAAAATTTGTGTTTTATGCCAAATTTGATCCAAATAATTATAGATATTGTGACATTGGGTTGTTGACCAAATATAGACTTCGAATTGCACAAGATAATTCTCCAGGAATTCCTTCAATCCAAAATGAAAAATGATGGTGCAAGAACATTTATCAAAATGTGTGGCAATCAAAATTTTGTTCAGATAAAAAATGACATGAAATGGACTCACTTTCAGTGCAAACGAATGAAACATTGTGAAGTCAACACTCGAAGTTGATGGAATTTCATCAAAGCCAATTTTAACAAAGCGTGAATTTGGTGAGTCCACATCTTCTAAGGCATTTGGGAATCAAAACCCAAAGTTGGTGGAATTTCATCCAAGTTGGCTTCAACAATTGCACATGAATTTGGTGATTCACTATTTTCCGCCTCTTCAAGAAACAACGCACCGATAATCTAAAAAAAATAGACAAATAATAGTTATGAAACTCTGGAAATAGACAGGCCATATAAATCAATGAAATTGGAAAATCCAAAAAAACATTGGAAGGAAGGAGCAAAAGAGAATATTTGGACTACTTACTATAGATGTCGAACAATTTCCATAAAAAGTTGTGAAACGGGCCGTGGTGCATTTTTTGAACATCCAAAATTTGACATCATCTTTTTTGATACTTCTAATGGCGCCAAAAGGATAAAACTCTACAAAGGTGGGACATTAAGCCTAGATTAATGAAAGAACTCTAAATACATGAGAAAAGTCTTCATTGAATAATTATCCTCTTTTGGGGCGTACTCATAAGACTCAACAAAAATGGCATTAAAGGGCGAATTCAGGCAAGTTTTGTAAGGCTTATCATCTACCAACAATGTATTCCCAACATGAATATTAGGGTACCTAAGGTAGAAATCAGAAAGGTTATTATGATAAATTAATTTATCATGAGGGAGATGATTAACACAATTAAGGTTTGTTTTATAGGGACTGTAAAAAATGCTTGTTAATCTTGCACAAATCTTGACCCAAAATCCTTTGTGAACCAATATCAATACCTATTTTTTCTATTATTTTTTTCAAGTAGGCATTCATCTTGGCTAGTGGGTAGACATCCATATGTAGACAATAAACTACTCTAAACACCTAAAGAGGAATTCCTTTAAAACTAGCCTAGGTATAACACTCTTGCCTAATAAAGTGTGACCCTGAACTAAATTAAATGACAGAAGGAGGAGGTGACACTAAAATACTCTTTCCTAACAAAGACCCTTTTCAAATTGAAAATCACATGCAAAGGAGTCACCTCCACATCCTATATGTCTATGGGAGGAGGAGATTTGAAACCTATGAAAGCGAGTTTTTTCCCCTCATCTTCTTCAGCAAATTCATGGAAAACTCTAGGAAATGTATCAATTTCGACCCCAACAAATCCTACAAAGGCTGAATGCGGCCACATTGAAACCAATGGTTGGAGGGTCAAATGCAGCCACGTGGTCTCCTTTGTCTTCCCTGCCTTTTTGCATGCCTTTTCCAATGCAATTCAATCTCATCCAATTATCCAAGTAATTGAACGGCCATCCTTCAAATCCCACCAAGGCCAAAAAAAGACCCAAGCTTGTCCCAATCATTCAAATCTTCATATATGTATTCACTAAAATCATCAGACACAAATGCACCTTCACCTACAAATAAAAAATAAAAAAGGGTGAAATGTAACCAAATTAAAAAAATTCCAAATAAAATAATTGAAAAGTAAAAAACAATTTGGAAAAAAAAACATTGAGAAGGGAATTAAAAGACAAATAATGTAAAGCAAAATTTTTGAAAATATATATCCATAGGCACAATAAAGGAATTGGTTTTTGTATCCCCCTTGATTATATTTTTGACTTCTTCAACCACATGCCAATTTAGTGGCCATTAAATACGATGATCTAGTGGCCACTAGATTATTGTATTTGGTGGCCACCACATCAACCTATCTAGTGCCCACCAGATTGTTGTATGTGGTGGTTAGCAAATCAACCTATTTGGTGCCAACCAAATTGTTGTATCTAGTGGCCACCAAATCATTGTGTCTAATGGCCACCATGTATACCTATCTAATGGCAATTATGTAAACATATATGTTGGCCACCAGATGTAGAATATCTAATAATCAAAACATGAAAAAAAAAGATAAATCATCAAGTGGCCACCAAGATGCAATCTACATTTTAGAATAAAACTAAGAAAAAAATATGTTATGTAAATGTATTCATAATTTAAAAGAATTAATGTTTAATGGGGAGTGCGGTTAATTGTAATTTAATATAGCTTTAGTTGGGTTCAAGTACTTGAAAGGAATTTGTTTGTTCATCTCCATACCAATATTGTCATCATTGACATCCTTGACATCGTCCTCCCTAGCAACAGTGGTTGTCTATGACGGTTCCACATAATAGATGTTAGGTTGTGTTGATATATTACTGGAGGGCTGCTCATCATTTGTCATTCTCTTCAATCTAACCGCACAAGATTGAAAACTCTTTGCAATTGACAAATTACCAATACTCATTCCCGTGCTTACCTCTCTAATAACAACCCCGCAAATAGCTTTCCTCTTGTTTTTCTTCCTTCTTACAGGAACAAATATTTCCTCTTCTTGTAGTTTTTATTCTACACCCAACCCTTGTTGTTCATGATCTACAAGTGGGGGCGGAGCACAAATTACAAAGGGCACTAGATTTGTATTATACAAAACCAATAGACTAGTCATTGCAATCTCCTCAACCTTGTCGAGCAAGTCCATTGGAATGAGCTCAAGAACCCGAACCTTTTTTTCTTGCACATTGCTTTAATACTAGTTCAAACTCTTAAATGGACAATAAACCTTGAAACATGGATATAGATTTGGGATTCATGAAAACATACCATGCATAAATTTGTTACTACTCCACCACCGAAGATATTAAAACATGCCACTCCACCACTCAAAAGTGGCTATAGAATGAATCGAATGGTGTCTAGGTTGAAGTTTAGCTTGTACAACCTTTGGTCTTTCAAAAATGGACAATCGAAGACTAGAACCCACGCTAGAAGATGCCTTGAGGCCAAAATGTCAACCTACACAAACTTTCCTTCTTGTGAAGGAAAAAGGTAAATGTACACCAAAAGTGGCAAATTCATCCATGAGCCCGATGACCTCAATAGAAGAACTTCCTACCTAGAAGCTTGGTAAAATCTGTACTCCATAGAAATGTTGTCCATGAAATTCTCTTCTTGAAGTGTGACGACCAAATTGTTAAAAGACTTTTGGTTGCAAATACAAACATTTGCTTTGAAGGCGACCTTCATGGACAATAAGTTTGAGAATACAATTTTCCAATTTGTTAGAGAACAAACGTTTGGGTCCTTGCTTATAAATTTTTTTGTCAAGAACATATCAAATGTCCTCCCTAATGTATGGTTCAAGAAATCAACATTCATTGAGGAGCCACATAGTGTCCTTAAGGTTATCAAGTTCCAATAGTGGATCCACCTTATAATGCGACTTGAAGCACATAAGGTCCATCTGTGGGTTTTTATTAATGGACCTTGAATTCCACTACTTGAGAACCTCGTTAAATTCATCGAAGGGAGGATCCTTGGACGAATTCATAGGAATCTTTCCCTTGACAAAATCATCATTTAACGTCCTCTCCATTAGCACAAACAATACCTTGTTGTACTTATGTTGTAATTCATTTTTTTCCACATTTCCTCAATGTAAGGATGTGGACTTTGCGGCATTGGTTGAAAATGTTTATGGACCACAAAATTTCATTTCAAATCACCCTCCTTTTCTTGACATGTTAGTAAAACTTCATCATTGTCAGGAGGTGCAGGTTACTTCCCATTACAGGCTAATCCCAGAACAAAATTTCATGTGCCTTCAAACCATGTGCAAGCTTCACCATGTGAAACTCCTTCAAACCCACAAGGCAATTAAATGTTGACTTTCCCACAAGCTATGGTCTTCAAAACAGTTTGTTGTATTCGTCCAATATTTTTCCCTACTCCCACAACAACAAAATCTCCTTCCACTTTTCATAGAACATGTCCAAAAGCAAGAGGATTGACATACAATCCTCAACTGACCGAACTATGAACACAATTGTCAAGGACGCCTCGAAGCTTTGCACAAAATCAATAAAGCATGTTAGATCATTCCTAACACCTCAAGCAAGCATGTAACATGGATTTTGTGTGAAAATGTTTTTTAAAAATCCATATCTTGTAAGCTTGAGTCTTCTTCTTGTCTTGTTCGAGTTTTTAACTTGGTTAGCTGAACTCAATCCATATTTTTTGCACATTTTGAAGATTCTCCTTACATGAAAGGACCAAGTTCTTTAACATATTTGGATTATTGAAGACAAACAATAGTTTGCAAAGCTTCATAGAATTAGCATTCTAAATGACACAATACCAAATGCCTAGAATCATTTGCGTATGTCATCATTGACATATTCCATCGTGTGTATCTCCTGAGGAAATAAAACAATGAAATAACTCAAAGGAATTGAGTGAGATGACTAGAGTAGTGGGTGAAAAATCAACAACAAGAAATTATAGTATGGAACTTATAGTAGACATAACAAAGTTTACAAAAGATACCACTAAAGAGCATATAGAGAAAGTTGGTTCCATTCTAGATGAAGCAAATGGTATCTAAGTTTTTAGGGGTTGTTAATAGAGCAAGAATTGTTGTTACTAATCAAGATGCATGTAGTAACAATTCCACCACCACCACATGCATCCCAAGAGGATGTAGATTCCACCTAATATGTTACACTAAAGCTATCAAATTGGAAGAAACATACATGCCAACATGACATTTGCAACTAAAATCTTTATAGAATCATTAGTCTCGAATCTATGTTGTAAGAAAAATCTAGATATGTGAGAAAGTGGAAGGTACCAAACAAACTTAGAATTTCAGACTTAGAGCAAAAAGTCATGTTGTTGATGCGAATGCAACAATAACACCACCACCACCACCTACATCCCTAAAGGATGCGACTTCCACTTAATATATCCAACTATGGAGTAAGCTTTTGAGATTACTAGAGAATCTCATTTCCAATCAGATTATAGGTTTTAGTTGTTTGAAAATAATCTAAATCAAAGACAAAATTTCCAAATCAAAATTTTTTTTATTCTAGTTTTTTGAGACAAAAATTCATAACTAGAGAACCAGTATGAATTTTATTTATTTCAAAAACAGCAAAGAACTAGTAATCGATGGGTACCCCATATGTAAGATTCACACAAATCAAACATGATGTATTTATTTTCATGATGTCACAAAGCTTTTGAAAGGCTATTCAAAACTTTTGAACCCTTGTGCTTTTCAAAATGCGGGTGTGAAAACCTACATTGATTTGTACAGTGAAAAGCAACAAATAGATACCACAAACAAATAATCTGGTCAATGATCAAACTGAGTGTTTGATCCACTCTTTCAATAATTCAAACGAAGCTTTAATGCCACTCCTAATTTCCATCACACAAAACCATCACTACTTTGATGAAAGTGTTGCACTAAGAATTCAAGACCAAACCCAAGACAATGGTTGAAGGTTGTGAATCCACTCACTTACCTAAATTTGTGTAGCTTGTTAGAAATTTTTTGGACAAAAATAATGCACAAATTCATGCAACCTAAATCCATGGAGTGCAAAAAGACCTTAATAGAAACAAAGCATGATTTCATCTAACCTAGAGCCATGAAGCATAGAAACCCACCTTCACCTTTTGTTGCATAGATAGCCTACAAGTAGTGGTGATGTGAGTAGTGGTGGTGTGCATCAAAAAGTAAAAAAGTACTTGGGCGCAAGAAGCTATGAACATCAATGATAAGTAAACTTCGTATGAATTATGGTTTGGTCATAAGCCAGATCCATCAAATTTGAAAGTTTTTGGTTGTAAATCTCATGTTTTGATCCATAAAAGACTTAAACACAAATTGGATACACATTCAATAAAATGCATTTTTCTAAGCTATAGTGATGAATCTAAGGCTTATCATATTATGGAATTTAAGAACAAGACCATAGTCATTTCTCGACATGTTTTTTTTCATGAGTCCTTTACAAAGAGATAAAACCTATTAGGAACATGTTGAAAATGATGAAAACATTATCCTAGATGCCAACTTATTCAAGAACTTAATAATGGAATCAACCACACAAGGGCAACCAAATCAATTCTTGTCACAACAAAATCAACAAACATCAAATAATGTTGAAGCCATAGAACCAAATCAAAGTAATTCACCTTCACGTGATGACATTGTTGAAGTCTTTTCACAATTGTTAATAGATTATGAACATTCATTGCCTCAACATGATGATGCCATTTCCAAATTACAAACTCAAAACTTCACCAAGTACTTCAAGACCTAAAAGAATTATAAAACCAACTTAAAGGCTAATTGAAATTATACAAGGCAAATTTCAACATAAGAAAATCACAAAAACTCATTGTCATCATCAACATCCACATTAAGCAAATTTTGTTCATCTTAATATTAAAACGCCTACCACAATGCAAGATGTTTTAACACAAATTGATGTTCAACGATGGCAAATAGCAATTAATGATAAACTTAATTATTTGAAATGGAATAAAACATGGGAGTTAACCCCACTCCCATTAAATAAATTTTGGCAATTCTATGTTTTGTTGGAATTCACTATACCCTTGGCAATTCTATATTTTGTAATCACCAAGAAGGTTGGATCATCCTATATCAAGCCAAATATTTAACATCAAAACTTGAAAATTTTCAAATGTCCAACTACAATCCAATTTTTGCACCTATGCAAATTAGTGTTCGTTTAAGTAAGGATGATTGTCCATCTATTCATGATGTTGAACAAATGTTATTTTTTTAGCCATATTTTCAACTTGTTGGTAGTTTAATGCATGCCATTCTCAACTCAAGACCAGATTGTGCTTATGTGGTCAATAGTTTAGCACAATATTTATCTAATCTGAATGAGCCCCACATATAAACATTAAAAAAAAAAATGTGATGTATAAAGGGCACACTTTTCTATGAAATCAAATACCAAAAATCAAATAATGGTGATATCTTACATGGTTATTTTAATGTGGATTGGGCTGGTGATAAAAATACTTGTTGTTCCACATTGGGTTATTGTTTTCTTTTTGTTGAAGGTGTTCTTCTTGGTAATGTTATTAATTTGGGGCATCAAAAAGCAATAATTAGTAGCATTATCTTTAACAAAACCTGAATATATAGCTTTAGCCAATGTTACTGTTGAAGTGATTTGGTTACAACAACTCTTGGCTAAGCTTGGATTTCCAAAATTAACCCCAACTCTAATATATTTTGATAGTCAAAGTGTCATTTTTTGAATGAAAATCCCAAATACCGTTCATGCAGTAAACATGTTAATATAAAATATTATTTCACAAGAAAAAGGTACTTCAACACAAAATTCAACTTCAATACATAGTCATTACAACCATGACAATGGATATCTTGATTAAATTTTTACCTCATGATAAACACAATTTGTGCATGCAACAACTTGGTGTGTTTTTGACACCAATAACTCATATATTTCCTATTGAAAATCAAGGTGTTTCCACTACTATCACATTTCATGCCTTAATGACCTTCAGCACCATCCAATTTCCCTCACAATGTACCCCTATATCCTCATGTGGTAATGATTTTACAATCCTTTTTTTGAAAACACTCCACAATATGATTACTCCAAAACAAATGACTTCATTGATGAACTTGTAACTCACCTTCATAAATCAATGATAATCAAACATAATTTCAAGCTAAATAACTGTGAGAGTGAGAGATGTTGTACTCACAAACAAACAGATTTGAAAGTCACTTTGAAACCTTACATATAGTTTGCAAGCTAGTTGAAGCAACTACACCAAATTATAAAATTAATCAACAACATCGCTAGAATTATCATAAGTTGCAGAGAAACCAAAACCAATACAAGTTCATCAACACACATCTTAACAAAAACATTCCCTCGAACCTACTCTTGAATTCACACAAACAAAAGATTATAAACACCAATACAAGCAACACAACAAACAAGAATCAACCAAGCAAAAGCTTACATCAAAATTGTAACATGGAGCAACACCTCAATATTTGTCCAAGCCAACACTAGCTCTTGGTTTTCACACTACAAAACAAACCCTAAATTTTGAAAGATTCAAAATTTCAACATGACTAGAGGGAAATGCAATCTATTTAATCTTGCTAAAATAATAGTGGAAGAGATGCAATCTTCAATCTCTCAAGGATGCTTTCTAATAGTAAGCATAATCAAGAACAAGCAGTGCAAAAGAACTAAAGATTGCACAAGAGAGAATGTTGGTGGTGTAGAAGACGGAAGAGAATGGACTTGTAACCCTAATTTCATTGGACATAGATGACCATCATACATTGGGTGAATGATAATCATGGATGCATAAACGAATGTCCTAGTGAGAGTGTTTGAACCATGTTTTAGTATAATATATTAGTCACATACAGTATACCTAATTTATATACATACATTCTACTATAACTATATCCCCAGACCCATTGAGATTTTTATCTCATCTTACATAAGCTTTGTGCCTCATTCAATATAATATCTTATTGCTTCCACTTTCTGTCTCAATAATGTGGTCTCTCACAAATAGATTGTTCTTACAGAATGCGGGAGACCAAACCTAAGAAAAACATACCCCTAATGTGACCTTCCCTGGCTATGGACTAGGTAACTTGCAAAAGGACGCAGGATACTGGACATAACAAATTTTCAAAATTCCTTTTCCGTGCAAATCTTGCCCTAAGACTGGGCATTGTATTGGAGAGTTATGCAAATTGGCCAATGGCATGCATGTGACGCCTACATAGAAAAAGTTATGAGTCATATGTTGTCAGATTTATATAAAACATGTTGTGAACTTTTTTTTCGCACTTTGTGAACTCCTACAAAAAGGATAGCTCCTTGCAGTGGATAATGGTTATGGACTAGGTAACCTGTGATAGGACATCGGTTACCACTTACCACATATAATCAGGCAGTGGGAGTGGCAAGATTATGGGCAGTCACCCATGGCCTCAAGCTGGTTACCAGACATAAACAGTTTTCAAAAGTCCTATTGTGTGCAAATCCTGCCATGTGATCAGGTGTTGTACATGAGAGTTATGCGAATTGACCAATGGTGCGCAAGTGACATCTGTGCAGAAAGAGTTGTGGGCTATAACTTGTGACCAGCCAGCCGTTGTGGTGCTACCAGGTCACTCAAAAACTGGTTATGTCTAAAGGAAGGTACCAGGTTCAATATTTTATGAGCACCGTTTAGCTTTTGAGTGAAGTTTTGCATTTTGTTTCCTTGAAAAATATGACTTCAACACGTACAAAGCAAAGAATTATAGTGACAAAGACTTAATGACTCAGGGGTGATGGCTCGCTGGTGTAGCTCATTCTGAGTCCCTGGGACCTCATAAAAGGACCTAAGTTCTCAAACCCAGTAGTGTGCAAGTGAATTTCCTGCCTGCCCTTTGACAATGAGCTTGGCTGCGCTATGTCAACCATTTGTCAGGTTCGGTTTGCTGTGTTGTGCTCCCCAAAAACGAAAAAAGCCCCTAATTTGCCAGATTTCAAAAAATAATAATGTCAGATTGTCATATTTCTACAACAGGTTCCAGCAGCTAGTCAAATTATGAAAGGAATTCCAAAAACTTATACTTTCATATCTGGTCCACAGCCAAATTTGGCTCAATGTTCTTGTGGATGATCACCAGTTTAAATGCAGTCTAGTCCAGTGTCTTTAAAAGTAGTTGGTCTTTACATTTTTGTATGATTTCACTGATAGAAATCAGCAAAAAGTATGATAGTTAAACAGCAAGCAATAGTTATGCATGCACAGATGGTTTCTCCAACTTAATTTTCAGTCTGAGGTTTGCTGTGAATACCAAGAATGCAAAACTAACTGTAACCAACAACTGCAGCATGTGGAGCTGCCAGTGCCTATACCAGTTAAGGACCAAGTTCTGGTCAAAGTAGAAGTTGCAAGTGTGAACTGTGAACCATTGTTGGACTGGTATCAACTTCTGCACATACCAGCTTGGTCCCAGTATTGGGCATTCTTAAACATTTATACCAGCCTGGTTCTGGTATTGGGTCCCTTTTTGAATGTTAAAGAACTGCCCAATTTTTTTCAGGTATATTTTGGGGACAACTCACCCAGCTGAAGATGTCAACTTCCAAAGGAAGATCCTTGCCAGGTTATCACCCAGACCTTCTGGATTTTAAAAGTTCCTTTTCTGGATTTCTTTCTGGGAAATATAAGAAATTATGAAAAAAAATCGGGTGTTTCTTTATGCAGGTGAAGGGTCTAGCTTAAGAGCTTTCTGGATTTTCAACCCCTCCACACAGCCTACCAGCCTTGTAGTGGGAGTCTCAAATCTGGAAAGCTCTAAAGCTAGACCCTTTCTCCGATACTTTCATACCAGCCTAGTATTATACCAGCCTTCTCCCATTATTGGATCCAATATTGATTTTGGCTCATATGAGCCAGGTATAAAACCTGATATTGAAATTGGTGTAACATGGCTATGTAACTCATACTATCTCAGGTCCCTACCAGGCTGTTATTGCCTTAGGTCCTACCAGTCTGATCCTTATACCAGTATCAATCCTTCAATGCCCTCCTGATTTTGGTTATGTAAAAACTAGGGTAGATCATACCATAGTGACACTTTGAAACCCTCACAATATTATTATTTTTAGGGTTGCAGGAAATTTTTTATTTTCTGCACCCTCTGTGGGGAGACCTTTAGCAGAAAAATAACAAAATTCTATTGTCTTCATGCTGGAAAGTTTCCACTGGAGCAATTCCTATGGATTATATTTTTGAGGTTTCATTCATTATTTTTTCTGTGGGAGAAGCAAGTTGCGGGATCATAAATTAATTAGTGAAGGGATGTGAGGGAGCCAAATAATTGTCTTCCACTGCTGCAGGAAAGTTACACAGGAAAACCTAATTTTCCTCATTTTCAACCTCATTTTGAATATCAACTGCTTTTTGGGTGATATCAGGTTTTGGAGGCAGCACTGAGCTTCATAAGCTGATAAGTAGGGATGACATGGCTAGTAGTGATAGGAACATCAGCAATGGGACTACAAGACTGAGAACAGTGGGTGATTCCAATCCCTGTACTATCCCATGTTTGGGTCTCTAGCCTTGGTGGTTGTTGCAGTTACTAGATATCCAAGCTAAGAATTATGTCCAAAGCATTCCATTCTACAAAATATTTTCAAGTCTCTGTCAAAGTACTAGAGCGAGGAAAGTTGAAGAAAGCATTCAGGTGGATGTCTTGTGACAGAAAGTGGAGCAAGTTAGGGGAACTTGGAGATGGGTGCATTTGGGGTTATCAGACCCTATGCAAAATTTGTTACAAGATGGACAGATTGAAAAAATAGACTCCCCAGTTGCTCCTCTTCCTCAACTTGATACTACAGCTCTTGCTTGGGGACCAGGAAATCAATTTGCTCCTACTCAAAAATATGTCAAACTGCTGCAAAGAACATCCCAAATCTTTTGACTTATGGAGGTGGAGCTAAGGACACATTGTTGTGCTCATACAATTTATTAGTAATTGTCATTAGGAGGAGAACCATTTCACCTTAGATATACTTACCACCCCTATGTTGAGTAAAGAAGCCTACCCAAGACATGGGGGTTTTCTGTACATAAGGCCTTGGCACTCCTCCTAATAAATTAACTCATTAAGTAACCTATGACTTTATAGTATTATTATTGAAAGCAGTATACTTTCACCTACACCAAGCTGTTGTTAGGTTATTAGTGTTAGTTTGTCTAATAGTTGCTACTTGGTTGGATATGAGACAGTATGGAACTTGCAGGGTTTTGGCAAGACATGGAGAACATGGAGTGATGTCAAGAAAACATGAAAGGAGTGAAGGCATTTCAGCAAGGGCACCTTGTTTCAAGTAGTTTACATTAGTTCTTGAAGTAGGAAAATATTTTTGAAATTGAGGAATCATTCTTGAATAGACAAGCTTTTTGAAATCATGGACATTGGATAACTAAGGGGAAGCATGCCTTCAAATTCAAAGTATGCAAATGTTTTGTGGAAGTTGTTGAAGGGCAAGCACTAAACAACTGCAATAAATAAAATCTAACTCAATCTTTGACCGAAGTGGTGCCCAATAGGAATGTGTTATTCACAGTTTTTGATGTACCGGCAACATTTGTTGAGAGTAAAATAGAGTGGAATTGGAACAAAGAAAGTTATTCCTATCATCAAACTAACAAGAATATTTCACATGTCTTCAATGTCTTATCTGTCACAGAACACAAGCATCATTTGAAGCTTTTGTGTGACAGATTTGAACTTTATGGGGACCTTTCAGTTGATGGATCCTTCAATCCTACAGGAGTAAGAGAGTTCCTGTAAAGAAATTGCACTTTCTGGGATATGAGTACTTGAGTAGGAGGACCACGATGGTGATGGTGTGCAGGGAAAGAAAAAAGTTCAATCTTGCTTGGAGGGGAGTGGAGAAATCCAGCTTTAGGACAACTCCAAATTACTCATAGTGCCCTCCTGGCTGCAGGCTTGTTAGATGCAGCAAATCATCAAGAGTAGCAGATTGAAGTCAGGCCTTCAATTTGGAGCTTTCAATGCCCTTCACTGCTGTCTAGCCCTTCTAGTGAAAGGCAAAAAATTGTGGGACCCTCCACAAGGAAAAGGAAGTTTTTTTTCCTAGTCCTTCATCGTGAAGGGCACTTGTTAAGAAGAAACTTCACAGCATTTGATCAAGAATGTCAGGAGATGTCCTTTGAGACTGGATGAAACTGCATACAATTCATGTTTTAATGTGCACTTTTTGGGCTTGCACCAACATTGCTGGACTGGGAGCAAATATAGGACATGCACATACTGGCATGGAAAGATGCTAAGGACAGGAGGGACTTTGAAGATATATAACTGTTGGTAAGAATTTTCTATGCTTACATGATATGTAGATTTTGAAAGATAGGTTTGTAGTATTACTACCTCGATGAACCAAATTTTGTAAAACCCACACAGTATGTGGCTACTTTCTTATGTATTAATTTATTTTTAATTATGTATTAATTGTTTGAGCAGAAAGGGCTCAGGATAAGTAACTTTTGATGAGCATCTAATATATTTTTAATTCCAGGTCATATTTCTTTGCTTTTGTGAAGGGCAAAATTTTTGAGTCTTGTAACTGTGAAGGGCAGTTTTGTGGTCAATCTTTCATTCTGAGACGTAGTTTCTCCACCAGTCTTTTAGAGGTGAAGGGCATATGCCAAAGGGGCCCTTCAAATTTTTAGCATGGTTGGAGCATCTCTTTCCCTCTAGCTGACATGAATTTCCTTTTGCAGATTCCTTCTCTGACTCCATGAATTCACTTGGTTATCTTTATATCATTAGTAATTATGCCTGGTGGTAGATATGCACCTGGGGAAGGGATCTTGTAAATAATTGCTAACGGTTCAATTAGTGGCCTTGATCTTCTTACTAAGTTGAAATTGAGAATTTTTGTTGTAGGGTTTCTGGATGTATTTCCATAACCTTGTGTTGTTTGTCTTGCATCCAAGAGGGATACTAATCAACTCTGGAGCTTTAGGCACTGGCTTTCTAGAGCTTACTATCATTTTAGTCATTGTGCTTTATGTAATGCCATCATGTGCATTGTGATGGTCCTTATAAAAGCAATTTGCATTACTATTTCACAAGGTAATTTGTTTCTGGAAGTGCAATAAAGGAAGAGCAGAAGCCTGAGTATGAATGATGAGGAAGCCATGACTATGTTCCACTTTTGAATGCCATCTTAAATGAGGCAAATACTTTGTACATTCTTCTTTACAGTACCTTCAAAGTAGTTTATAGATTTTTGTTTTTTCGGGGGAGGGGACAAATTGGATACTTTATGGGTGCATTCAAGGGCTCCCAATATTTTCTACCTACAATTTAGGCACATCTATGATGAGCTTCGATGCTTTATCTTACAAGATGCCTCATTCATGACATTGTACCTACAAACAAAAAGTTGCAAGGAAGCAAACCATCCATGGATCAAGTTCTCTAAAGATAATTTGTTTCTCCTTTGACCAATCCATCCAGAGACAACTAAAGAGTACATGTTTACCAACAAAGAAAATGGCGAATATCTACTCTTATAAAGAAATGGTGTCCACGTCCTTGATGCGGTAATTCAGGATTGGTGAAGCCTCCGGAATGTTCGCTCTCAAACTGTGCCAAAATTCTGGGCCAATAAAGTATCCATAAAGTAATACTGAGCTTCAGCCTCCTCACTACTGTCCCTCTCATCCATAAAGTCACTAAAAGACTGGACCAGCCTTGAAAACACAGGATAACTTTGCAAACTCTAACCACCATGGTCACTTTTCTAACCACGGGCCAGTTTACTTTCATGGCCACAGACCAGGGACCAGGAGGGTGAAATAGATAAGACCTAAGTACCTAGGTTTTGTGTGCAACATTGTTCTAAGATTTGTAAATCTTGATGAGTGTGCCATCAATAAACCCAATGCAACCCTAGAACTAAGGTATGGTGGTGCCCAACACAAGTTTCTTATGTAAGGTGAACGATCATATTTCATCCCTAATTACATCATTGATGCAAGATGTAATGAAAATGATATCATCACAAATGGCATTATTTGACCAATTTCATAATAAAAATATTATCAATCTCTGTGTTTTTTGTAAAAAAAACCTTGACCCAAACCTTAAAATTAAAACCTAACCCAAACCCTAAAATTAAAACATTAATTCAAATTTTAATCCAAAGTCTATAATTATAACTTTAAAACTATAATTATAATCCAAACCCAAACCTTAAAATTCAAACTTTAATTTAAAGTTTAAAAACAAAACCCAAACCCAAACCCTAAAACCTAATCTAAATTGTAATCCAAAATTAAAAACCCAAACCCTAAAATTAAAACCTTATCCAAAATTTAAACTTAAACTATAACCCAAACTTTGAAATTAAAACATTAATCCAAAGTTCAAAACTAAAACCCTAACCCAAACCCTAAAACAAAAACCCCAATGCAAACTTATAACCAAAACCCAAACCCTAAATCCTTATTCTAAAACCCTATAAACCCCAAATTGTAACCCAAACTTTAAAATTAAAACCCTAAAATAAAACCTTACAATGAAATGAATAATCCAAAACCCCAAACCTAAACACTAATTATCCTTATTAAAAAGCTGGGGCGCCTGAGTGGATGCTGCACCTTCCCATTGGCTGCATGCAATTTCTATTTCCAAAACTGTTAGTTACCTTTTTTGGCCTAGGCTAATGGCAGGGAAATAAATTTGGGGAAATAGTCACCTCTCCTATTAATTAGATGAGGTGCCTCCCAAGTTCTTTACTTCTTTTTTTTTTCGGCGACGTGCCAATTTGATTGGCCCATCACTCCAAATAAAATAAACAGTGGATACTCCGCAACACAGAAGGCTCTATTTTGAACCGTACAGTTCCTCCCCTTTGGCCCACGTATATAGGTGAAAGGAGGACACCATTTTCCAAGGCATATGGGATAAAAGTGAAGAGGTATGGAGAAAATGTTAGGGAAAATATTGGGAACCCATTGGGAACTTGAAAGGAACATAGTGCGAACACATTGGGAAGCTGGGAAAAATGAAAAAAAATCTCTCCCCCCCCCATCCCCCCCACCCCAAAACGTAAAAGAAAAAAAAGCAAGGCACCTTGAGTGCATGCTTGGGCCTTCCCATTGGCTGCATGAAATTTCTCTTCACCATTTTTGGCATGGGCTAACGCCCCTTGCAAAGAACACCCCACCTATTCAGTGTTGGGGCACATTTGATTTTTAAAAATAATTGATGGATAGAAGTGGACAAAATGGACTTTGATACTACTTAATGACGCTAAATTGTAAGTAAGTAAGTAAGATACATAACACTTTAGTCTTTTGTTTATTTGATCATTTTGCAAGCAAAATGGGTTTACAGACTAGTGAGCTGATAATAAATTGCAATGAATATGTTTTCCTTTTCCCTTCATTGTTGGTTGCCCCCGTCCTCGCCTCGTCACGCCTTGGTTTTTAGTCCCCAGTGTCCGACTTTTGACACTGGTGGAAACTACTATGTCACCTGGTACTGTCCGTAGTGTCAAAACGTAAAAAGCCCGTAGTCTCAAAAGTCGTGACCTAGTGACACGACGATGTGACCTGGAGTGTGTCACTGTGCAGTGACCTCGGGGCTGACGCCATCCTCTTCCCCCTTCCACCCACTTGTAGCGATACTGAGTCCTGACTATGTCACACTCGCGCACATATCTATCTGTTTAGCTAGCTCTCGTTCCAGTTTGGAATCCTTCATGAGTCGAGTGGGGTCGGTACTGAGATGAAACCACCTGGTAGGAGTAAGTATCATATATTATCCCTCACGAGGGCGCGACTTTTGGTGGTCTAGAGTAGTGCGAAAAACGAAAGATTAGAAACATAAAGCAAGAGCATTTCTTACTAACTCTTTTTCCGGGGGGGGAGGCGGGGGGAGAGGCGGGGCGGCAGATTAGTGACTGAGAGTCTGACAATAATGAGTTGGCTAGAAGCTGAAAAGATGCAGAAGTTAGTTAAGAATCCAAACAGAAAAGCTAGTTACAAGTGTGGTGGAGTTTGGGAACTAATGTTATGGCACTTAATGTGGGCTGCATACATATGCGAGGTTAATCTATGTTCCTTTTGCTTTTGGTGTAATCTGCAGCAAACCGAGAGCCACAACAAGTAAGTTGGTTCTTCGGACCAAAAGCCCAGGGCACTCTACAGTCGATCTTTTAAGTCACAGGAGTCAGTGTTCATTAATGAGGCTGGTGGAGGTTTGGATTGGTTTGTGTGTTGTTTTCTCCAAGGCTACTGTATCAGATTGTGTTCCGATCAAATCTTGACTGCTTACATGCTGCAGTACGGGTGGTCACTCATGGAGGTGGTTTTTGTGATATTTTGTCTGCATTCTCAGGGTTGTATTGCATGGAAATATTTGGAGAGTGCCTTGCCTGGAGGCTGCCAGATTGAGCAATCCATCATATGTGGATTACTACCCTGAGGGGTTTTAGGAGGTTAGGGTTTTGAAGTGATGGCGCTATCTGCGGTGAAGAACCTGATGGCCACAGGATCAAGAAGAGTATACAAGTGGATGTAAGTTCTCTCATCCTTCTGACTTGGTTTTCATCTTAAAGCTTTTCAATCCTATCATCCTCTTGTTCTTGCTCCTCCCTCTCTTCTCATGTCTTCCAGAATTCTCCCTACAGCATTGAGAATAGTACATAGGTGCATGTAAGCTCCCTTATTCTTCTTACCTGGTTTTAATCTCAAGGCTCCTCAATCCCATCTTCCTCTTGCTCTTGCTCCTCCCTCTCTTCCTATGTCTTCCAGAATTCTCCCCACATCATGGAATATGGGTGCATGTAAGCTCTCTTATGCATCCGACTTGGTTTTCTGCATCCTGGGGCTCTTCAATCCCATCATCCTCTTGCTCTTGCTCCTCCCTCTCCTCCATGTCTTCCAGAATTCTCCACCTCATGATTCCGTACTAGATTCTGTGTAGACCTGTGTAGCTTTCATATTGAACTTTTAACTAGAGAAATTACAAAAGAACAGTAGTTTCTCTCTCTAATCTAAGGATCTAAGGATCAATTTCTTGACAGAACTAGGAAGAAAGCATTACTACTAACCTTAAACGAATTTCCTCCACATGAACTGAGCATTCAAGTTTCCAACTCACATGATATCTTGATTCTTCTCATAAAGTGACGAAGAATATATAATCCCAAAACCTCTAAATCTCTCAGCTTTGGGCAGAGGTTTAATGAATTCAACCTTTGTTTCTTTTCATATGGATCAAGAAGGTCTTGTATCTATTTGAAGCCTCTGTAGCATCATCCATCAAGTGTTTCACTTTAACACTTAACATGTTTTGGTTTTGTCCACTAACTTAGCTTGGAAGTATGTTAAAACTTAAGATTTCTTTGATTATAGAGATATTGCAAAGGATTTGAACTCTCAGAAGTTCAGAAAATTTTGAGTTGTGATTTTGTTTGTCCTGATGTACAAAGTTTTATAATCCTTCACTATGGCCATGTAAGTTCAGGCAAACTAGTCATTCTTTTCATATGTGATCTAATTTGATTTCTAGGCATTTCAAGAAGTATCAACAATAGAACGTCCCTTCTCTTCCATAAGCTATTGAGGAGTTCTTAACTAATTTGTTCTTAAGCATGAAAAGACCCTAGGGTCATGAAATCTTAACTGACTTGGAATCAAATGTCTTGAATTTGTTCTTTCTATAAGGCTATTTGTTGGTGGTGAAAGAATTTTGCATTCCAGAGTTGGAAATTTTTTCATTCCTTCTCATGATATTTGTATTATGAAAACTCCTAGAGAGTGGTTGAAGTCATCAAGTTATGGAAGCTTTCAAGGTCTAATGCTAACAAATCCTCTCCCTTTTATTGTAGTTTTGTTATTTCGCAACTTTGTATACAAAAATTAATCTAAAAGCTAGCATAAAAGTTCTATTGAGTGAAATTATGTGATACTTTTACCTCGCATTGTTTCAAATATTTATTGAACTAGGACAACAACCTTTAACTACAAATAAATTGGGTTTAGGTGAAACAAGGTAATGAAATCTCCCCATACCTTCAAGGTAGCAAAAGTTTTTTGGCTAGATTCTTGTGGTAGATAACTATGTCCTCACCTTTGGCAGTTCAAATCTTTTATGGGTGGTATGTCAATGGGGTGCTATTGGTGCAATCCATCAGCTAATTTCTACCTCTTCATAGGTGAGTCCATTTTTGGAAATGTCTAATTGAGTTGAATGCCTGTCCAATTTTCCTTTCTAACTTATCCTGCAGGATTGTTCATTGACTGGGTTTTGCAATACATCTAGCCCAACATAAATGCAACCCAGTGCTTGGAGGAAGGGATGTGAATTCAATTCTTGTATATACACCAATTCCATTTTGATATGTGGCTTCAGCATTTGGATATGTGCCATAGTTATTCATCCAGGTGCAAGCCATGACCAATTGTGTCTGGTCACAATTGGTGTACATATGCCAATATAATTTAATGAGTGTCTGCCCTGATCTAGACGTGACAATGACATAAAGTTGTCACATCATGCCGATTCTAACAAATGTAGATCGTAGTTGATCCACTATTCAATATCCCCCTTGATTTCATTTACATCAAGCATATACAAAATTACAAGGGTGTCCAATAACTTTAGTCAACTGTTTATCTCATTTGTAAATATATTAGTGTCCTGGATTTTTTTGAATTAAGAAAGAACTTAAGAATTAAAAGAATTATTGGTAATCAATATATACATCTACTAATATGATTTGAATGCTTCATGTGTATTGCAGTATTTCATAGTATTGCCAAATTTGTCATTATCAGTAATTACTTTTCTAGGTCCTTAAAGCTTTGTTGCTCAAAGAGTTTTTAGTAATGCAGACAGCAAGTTATTAATTCTCTAAGAGCGAAGGTTAGCATTGAAAGTTTCTTTTAAGAGAGCCTAGAGGTCAGTCTTCTCATAAGAAAGAGAGTTATGTTGTGGTCGAATCTGGAATCTTAATAAAGACCCTTATTTAATGATTGTTAATCCAACATAGGATATGTTTTGTTGCCAACCTTGTCTGTAGGTGATCATGATCTTAAATTTTTCCCATTTTTTCCTCTTCACTCATTTTCAAAATTCCTTCTATCTTCTACATTTGTTTGTATTTTCCTTACTAATCTTCATATCTCATATGTTTTGTTGAACTGGTTTGCATTAATGGACAATCATCTTATCATTACAAATCTTGTCACAAAAACTCAATATGCTTGTTAATGTTTGACCTCCACACAATTTTAGGAGCTAATGAAACCAATGGTGGAGTTATGGTAGGTAGCCACCACCACACATGCTATTCCAGAAGGTCACCAAACATCATGCGGTTGTTAGTTTGTCCACAATCCTTTTTTAATGTATTTTTAGCATTGAAGCCTCCTCTTTTCTTGTTCATTGATATACTATAATATTGGAAATCTCTATTATCTTAATACTATGCTTATCTTTGAGTTATTCATGTTGGACTTACATTTTACAATATGAAGTTGTCCTTAATATTTTATGAAGATATTTCCCATTAAGAGTTAACCATCTTGTATTCATTTCATAGATCTATTACAAGCATGCTCTCATTGAAATAATACACATCAAACTTCTGAATTTTTTCCTTTATGAACAGAATCTGTGTCCCTTGGATGCATCATGAAAAGACTTATCCTCCCAGTAAATCTAACCCTAATTACTGATGAAACAGGGTTGCATTACTGCACATAATCAGCAACAACCCAGGCAAAGTCATTGCAGTCACGAGCACCTCCCTCCTACTCTTGCAGAATATGATCAGATTTTTCCAACCTTCCATGAGTGTGCAGCCATGGTACGCAATAAACAAGGAGTGGCATGGGCCAGCTAAGTTCCCTCTCTGCACCATGGATGTGTGCTTCAACTTTTCACGCTGTGACCATACCAAAGAGCTTTTGGTGTACCATTACAACACCATTGAACCATATTGGCCTGCAAATTACTTCCATGCTTTGCCTTCAATGCCTTGGTACACCACAGACCCAGAAAAGGCATGCCTCTTTTTTGTCTTCTCCGACAAGGACTTGCCCAAAGGGTCTTTCCGACCACACCCAAACACTCTGCCCTATTGGAATGGTGGTCTCAATCATGTAATTGTGACACTTGCAGATAAGTGGTCTCTCACAAACCCACCAGAAGAAACCATTGGGAAAGCCTCCATTCTTGCATCTAGGCTTCATGAGAACAGCATCCGTTTGGGATTTGACATCCCTGTACCCTTACCTCGCCTGTGGCATGCACCACCAGAGCTGCAGAGCCTCAAACCCTTTGACAGAAAATATTTTGCAACATTCAAGGGTACACGCTACCTCAACCGAGCTGGAGCATTCCGGAGCAATGATGCATTCCTGAGTATGCACAATGGAAAGGATGTCATAGTTGCAACCACATGCAATCAGGTAACAAACAACAATCTGAGGAAGAGATTTCCAAAGAAGGGGGTTGGCTGTGATCGTGACCAGATACTCTTTGACAAATACGCTTTCGAAGACCTGTTTAATTCCACCTTTGTATTGGCTCCTGGAGGTAGATCTCCTTCAACTTTTCGGTTATTGGAAATACTTGGTGCTGGTTCAATTCCTGTTCTCATTGTTGACAATTATGTGAAGCCATTTGACAACTTCATAGAATGGCAGCGCTGTCTGTTGCAATTCCCCAGTTCTGAGATTCATCGTGTTCTGTCCACTCTGCGGGCCCTCTCTAAGGAAGAGGTTGAAACTCGGCAGCGCTATTGCCAGGCCGTGTTTGAAATGTTTCTCAAGGATGATGTTACACTCTTGAATACTGTCATGCTGGCATTCAAGGCCCGATTCTATGGGTCACTTGCCAATTTCCCTTTGAATGAGACATATTTACCTATTCCAAGCAACTGAGGACCTGCCAGAGGAGATAGCTTCCTAATCTGTAAAACAAGCAAAATCATTTCATAGTACATACACAGTAGAACAGAAGATTGTGATGTATTCTTTGCCATTTTGAAGCAGTGCAAGACATAGAAGAAGAAAGACTAGTTTTTTTCATTATTTGCCTGCCCGCCATCTGCTTATGAATTGAGCACTGTATTTATGGGGAATAATTGTATGAATAAAGTGTTGCATATGGCATCAGCAGTAGTTGGTTGCAAAGTTTCATCAAGAGTATAGTTATAATCAGAAAAACATGCAAAGATTATGAAGTCAGTCACTGCCAGTTTTATATCATATTAATACCTGAAATAGCTTTGCCCATGAAAGCACATTTTCAAGGGCAGAATTTTGCTGCTTTCTATCATGCTAGGTTTGGATGGCATAATTTTACACCATTATGACTGGACTTCCTGTTCAATTTATCTGTCCATGTCTACCTTTTGTACAGAATTTCCATACCCACAATTTACCTCAGCAACTCTTGATGGTTGAATATACACCTGGCAACTGCATGCTAATACAAACATTGTCGGAAATTTAAGGACGATTTGTGTCAGATTTCCTGGAAAGAGTTATAGAGCAATGGCAGACTCACATTTGCTGGCCCCTTACTTTCCACTGTAGCAAATTTCTCACATTCCAAGTTCTAACAGTGGTGGGACTACATAAGCAAAGTATGTGTAATTACTGAAGCACCAGCTGCTTAAGAGCTCACAATTGATGATGATCAACATTGGAGGCCCCCAAGAAAACATCAATCAATGTAACCATAGGGGAAACAATCTTCAACTGATGTGAAAGGCCAAATGGGCATGACTCACCCAAAGTGAAATGGTTATACCACATGTTCTCCAGACCAAGCAACGAAATGTCTGTACTGACTTTCAAAACATCACTCAAGGGCCCTCTCACTTACTCCTGACTTCATTGAACACAAAAGAAACATCTAGTCTCAAATTTATTCTTAAACAGCTTATATGAGCTACCTTATGCCTTTGTAAATGGTCTGTTTACTGCAAACATCTGATGCTGTCATGGGTTCACACCTGAGCTTTATATCCACCAGAAGAGCTACAATACAGCCCACAGTGAGACCAGACAGACTTTTTTCACTGAGCATTTTTGACAATCTCAATCATATCAGCAGCATCTTGGACAGTGACAATCTTCTCAGCACCTTCCTCATCCAAAGTGATTGAAAATTGCTCTTCAAGTGCCATCATGATTTCAACCTGCATGAGCAGGGATACAAAATTAACAGTACAACAAAACCATATACCTCAAAATGTATAACATGCTGTGGCAGGAAAACAGGTCAAATACTTTGAAAGCTACAAGATTGACATGTGCCACTGAACCAGAAGCACTGGAAATAGCTTCCATTGGCGGTTAACAAACGGTACTCTGTCTTGTCATTGTTGACCTGACAAGCAGAGCTCTACTAAGAAAAACCAATCATCTGAATACAAAAAATTGCAAAATTGTGGAACAAACTGTTTGACAGGGTACTGATAATCATTTGAGACATGGTTTGGTAACTGACAGTGTCAAGGGAATCAGCACCCAGATCTGCAAACTTTGCACCAGGATGTACTGTGTCAAGTTCCACAGCCAATTGCTTTGCAATGACATTCTGTACAGCCTCCAAGGTTGCTGGCTCAGCCTGTTCACATCACTCAAAAAAAATAACTGTTAAATGCAGGAGCATGTCTCCAATAATATCCACATGGAACAGAGGAAGGAGTTTATTGAACCACCATTCAATCTGTCAAAAAGAGTCAGTCCGGAGCAGAAAAGGCAGGAAGGACGTCAGAATTTGTTCATCCACTACTGCAAAAGAAAACAAGGCAGCTGCAACGTTGTTTCCTTACAGCACAAGAGATCTGCAGGGAATGAGGCACTGCAGCTCGAAGACAACCATATGTCTTTTTCCTGATTGCAGGGCACACCTTCAATCCATTGAATCTTGTACCACACTGCTACAGAACAAATACCAATCATGAGTTTCAATTCTGTAGAAATCACATAGGAAGGCTTAGATCACAGCAGCCTCAACATAACAACAAAAGATGACTGGACAGAGTTATTCGGGAGGATCTCCAGAATCTCAAGGCTTGGCAAGTTTACACTGTAAATTCCCAGTGGTCTGCCGTCATTGTTCCTGACCACTTTCCAGACTCTGCAGACTCTGCTCTATCAAATTAACTTCACAACACGTTTTGCAGAGTCTAATACAACTGATAGAAGAAGTCCTCCTACAGTAAGAGTGGCCACAGACACTGAAGTGAGTCAATCCTACAACAACACCATGGAGGCCTTGATCCAAAAATTTACAACTGCAGAAGCCATCTGCTGATCAGTCAACAAGCACTTTCTCGTATGTGTCCTATGGCACTCTAAGTCATAGAGCCCTCTGCACGCTCGATTCTTCCATGCTTTCAAAAGAAATCTAAAACCTTATTGTACAGTTTCACCAGTCTGCAGAAACTTTGCCAGTATCTCCAAGTGCTTGCTGCTTGGAGCAGCAGTGAGGAGCACAAGAATTGCAGAGAACCAAACAATCAATGTCCGCATATGGGGTTTGAGGGAATCTCATAAGCCTATGTCATGGAACCAATGTCCCTGTTTCCTGAAAAATTAGAATCCAGATAATTCAAGTGAACAACTGCTCCCATATCGATCATACTTACAGATTTCTGATTACTCTGCGGGAGAAACGCCTCAATGCCAACAATGCTCCTCGTGAAAGCGGAAGAAGCCATCTCCTGAAATCAACAAGAAGCTTCCAATTCAGAAAAAAACCAAGGATGTGAGAAACTATCCCTGAGCTAAATTACGCAACAAAAAACAACTTCCTACCAAAGAGATTACAAAAAACTGCTTAAATGCGGAGCAAAAACTGGGATCTGCGACACATTCAATGGAATCGAATTTGAAAACAGACCGCCGCCTTTGTGCATGAGGAATAGATCTAGGAATTTGTACGGCAGTCTCGCATTGTTAGCGCATTCGGCAAACAAGAGCATTGAAAAGAAAGACAAAAGATTGTCCTATCTGTGAAACAGGTAAGAGGCCTGATCAATCCGCAACACCAATATTTGCGAGCAAGAACTAAAAAATAGAGACTACTCCTACAAAGGCAGCCCTCAAATTCTGACTAACGCATGGTAAACAAAGACACTGCAACTCAATTCCAAAACACAGCAAATCCACTGTCGAAGCCAAAATCGAGCGGGAAAAACCAATGCTCAAAACGATCCTCAAACACAATGACACAAAGTCAAATTACAGAGCATGCAAAATCAGCCCAATCCTCAATTGCAACTGCTCAAATTCGAAGTCCAATGGAGGCACAAATATAGGCAGTTCTATCTTAGACCTAGAATGTGCTCATTAAGAAAAACTCCCAAATAGAACTTCTACACACACAATAAACCAAAAATATAGCAACCAACAGGTCGTGCGTACATAACAATCCAGGTGAAAATAATCCGAAAGAGAAGAGATCAGACGAAATTCCACCGCAAAAAGAAGGCTGCGATTTATCAGTATTTGCACTAAGAATGCATCCAATTGACAGAGTTCAATAGGATTACAAAACTGTCTACTTAGTACACGAATCAACGAGTGTTAAGAGCCTCATAAGCGCCAATTTCAGAGGGAAAACGCAACAATGGAGGCTGCAAACAAGCTCATTAGCGAATCTCATCCTGATTCCTAATGCTTACCAATGCCCTCCGGACGCGCTCCTTCAGATCAAGAAGGCGGAACACAGCAACACGGCCCTGGCACGTCTGCAAACAATCAAACAAAGGTGAGAGGATGGGGAAAAAAATCCCTGTAAAAGAGTCAAATTTTTAAAAACGCCAACAGGTGGGGAAAAAACCCCCCCCCAAAAAAAAAATCAAGTGCGCGAGAATGAGCGGGGAATTGCGAACCTCAGAGTAAACGTTAGGTGCGTGGCAACAGCGATTGAGCACCAAGTTTGGTGAAGATATGGTACATTCAAAAGTTTGTGGAAGTGATGACGATATAATAATCTACGTTTGCCGAGACGACGCAAACATGGTGATGGACAAAATGTTTCTGGAAGACGAGCCCCGGCCTTGGACACTCCGCCTTGTGTTTGGAAGCTCCGCCCGGTGTAGAAACGTGGGCGGAGGATCCAAGACGCCCCTGATCCGCCGTCCTCGTTTTCGTCGTGAGAAAAGAGAGGGAGTCGGACTCCTGTCAACCTCCGCCGCCACGTAGGTGCCGCCTCTCGAGGCCAACGAACGCCATCTAGCTAACCTACCTGCGTAACTACTGCAACTACCGGCACATCCAACCTCTACGTGGATGAATTTAGACACTCGGAGTTTATTTCCGTAAGGGTTTCTTAGCGGACGCGTATTTTTCATCAGTGTTTTTAATACCAAATGTGTAGGGTAAAGTCCTGGTCTGAGGGCTTTAGTCTACTCAGCATAGAAACCGGATCAATTTATTTTTTAATTCCCGTAATACTAGGTGGGTACCCCACAGGTATCACACAAAATTAAAAGCTGGCTGGCTTTATGAAAAGGATAAAGCCCATGGACACACATCCACCAGGCTTTACTTATGGGAGAAGGATCCAATAGAGAGCCTTTCCAATTTGAGATCCGCCAAGCCCAGTAGAACCCTAAAGAATCGATCAAATGCCTATTATATATGCATCGGTCCATTTTTTACTTTGTATTTTGGGGATGCTTTTTCCTGAGAACAGGATTTGTTTTTTAATACCTGCTAGTCTCCCCGGCGGGGGGGGGTGTGCGGGCTTCTGGCTTCTGAAGGTTACTGTCCAGCCTGGAGAATAACTTCCAGATGCCGTAAAGACCAGCGGTGATTTTTCCCTTATATTTTCAAGACGCTTCCTGGCCTAAATTTTGCAGTAATTGGAAACTGTTCCTTCCAAAATGTGGAAGGCCCAGTACAGCCTGTCAGAGAGGCTTTTCTGGGCCTTTCACATTTCGGAAGGTACAGTTTTTAAACTCAGTAATTTATCTTTTACATATTTGAATCGTTTTTTACATGTTATCAGTTTTTGTCCTTACCTATACATGGAAGCGGAAAGAAAAATCACCGCTGGTCTTTACATAGGGGAAGGATCTGAAAATAGACCCTTCCGGATTTTCGACCCGTTCCCTAGGCCTACAGGCCTCGAGCAGGGATCTCAAATCTGGAAGGGTCTATTTTCAGACCCTTCTCCAATGCAGAAGTTCTTATTTCTCAAAGTTCTTAGTTTTCTTTTTCATATTTTTTAAATTATGTTTCTTCAAAAACGTACCAGTTCTTTAAGTATGTGAAGGTTCCATATAGAGGGTCTTTCAGATTTGGGATCCTTGAGGCCGGTCCACCTGCCTCAGCCTACCAGCCTGGGGGATCTCAAACCTGAAAGGCCCTCTACTATGGGCCACAGTGAACCAGCACCCACCAGCGCACCATGAAGGATGAATGGTACATGGTCAGGAAACAGTTTTTCGTTGGGCTCCAGTTGCCTGATTAACCATGGTCATTATCTCAGTTACTTTTTTTTCTATCTACCTATTAACAACCCCAGAGCAGGTAGGTAATCAAAACAGCCCTTACCTATGTACAAACCATCTACTTACCTACAGTTGCCTATTTTCCTACCTATCTGCCTACATATGAGAGCTACTCCTACAGCAGTGGTTACCAAGGTGAAACCTTCTCGGATACCTTCAAGATTTTTCCTAATGTATTTGGTGGTGTTCTTACAAAGCATAAAATCTTGTGAGACATTTCTAAAAACGAAATGCGTGCAAGTGTGAATGTTTCATTTTTTGAAATGCCTCCTATTGTTTAGGGTTTAGAGTTTGAGATTTGACAAGAACCCTTGGGATTTGCAGTGGGTATCATGAGAAAAAAATCAATAAAAAATCACGTTAATTTTTGCACTCAATAATGCCCTTGGAGCATGGGAGTGAAAGTAAGCACCCCTTAACTCTGCCTTAAGTGGGTATTTATTTGCAGACCTCCTCACTCTAATGCATTATTGTACACTTTTATATGCTCTAATGTGTTATTGTACACTTTTACATTCTTTTACCTTCGCTTTGTTGGATATCAACTTCCTATCAACTTACTTTTATTAAGTTATAATTAATTAAGATGTTTCCGTTATGTTTTGAGACCATGAGACATGTTAAGTTTGTTTACTTAAATATCTCTAGTTATGTTTAGTGTGAAATATCTCAATGCATGAGACAATGGACAAGCCATGAGATCATGGCCTTGTCCATGTGCTTTCTAGGGTAAGTAATATTTACATGAATGTT
The DNA here is from genome assembly GCA_963921925.1 of Sphagnum tenellum. Lineage (NCBI taxonomy): Eukaryota > Viridiplantae > Streptophyta > Sphagnopsida > Sphagnales > Sphagnaceae > Sphagnum > Sphagnum tenellum. Next base: position 13,196,695 of record OY998150.1, read on the forward strand.
GAGCTCCTATTTAGATTAGGCAAGAATTTGGGTGTGAATCACATGTTTGTAGCAACATTTATGTGATTCTAAGGTTGGGTGGAGAGCTTGTAATAAAAGTCAATGTTTTTATCATCTTTATTATCTTATCAATTTGTTGTCGATTTTCAACATGGTATGAAAGCATGGTTGTTTTTTTGAAGGAGGGAAAGATTGAAGTTTTTTTTGTAGTTCTCGAATGCTTTAAAACATTAAACATATTTTTTTGTTTTTTCTAGTTTTTTTGCTAAAAGTTTCATAGTTTTAGGTTTTTTGTTTTTTGGCATTGCTCTATTCACTATCATGACATCCACTTTTGATGCCCAAAGTATTGAAAAGTTGTATGGCAATAACTTTCATACATGGAAGATGAAAATGGAAGTTTTCATGCATGAAAAGGATTTGCAAGAGATCACATCAGGAGAATTACTGCCACCAAACATAGAATTTGGAAAGATTGCTATTTAAGGAAGTATTTTTAAACATCATTTGTTCATGAAGAAGGACAAATTGGCTTGTGGAACAATCCTCCTAAATGTTGTTGATTCTTTGTTGCATCATGTAGCACATGCAAAAACTTCAAAAAAATGCATGGGACAATCTTTGTGCAACATTTGAAAAAAGACATGTTGGCAACAAATTACAATTATATCAAGAGCTCTATAATCTTAAGATGCAAGAAGGCACCTCAATGTAAGTTCATATTGACAAGCTTCGAATGATTGTAAATCAATTAACAAACACTAATCATAAAGTTTATGATGAAAACTAACATGCACACTTTTAAGGAGTTTGTTGTCATCTTTCCATATCCTTGTGGGTAATTAATCAATTATCAATGGAATTAATAAGTGGACAATTGTTACAAGAAAAATTTGTAATGTAAAAGAAAAATGCAATTTAACCATGGTACAAAACATAAAACACTAATTGTTAAAAGCATCTATGGAAGTTCAAAATGGTTATAAATTGGAAGAAATTCAAGAAAAAGAAGCAAAAGAAGAAAGGAACTTGGTACAATTGTGGCTCCAAAGGCCATTTTGCAAGAGAATGTTATAAGAAGAAACAATATTTCTAAAAACAAATTTAATTTATTCAAAAGTAGCCACAACAAACAAAATTAAATTTCTTATGACTACTTTATTCATTTATGTAGTTTGTAAGGATGCATAGTTTGTTGATTCTGGAGCTTCACAACCTCCAACCTTACAAAAAGAAATATTCTCAACCTTTGAAGAGTTTCCTTTCAATCACAAAATATATCTTAAAAACAATAGTACACTTGATGTATGTGGGAAGGCACTATCGTTTCATCTTGTCAAATGGGACTATTACATCTATTGAAAATGTGTCATATGACCCAAAGTTGGCAAAGAACTTATTATCAGTTAATCAATTAACATAGCAAGGTTTCAATGTGGAATTTGGAGCCTCCGAATGTCAATTGAAGTCATTTGATTCAAACAAGGTGATTTTTGAAATTGTTCCAAAAAAAAGGTTATCTAAGCTGGTTGGGTTTTTTCAATCCTTAGCTGCAAAATGTAACACCAAGATTAAAGGAGTGACTTGTGGCATAAGAGATTTGGACATGTCTGATTGTAGATTTTAACAGCCATGGAAAGAAATAAAGAAATGCTTTTCAGTTCATTTCCTTTCAGTCATCCAATTATGAATCAGAAAAGCTTACACTTCAAATTAAAATCCACCATACTACCTTTTTACAATCCCAAAAATGGCCTTAAACCTCAATGCATTCTAAGGCCATCATTGATTGTTGCATTTTAGAGAAATTAGTCCTCCATTGCTGCACAACTCACAGGAGGCATAACAAGCACACTCATAACAAGCATGGTTGAGATGATTGCAGCTAAGTGAAAAGAATTCCACATCCATCACAACCAGCACATGCATGTTTGGGTTTTCATTTGGCAACAAGGTGATGAGAGGGTTAAATCAACGTAAAAGCAAAATTGTTGCACACCAATATCCATGTCTCCACACTTCCATCATGTACATTCCTACATCTTGTTCACCGCAGTGCTACATCCTGGGAAGATCAAGCAGCACACTATATTCATTGACCAAGGGAACTTGAACTGATAATACCATATGCTTAAACAAACCAGTACTCATCCTTTTGGCTCCAACAAGCCAACCCAGCCTCACCTTTTTGGCTCCTACAAGGGTGACAATCGCTTCTGTTACCTAATAGAGATGATGACCAACTAGTCAATTTGGCCAAAAAAACAGAGAGCAGATGATTGTGCTGTTCACAGTAAACTATTTCGCTGATGCTAATGCTGATGCTGTAATTACAGATTCTCTTGCATATTCTGCTACACAAAAAGTCGTCCAAGAACTTCAAAGGCAACATTCACTGCCTCTACAATCCTTTTCAGAACTGAAGGATCGAATGGGTGACATTTATACCCAACTAAGCTTCCTCATGGAGTCAACCTCTCTCCAGAATACGGAGCCTGGTAACATTGCTCTTGCATCCCTTCTTTCTTTGCAATGTCCAAATTGAGCTGGGCTTGATTTAGACTGGCTGTAGCTGCAAATATCTGACAAAACTAGGTTTTTTCCCACAGGTAAATAGGGCCTGCGCCTACAAACATGAGTAAGAGACAGTCAGGCTTCCCTTTTCTGGAATGTACAAGACACTGGCAACTTAGAACTCTGATCAGCCGATACTCCAAACTGATGAGGGCATTCCAAAACAGGACCACACAAAGTGACAAATTGTACAATCCATGCGCTGAGAACTTCTGATGTAAGATAGCTACTGGTCCATGTCCATGTCTACTTCCATGGGCCTAACAGCCTCATTGGAATCAGTAACTGGGTTGGAAGGAGGGGGAGGGGAGTTGAAGACAATGGGGAATTTTGTGACACGAGGCTTGTCAGCCAGAATGTTGCGCTGTACTCTGTGTATCAAGACCTTGGCAGGTGGCTCCTCTCGCAAGGACTCGTCAATATACTCATTGCTCACATAGTAACCCACTCTGATGAACTCCTGCCCCACATATGAGCACGTCAACAACAGCACGGTCACCCCTATGATGTCCTCTTCTGGAATCTTTCCAAGCTCAGGTGGCTCTGCCTGCAATCCAATACTATCAATTCCAGTTCAGATATTGTTCCAACATCCTACCAGCAACTTTTGCAACCACCAAGAAAAATGACCTTGGAATGCATGCTGTGGAACTCCGTGGAGCTTCAATACCACAAGTCTCACAAGTTAGCTAAACAGCATCCTGAAGAAAACTACCTGCACCTGACAGCACACAAATGCATCTTAATGCAGGATTTCCCTCCAAACTGGAGATTTCTCATGCAATCAATCATGCACTACTCAATCTTCGGACAACTATTTCTTAATGTGAATATCAGCTCTTATAGTTTGTAGAAGAAATTGCAATGACTTGAGTTTGCACACAAATGTAGTATTTTTCCTGAGACAAAACAAGCTAGAGGCCAGGTGACAAGTACCTGGAACACAAACCGGTAGTTACCAACATTGACAGGACCCACAAGTACACTTTCCAAAACTTGATCATACTTTTCATCCTCAGCAGACCCAACATAGATCAGCTTCCACTCCAGATCTGCAAAGCATCATTGAAACCAGCCACATTGACAGTAGCCCAGATTCAAAACCCTTTTAAAACATCAAAGCTTCTTGACCCTCATTTTGACTAGCTATCAACACAAGATGCCAGCAAAAATTCAATCTAGTTCCTTACAAGTGTACATTCAGCCAAACATGAAAGGAAAACGCCATACTATTCACAAAATGAGAGTTATGAGAGAGATTGATGTCATCCTTACCATCTTTCAGAGGTGCAAGGCACTCATAGGATATCTCAAATTGAAAGGGATTGAGAAACATGGATGGGTTGTCGAGCACAGTCACATTGGTCACATTCACCGCACTCATTGTTGACACCTCCTGATCGATCTGCTGATTGTTGATTGATTATCAACCCCGTCACACTTGTCTATCAGAAAACCCTGATTTGCATAGCCACCTCCGTGCATGCATGCTCAAATCAAACTGCTAGACCACAAAATGCGAAAGCATGTCCGTCGTGAATGAGACTTGCTCGATGCATACAAAGCAGGCTATCCAACGAGTGTTACAATTGACATGAGAGATTTGGAACTCCAGTCCAGCCTTTTTTCTTGAGCGACAGATGAAAGGCGGCCAAAATCTTCTTGCTTCGAATTGGTACAAACCCTAAACCTTCGGAACTGGCAAAAAGATGAAACAAAAGCATGGAAATAATCGCGCACCAAATGCTCAAATTCCTGGAGTAGTTGTGTACATATACTGAGATTGGCGAGATCAGTGACTTCTGCGACACGCAATCATGCGATGAAGCTGGGAGAAAACCGGAGCGCTTGGAAGCCACATAAAAGTCAAAGATTGCTCAAGACCGAGCCTTTGACAGCAGATTAGAAACATTGAGAGCTCGACGAAAATCCTTCGCGAAGTATATTTACGCCGAAGGCGTGAAAACCCTACAGACCTGCACACCCCTCAAACCCTAGCTCGTCACTCCTCAAAGCATCCCGGCGGCAAAAGAAAAACTCGAACGGCTCAAAAAACAACCATCCCTCACTCACGCCACACTCAAAACTACAATAACCCAAAACCGAAACTGCAGAAAGAGAATGTACACAAGCCCCCAACACAGCAGTAGCCACAGGAAACACGCGCACAAAAAGAAAACCAGCAAAGGACACGCTCTTCTACTGCCGAACCCTGGAACACTCCTGCCAGTGATGGCGATGGAAAAAGACGAAGCCAACTACAACAAACAACTGACAAGACGAATTCCTTTCTCCCAAGCACAAAAACTTATCACTTGCGCAAATGAAGAGGTACAAAATACACGATGGGTAGTGCTCACAAATGCAAGACGAAGAATCAAAACGCGGCAATAATACATTCCTGAACACACAGGATTCGGAGCTCCGTGTGCGCTTCAATGTGCGCTCCTTTTCGCGCGGCCTTTCTCCCGGCCTTTCTCCCGCCGCGCACCGGTAGGCCCGGTCACCCCGTTCTTGACGTCGGCTATCCCGGGTCTCCGTTCCGCGCTAGAATGTACTAACCCAATTTCCTCCAATAGCTTCGCCCACTTGTAATCCTTAACCTAATTTCCTGCAATGGTTTTGCCCACTTGTAATTTCAGGGACAAGGATTCGTTGGAAGTGGTTTAAGGAGGACAACTTTAGGTTTATAAATCATTCTTTTTGGAAGTCATCATTTGGATGGTTTCAAATTAAAATTTGTTTAAGCAATTCTCAAGTTAAGAGACATGGCAACGTGCTTTTCTGGATTTATATGTTTTTTAAGTTTTTTAAAATCATATTCATGAATAGGTTTTCAATATGTTCTTCATCAATTTAGGCACCTCCTTTTTTAAAGTTGAAATTTTCATCATTCTTATACATGTTTTAGACATAGGACATGTGTGTCTAAATAGTACAAACCTATGAAAACACAAATGTCCATTGTTACCAAATTGCAACTCAAAAAGTTCATGATGCAATTCAAGTTACATGCAATGTCATTCAATATTTTGATTCAAATGAAACTTAACTTTCACAAATCAATACATTTTTTTCATCTATTGATAGATTTTCATCACTAGTAATGTAAAACAACATATAACCCAATTTTTAGAAGGTGAAAAATGTTAGTCATAGCGACACTATAATTTTTTACATCAAATTGCATTTTTTTTTCATAATATGAAAAAAATACATCATGAAATAGCTATTTCATTTATTACATGCATTCAATTGATGTGATGTCAGATTATATGACAAATTAACTTAATATCAAATTCCAAAGTATTTGGTTGGTCATCAATATAGTTATTACAACATCATCAACTTCCCTTCACTTAGATTATATAAATTCTCAAACTCACTTTAAGTTTGAAATTAAATTTTGACAACAACCATGAAATTGTTTATGACAAATTATATGGTTTTCTTGGTGAAATGCATGCTTTTGGTTTTTTCCCACCTAAACATGTATGGAATGTTAATGAAATAGTAATGGATGTGTTTGAAAATTGGTGGGGCTAAGGTATCAAAGGCTCCACTTGAAAATGTGATGACCTTAATAACAATCCATTTGGAAATGAATAAATTATTTTTATATGTGTGATTGCCAATAGATATTGAATTGCAAGCCATTGCATATTTGGGCATCATGCATATATCCATTATTAATCTATCAATGAAGGAAGGTTGTTTGTTTGTTTTGTTTATACTTATGAGTTCCACCGAAGCAGGATGCTTTCTATCATGTTCTTGGTCTCTTTGGAAAGCTCTTGAGGAGGGTTGCATTAGCTTGGTTCCATGATGTTTGGACTTGCGCAGCAAAAGTTTTTTAATATTGAATGATTTTGTCACTATAAATTAAATTAAATCATAGCTGAAAATTTCAGAGGAATTGGAATGTGGCTTTGGTGTTTTTGGAAAAATCTTGACAAGCAGGATTTAATGGAATTTTTTGGGTAAGATTTGGATGCAAAATGTCGGAGATATTGATTTTGAAGTGATTTCTATCACTGAAAATTCAAATAAATTCCCAAAAACCAGGTTTGGGAAGGAAAAATTAGTTGAGGACGTGGTAACACTTGGGCTAACATCACATGCCACACTAGTGACTAATGAATTAATGAAAAAAAAAAGTTGGGGAAATTAAGTTCCATTTTAATGAAAATAATGAATGAAAATATTGCATGCAACTTGAATCGATTTAAATTCAAATTCCTAAATTCAAATCAAATTAGTTCAATCAAATTACACAAATTGAAATGAAATTTAGATTTTATTGAATTGAATTCCAATTCAATTGGAGTTCGATTCGAATTCAATTGAAGAAAAATAGGATGAAAATTGTCAAACAAGTTATTGAAATATGTTCATCAATTTCATCATGTGTGACTATGGTGTTGAAAAAACAAATTGGATCAATAAGACACAAGTCCTTTATTCCATTGAAAGCATATTTTAGATCAAAATATATTTTGGTAGGGCAAAACCTATTGGATTGTATAGTTGTTTCCTTTATATTAGATTTGATGTTATTATTATCATTGGAATTTTTGAGAACAAGATTTTGTGACAACTATGTAATTGAATGTGAATTAAAAGCCACCATGTCAATGCAAAAAACATGGTTGGGTTATTGATCAATTGTTTTAGGACTCTTTTGGGTCATTTGAAACATCCTATTTCAAGAGGTGTATGTGAAAGCACACTATAGTGGCCAAAAAATGTTGTCACAAATATTTTTTTCAAAATTATGGAACTTTCAATTTCCACCAAGCCAATATTAAAAGAGGTTTTCATAAATTATATCCAAAGTAAGGTAGTTCAATAGCCAAAGAATGCATTTGTCAAAAACATTACTTGTTTTATTAATATTAAATGATTAAAAAAATATTTGTGAAAATTTAGATTTGTCACAATATACTACAAAGTGCAAATATACTCTAAAATGATTCAAATAATTGCAAAACTTGATGAAATACTTGTCATATATCGAATATGAATTAATTATACCATTTCAATTACAATTGAAAAGTTTGACTCCTATAAATTCACAAAAACAAATGGACAAGTTTTTCATTCAAATGAGCATAAGTGTGTTGAAAATTTAAAAATTGTTAAAAATTTACTTTCATTAGATGACAAGATTATGTTAGAGGCCTTTGTATCAAAATCCATTTTATATGTTTATCAAAATGTTAAATGAAATCAAAGAAAAAATGCCCCAAAATATATCCCCCAAAAAGTACATTTTCTTGCTTAAAGCGGCCCCCTTGTAATGTGCTTTCACTGATGGGAGCCATATTAACCTTGGTGTTCAACAAACTTGTGAAGTTGGAATAGATATATTGTAAAGCGAAATTAGGGCACCATATCCTGTGAACGTTCCCTGATCCTGGAAACTGAGTTTTTACTTTGTTGAATCGCTTGTTTTTTTTTTGTGGCAACTGCCTCTCCATTAATGTTGCATGGGAGTGCATGGGAGCTTGGCTGGATGTGTATGGGATGTTGTACAAAGAAACTCGATTGACGGGTGCTACTGAATGGGCATGGAGGCCAATTGACGGCGACGAATTATGAATGATGGAACTGCCATTATGGGCAGAGTCGGTTTGAAGCTGTAACAGAGGTCTGGAATAAACGGTGGAAGAATAGACGGTGGGTGGTGTGGAGAAAGATCCAGAGGATAATTTTGGGGCGATATGATCGGAGTAAGGCAGAGTAGAGAGAGAGCAAGAGGAGGGGAAGAAGAGAATAGAGAGGTAGAGGTTAGAGATCGGTGGAGAGAAGATAGTGATGAAAGCATATGTGGTTAGGAGGAGCTTGGTTTGGAGCTAGAACTTTTCGCTGCGCCTAGTACCTTGCCAGGTTACTACTGTAGAGGAATGAGAAAGAAAGAGAAATTGGGATCTGTTGTTTTGCAAAACATCAGATGAAGATGGAGCTTGTGCTTTCGGGTGATGTACATAGTTCGTAATGAAAAGGATTTACCTTACTGGCATTTGTGTGAATGGGCAAGGCAAGATATGCCTCTTGTGATTTCTGCTCTGATGTTGTGTGGGAGTAAAACAAAGACCTATCTGATCCTGCAACGTGCGTCTGTGAACGTCACTAAACAGTCAGCATGAGGTTCTAGTTGTGTGTAGAAAACTAGGAGCACGTGGTCAGTGAGAGAATTGTGGGAGGATCAAGGTCTCATCTGTGTGTGAGAAGGATCAGGAAAGCATGGATGCGTAGGGTCGTGCAGGCAGCTTAACAGAGTTGTGTGGTTTCGGACCCTCTCTTTTTTGGTTACAATATATTCATATTGCATTTGCATATTTCTCATAAATAATAACTTTGAATATCTTGATCTAACTTTGGTAAATTATGGTCCATAGAATACATGGCAAAGGATCAAATTTGGTGGAATGGGAATTCAAATAAATCTTCTCTTATTGGTCTAGTTGCTACTAAAGCATAAAGAAGCAAACTTGCCCCATGCACATGAGATGCTGCAAGTTTAGCATACACCTTGTGGGTCTTGTTAACTAATGCAAAGTTTTTGCAATGTGATAGATGAAAAAACAAAGATTGTACACATGAATGTGCCTCCCCTTGAATGGAATGCCTACCCATTTGGTGACTCCATTCAATTTTTGTTTCCTACAATTTTGTGTTTAATGTTTTTCCTTCTTCTTCGTTTTTTCTTTTATTTTCTTCGTTTTTTTCTTCACACTTTCCATTTTGCTTCTTCCTTTTTTTTTTTGGTCTTGGCATTTATCTTTTTTCTTTCAATAAACCATGAAATTTTGTAAAGACATATTAAGATGTGAAAATAGTGATATGAAAAATGTAAACACATAATAAAATACAAAAACTATAGAGCAATGATGAGGTGTAAAAATATAATTTATAATAAAATGTAAATACATGATAAAAATGTCAAATCCCCGCATAAAAGAAATAAAACTACATGCCACATGTTTTTCCTTTTCTATTTATTATCCTATTCATGATTATTTTTCTTTTATTCTTTTACTTTTTTTCACTTCTTCATGTGGTGTTTCAACCTTCATTTATAAACTCAGCCTTTACTAACCTTCTTGTATTTTGAAATGGTTTGTGTGTGCACTATGTTTGTGAAAGTTTTTACATTGAAAGATTTGGATATTTGATCCAGATTCAACAAATTACAATCATCATTGATGGTATTTATGTTCCTTTTTTTTTGCCTATCAAATTATAATTAGTTATGGAGATTTTTATAATCAAAAAATGTTTGTTAACATGGTTGTGTGAATTGACTGTGATGTAAATAATTATTTGAAATGATTTGCAAAATGACTTATGATGTTCATCATGGTGGGCAATTGAAGTCTTTAAATCTTTATAAATAGTACAAACATATGAAATTTTACACGAACCTCTAGTTAACATTTATGGTTTCGAGGGGAACCATTCATATTGAATGATTTAGCTTACCCCATTCAACATTATTTAAGAATTTAAAATGGAAATATTTTTAATATTATTTATATTGATTAATTCGATGAATGTTGGTAGAATGATGATTGAAAATGCTAGATGAGGAGACCCTTATAATGAATGGCATATTGAAAACTCAAGAGGTTTGTTGTTGGTGAAAAAAGCAGGAAACTACGAACTAATAGATAAAATGTTGAAATTTAGTTATACTTTTGAAACCACAATGATAGATTTTAATACTATTTGTTAAGGACTTACTTGGATGAAAGTACATTATCATCTTTTTTTTGTTGACTACCTAACCACTTTGTCAAATGAATATTTTCATTTTTTCCTTACTTTGATTCAATATTTTGAACTTATAATCATCCCTACTCTCAATGTCTTGGGAATCAATGTTTTGCTTGGATCATCTTTGACTTGTACTTCTTCATAGTGTGTGGTAAATAGTGAACTTTGGTTGCATGTAATTAAACTCATAGAAAAGGAAATGTCAAATGAGATTTTGAACTAATTCTTGTCATTTGAAGGCATGATCATTTCTTTTTTGTTTGTTTCTAAGGACTTTTAGTTCATTACAAAGTGAAGGCGAACATTTTTTACCTTTGTTATTTCTCATCTTTAAGTTGTAGCTTGGAACATTATACATTTTTTCTTCTTACCCTACATATGAACTTCATCAAATTTTTAATGTCCTTTGATAGTAGCATCAAAGTGAATTTTTTGTATTACAATTGTTAGATAGACAACTTGCATGAAAATTTGGTTCAATTTCACCAATATTTCACCAATGTTTTTTTTCTTCCAAAGCAAGTGCATTCAACCATTTGACCATTTTTACAACAATTGGAAAAGTTAGACAACTTAATTCTAGCTTTGTAATTGTTATCAAGGAGGTTCACAAATTGTTCACATCATCAAAAACTACAACATTATGGTAGCATGTTCAAAACAAATCACACATAATCCCAAAACACAATCAACATAAAAACACATAATTTCAAAACCTAAATTATTTTTCAACATCCAATACATTTATTGGAAATGTTGTAAAAACTTTTGGCAAAAAATATATTTAAGTCATTATTGTTATCATTATTAGTAGGCTTGGATATTAATACCCATAATGCCGATAAAATAAAAATATGACTACTAGTCTTATTACTATGAATTGTCAATCTATAAACATCTATTGCATTGAAAAAAAAATTCACACAAATTATGTGGAATGGATTTTTAAAAAGGTTATAACCCACATCATGTTATGGACCGGCTACAAACAAGTGGAGAATTACAAAACAAGACAAGTTTTATTGATCCATCAACTGGTGTTGATCTGCTGAAGACTTGTTCCCCAGACTATCTCCTTTTATAACCCTGAACCATACTAGTCCCAAAATATCCCAAAATATCCTAGGCCATGACATTATCCTCTCCTCAAGCGACATCTTCCAGATGGAGCCGGTTTGTTAGGATACCTTTGGTGAAACTGATTAACTAAGTCTTGGGCATGAACTAGGTTTCCAGCAAGTTACCAAGTAGCTTCAAAAGGAGGATAACCTCGCCAAAAGACAAGGTACAGGAGCTTTCCACGAATCTTCTTGGAGTCCAAGACCTCATGAACTTCAAACGCTTCTTGGCCTTCAATTTCGACTGGAATTGGGGGTTCCCGATGACGTTCCGGGATCGGGTTTTCATGATAGGGCTCAAGCAAGGAGACATGGAAAACATTGTGGATTTTGAACTGGGGTGGAAGCTCCAACTGGCAAGCCATTAGACCAACCAATTTGGCGAATTTGAAAGGTCCGAGGCGTTTGTAATCCAACTTGGCACATGGGCGAGTGGTAGCAATGTTTTTTCTGAGAAGCCAGACCTTGTCTCCAACCTTGAACTTTGGATGGTCCTTGCGTCGGCGGTCTGTTTGTTTCTTTTGCCACTCCTGTGTTAGCTTGAGTTCTGCCATAAGGTTCTGTTGAACCTGTCCAAGCCTCATGGCCCTTTCTTCAGCCAAGGAGTTTACGGAGTCCCCAGGAATTTCAAGGCTAAACTTGGGATGAAAACTGTAATTGGCAAATAATGGACTGATCCCGGTCGATGCATGCGTTGTGTTGTTATAAGTAAACTCTGCCTGAGATAATAGGTCCCGCCAGTCGTCCTATTGGTAGTTCACAGTGCAGCGAAGGTATTATTTGAGTGTCTGGTTTGTCCGTTCGGTTTGTCCATCTGTCTCAGGGTGGAAAGCTGAAGATAGCTGAATGTCAACTCCAAGAAGCTCGAATAAGTGACGCCAGAACTTGGATGCAACCTGAAGACCTTTGTCGGACACAATTTCCTCGGGGAGTCCATGGACTTCATTTTACATGCCAAATTGCATCTCCGCAAGGAGCTTCAAGGACTTCAACATTGCCACAACTTCATACGAATCAACGTTATAAAAAGGCCACTCACAATACGAGTGCAAATTTCCAATCTAGGTGTTGACACGTGGGTGAGAAAATTTGACACAATCATGCCTATGTGAATCCCCTTTTGATCTTGGAAGTAAGTCGGGCTTCCATTTGCAAAAGCCAAAAATTTCAATTTTTTCCATATGGGTGATTCTTGTTGTGAAAAAAAATCTTGGTGCATATTTCAAAATTGCATTTACAAGTTGCTTCAAGTCACCAAATTGGGTTGTTTTATCAAGGAAAAGTTCATTCCTATCATGCCCACGACCTAGTGGACCACCTTTCTTGAAATGGTACCACAATGTTGTTTGCTTGAAAGTTCAAACATAATCATTTGAATTTGTAGTGTACAAATTGTTGTTCAACCATACATTAAGAAAAAATCTTTAAATACATGATTGAGTTTATGATTGCTATTCTAATCATAAAGGACAAAAATGAATAATAGCATTAAAGTCATTATGGACAAGTCATTGAAGACAATAGTCATTTAAAACATGATGTGGCACATTTCATTCATTAGTCAAATTTTTTACTTATATTATTTTTCATCCTATCAATTGTTGACATGTGTCACCATCTAAACTAGGTTAAATTTTGATTTAAATGATTAAGTAGACCACTTAATCTACCTAGGTAATATAGTCATGTATGGAATATTTGGTCAATATGCCATCATTGATTGCAACAATGTCATTTGTGAAGTTTGATCCTTGGACCCCAAGGATGGAATTAAAATCCTTTACCACCAAATCACCCCACTTATTGTGTGAATAATATAATGTTTATTTTATTTAGACCATATTTCATTTAAACATTACAAACAACCTCAAATTTGATGATTCATATCTTATCGATAAATTGTCCAAATGAAGACTTGAAAAACTTATTCATAAATTTCCTTCAATAATATATATATGTATGTAGAAAAATGAATTCATTTCAAAAAAAAAATATTTGAATTTATTATTGAATTATTTTTCAATGACCAATATTTGAAAAAACAATTCAAACACATGATTTGTAAATGGAAAAACCTTTGTGGGTAGTATAAGAATAAATAAAATATTTTTTCATATCTTAAACCTTCATTTGATTTATGAATTTATATTATAAAAACTTTTTCCCAATATATCATAATTTTGTCAATAACTTTTTAATTTAGACATATGAGTCCATAAAATTTATCCACATAAAATATTTATAAATGGATCATGAATCAATTATAATATCTAAATTTAAAAATAATAAAAAAATTATGTTAGTCATATTAATTTGATTTATAAATTTGATTTAAATATTTTTATTGTAATTTTTAAAATATTAAATATATTGAATAATTCTATGAAATTATACATTTTATCCAATTTTGCACATATATTTTAAGATAATTGTGTAATTTTTATTTATATAAATATAAAATATAAAAATCTACTGAAATTGATGATAAAAGTTTAATGTAAAAATATATATTTACCACGTCTTATATTTCTATTTTATTTTAAAATTATAATATAAAATTTATTTGTATTATATCATTTTTATTAGTAAATTTTATTTCAATGTGTGATAATTAATTTACTCGTATAAAATATTTTTAATGGATCATATATCAAGTATACTCAAAATAATAATAATTAAAGCTTTTATATTACTCATATGTATAATATTAATTGAATCAATTCTTTACATGTCATAATTCCTTATATGTCGATTTATATTGATTATCATTTTTTAATCATTGTAAAATAATTTTATGATCACGTTATGTACGTAATGACACATCATTTTGTCCATGTCATTTGCATAGTCAATATTAAGTTATATTTGAAATGATTTTACATTAGTCACATTTTCATATGATGTTTTGGATATCCATGTCATTTTGTCATCAATCATGGATGCATATGGGTGTAAATTTGTAATGAAAAAATGACATTAGCCTTCTTGTTATCACATCATCATATACTAATCAAATGTTCCACTAATATATGACTACAACTTTTTACATGTAGAATTTGAAATAATATCCTATTATTACAATCAATTATAATCACTTAGGACATATAGTCCTTAATTTTTTGGTTGCAAACAACAATTTTTTTTTTAATGGCTATGCATTGTTTCTAAAAGGTTGTAGGTGGGCATGTCCGTAAGCTCCTCTATAATGAAATTCTATCAAACATAATATATGTTTAATAAATAATGTCATTTTCAAAGGAGTTGTGCACCACACAAAACCACCCATAGGATCACTAATGAATACACATTTGCTACCTAAACACCTTATAAAATAAATAAAAACCTTGAACCAAACCACCTAATCACATATCCGATAATTTCTTTTTATCTTGTTGGGGACCAACCATTACCCTAAACCATTAAGCCAATAGTAACTCGCTATAACTCTTGGTACTGCTACAAAATGAATGGTTTGCACGGTCTAACCACATGTCTTCTAATAGTGTATAATTTCAAATGATTTTGTCTACCCTTAATGTATATACAAATTTTTAAAACATTCCCTCCAAAGTAAAAGGAATGCATCCCAATTTATTTTTAATTATTTTAAAGGGAAGAAGTATATATGATACTTTTGAAACTTTAAACTTGTTCATAGTAAATGTCTTGGATGTTGAATACGTCAAAAAGATGAAAGGAAAACAAGGGTAATTATATGATAGGTTTCACTCATGGAGACCTCTAGGCAAATATGAAAAGTATAAATGTTTTAATGTTCATGTTTAGAATTGAAATTTGTGCAGTCAAAAAAAATTATTGCATTATTCTTGTTTAAAACATAAACTTCAACTATTGTTTACCTATTGTTTACCTCTAAATATAAAAAATTTAAATTGAGTTTTTTGCCTTTGATAACCATTGGTTTACTAAATTATCAACTTTGGAAAGGAAAATTCAACATAATATTAATCATAGTAGGATGTTGATTTCTAGAATAGTCATTTACAAGATTAGCATGGGGATACCAACCATAGTCATGGATGACATTGCAACTATTGAATCCCTTCAATAGCCCTTTGTAAAGGCAAATGCCTTCCTTCAAGGAATATTTAAGGAGGTTTATATTGTTGTTTTGAGAAACTTTTTTTTTAATTGTTGTAAGATTTGAGTTTATATAAGATAGAAAAACATTTACATGTTTTTCCTTCAATAATATCATGATGTGTTTATAGATATTGAATTTTTTTTGACTTGTTTCCTTTTTACAATTGCTATTGTTTTAGCCTTAAGAGATAATTTCCTTTTCTATGTGGAGGTTTGTAGTAGAGCAAACACCAAATTCTTACTTAGTTTAAACTTGTGAACATTTTTCATTGCTTATTTTGGTAGAAGCCATGCGAAGTATGCATCTTCTCTGACTTACAAACAATAATTTGTTATTGTGTTTTTTCTCCTTTTTGTAGAACATTTACATACATTTAAAAAGAAAATCTTTCAAATCTAATTGAAAACAACCTTTCAATAGATTCCATTGAATCATTCTTCTAAATCATTTTAAATTTGGCAACCTTATTGCGTATGTCAAACCAAGAATTCAAGTTTTGCAAACTATAGTTGATAATTGAATTCTCGTAAGAAACAAAGTTCTACGCAATAATAGAAACTTGGACATTATTCATGTTGTTTTATAGTAAAACAAGATATTGCACAAATTTTGTAGAAACTTAAACATTATACAAATATATAAACATTTTTTGTGTCTCAACATTTTTCATTATGTCATTTGGTATGTATATTTGTAATCAAGCAAGATGTGTTAAAGAGTTGTTACCTGAACATGACATAAATGGAATTGTTGATGAAATGACTTTTGAACATGAACAACACATGGAGGAAGAAAGTTCAATAGTAAATCCATCACCCTTAGTAGTGGATAAAAAGGGAAAAGTTAAAGATGAACACACAAGTACTTTAACAATGCAATTCAAGATACAATGGGAGTGGAATGAATCAATTGTTGATCGGTCTCAACCCTTATTGAATTCACTGTAAACATTTCCAATTTTGGATCCTATTAAAAAGATGCTACAAATGTGGAAAATGATTTGATTGCTTAAAGGAATTATAACATTAACTATGAGAATGCAATTCAACCTTCCGCCACATGAATGTTAAACAAAAAGGGGATACAATTGCAACTTTGCCAATTGAAACAACATGAATGTTGAACAAAAGGAAGAGGCAATTGCAACTTTGCCAAATAAAACAACCCAACTTTGGTACCACCTTTAAATTCATCTTCTTTGGATTTTGTGGATATTGTGTGCAAATTAGACATGGGTATGGAAATTTTTTATTTTTGCCTTTGTCTTAACCATTTGTGTTTACATCAACTCAAACCCAAACCATCATTATATTGATAAAGATTCCAACCACATCTATAGCAAATATAACTACTAGGAAATGTGTCCTAATTCACTCTGGGTTTCACTATATTTTGAGTGAATTTAGACATTTTTACCTAATGAAATTGTTTAAGCCCTAGTGAATGCAAATTAGTTCTTACAAATAATGACTTGTTTCATTAGTACCTATAGAAACAAGGTTACTTTAAAGTGAAATACAAATTTACCAAACCATTCACTTGCTAGTTAATCAACTAATTAGCATGGAAATAAATTAAAATTGAATTATTTAATATATAATATTATTGGTAATTTCATGATTTTTAAATTCTATTATTTATTGACACGTGTCACTACCTACGCTAGGTTAAAAACTTAACCTAGGTAGATAAGTAGGCCACATAATCAACCTAGGCACCTATTTTTGGAATTCAATAAGAAAATATTTGGTTAACATACCATTATTGACCACACACAACACCACACATAAGATTTGATCCCTTGACCTGTGGAATTGAAGCAAACACCCTTACCATCAAAGCCACCCCACTTGTATTAATATGTTACATTACATTCTATTTATCAAATATTTCATTTTAAACATTACAAAAACATAAACTTTTGAAAATTCATACCTTATTGAGATTTTATTCAAATGAAATGTCTCGAGTTTACTTTTTTTTAAACTTTAATAATATACATAATTACATTTATTTCCTTTTGAAAGTTTAAAATAATTTGAATTACAAAAATTTGAATATCATTATTCAATAACATTTCAATGACCATTCTTTTGAATTTTTTTTAATAAATGGATTTTTTCTCATTAATATAATAATATTACATATGTTAAGTTACTTTCAACTATTATATGACTATTTTTCATTAATTTATTTATTTCACCTACATTATTTATGGCTATTTATGGTTATTTTCAATTATTTTTAGCTATTGAAGGCTATTCACTTTAAGTTATTTTTATTTATTATAATTTATTTCACCCTAGATTATTTTGGCAATCTTAAGCCATTTTAATATATAGCTATTAATTATTCTTTTATTAGTGTTATTGGTGGTTATTAATGGTTATAGGTACCTATCTTATTTGCGGTTATTAATGTTTTTTAATTGTTATTTTATTAATAGCCATTAATAGTTATTCTATTAGTGGCTATTTGTGGTTATTATGTTGGTGGGTAATGGTGGGTATTTTATTAATGGTTAGTGGTGGTTATTCTATTAAACTAATGTTGGTTATTTTATTAATGGGTAGTGGTGGTTATTCTATTAATGGCTAGTGGTGGTTATTTTATTAATGGTTTGTGTTGGTTGTTTTATTAATGGCTATTGGTGTTTGTTTTATTGATGGCTTATGGTGGCTATTCTATTAATGGCTATTAGTGGTTGTTCTATTAATGGCTTGTGGTGGCTATTCTACTAATGGCTATTAGTGGTTGTTCTATTAATGGCTTGTGGTGGCTATTCTATTAATGGCTTGTGGTGGCTATTCTACTAATGGCTATTAGTGGTTGTTCTATTAATGGCTTGTGGTGGCTATTCTATTAATGGCTTGTGGTGGCTATTCTACTAATGGCTATTAGTGGTTGTTCTATTAATGGCTTGTGGTGGCTATTCTATTAATGGCTTGTGGTGGCTATTCTACTAATGGCTATTAGTGGTTGTTCTATTAATGGCTTGTGGTGGCTATTCTATTAATGGCTTGTGGTGGCTATTCTATTAATGGCTTGTGGTGGTTATTCTATTAATGGCTATTGGTGGTTGTTCTATTAATAGCTATTGGTGGTTATTCTATTAATAACTATTAGTGGCTATTCTCTTAATGTCTATTGTGGCTATTTTATTAATGGTTATTGGTGACTATTTTATTAATGACTATTAATGGCTACTTTATTAATGGTTATTTATGGACATTTTATTGATGGATATTGGTGCTTATTAATGGTTATTATATTAATGGCTATTGTGGCTATTCTATTTGTGGAGATTGGTGATTATTAATTAATATTAAATTAGTGGTTATTATATGTTATATTATAACTATTGGTGATTATTGTATTATAATTTTTTTTGATATTTTATGTTATATTATCATAGGCTATTGGTAGATATTATATTGTAAGGTATTTAACATTATTTTTCATAAGCCATTATTTTTATTTTAAGTTATTTTTAGTTTAAATCATTATAATTTGTTTTAAATTATTTTAAAGTATTATACGTAAGATAAAATAATTTATAATAACATAAAGTAGAATGACCTTGAATAATTTGAAATATACCTTGAAATAACATATATTAATTTAAAATAAAATAACCTCAGTATAGGCTAAAGTTAGTTGAATAATTTATTTTAGAATAACTTAAAAACATGTTATAAACTACTTAAGATACTTCAAAGTAAAATAACATATAATAATTTAGGGTAAAATAATTATAATAGCCTATAATAACATAAAATATAAATAAGGATAACTAAAATAGCTTAAAATAATATAATATATATCATAAAATGCATGGGATATTTTTAAAAACATAAACCTATTTATCATAGTAATAATGAATTATGATAAATAGTAATGAAACATGATGTCCCCATAGTGATATTATAGTGAAATAACTTTCATTAGGGTGAAATCAATAAAATGCAATGAATTTATTTCACTTTTAAGGTCCCTTAGTGATTTAAATTAGTAAATTGCACCCCACTTTAGTAGTAATGTATTATGGTAGCAAATATGAAGAAGTTTCCATGATAGTAATAGCCAAAGTCATTTTTAGTAATGCAACTATAAAAACAATGCTTATGTTTATGGAAATTATGTTTATCTCAGTAGTTGTAGAGAGTCTTAATCATGTTACATGTTTTCCTCCTTGTAAAGAAGGAATATATTATCATTATTTTCCTTCAAGAAGCAAGGGGCCAACAAAACATGTACCAATGACGAAAAATGCGACAACCATAAGTGGCAACAATGGATCTTCATCAAAACACATGCATAGGTCAAGGTAATAGCCTTTCACAAGGGGGTAATGGTCTTCCAAGAAGAGACTATGGTCTTCCAAGATGTAAAACCAAGTGGATGACCTAGTGGTGAACCAACAAATGGGCCTTTTAAAGGTGGACCATAGAATGAACTATTAACGGAATCATCAAATAGCATAAAGACTGGACATGTAGGCAATGTAAAGATTGGACAAGTAGGTAAAATGGATTGGACAAATAAATAGGTTAAGGTTAGACATGTAAGCAAGTTGACAATTGGTTCAAATCCAGACATGAGTTTGTTTTTGAATTCTTGTAGTTCCAAATGGGGTTAACATTGCGTATCACCTTAAACCCTAACATTTTCTCTCCTTTTTTTGGTTGAGTATCACTTTCTTTTCAAGTTTTGATGTTTTGAAAGCATTGAATTGTGTGGTGAAATAGGACGAGGTTGAGTGTAAGAAACTAAAAAGAACTAAGGTTTGTAAATAAAAATTTGGTGAAGTGGATTATTTCAAAATGGGTGAAAGCACACTAAGCCCCCCAAAAATTGTAGTCACAAGTATAATCTATTTACAATTAATTGTTTTGGTAATGTATGGACAACGCATTTTGGATTAGTTTTGTTTGTTTTAAATATATTTGATTAGCTTTAAACTTAATGTAATCATTTTTTTTAAAAATCCAACAAATAATGAAAAACTTCAATGTATGTAGTATATTTGTGACCAAATAATACATGTCACATAGTTTTTAAAAATTGCATATATATATAAATTTCAAAACTAGTTGGAACTTTTGGGTGAATATTTTTATGGTGTATGATATTGATATGCATGAATCAAATCTATGACCACCTAGAGATTTAAAGTTTTTGGATGAAATTTCATTCAAAAAAGTGTGTTCTTTGCATTTTTGAACAATAAATACATAATTTATTTATTTTTAAGGAAAAAACTAGCACCATATCAAAGAGGAGGAAATTTTATAGATTGTCATTGTATTATTTTTCACTTTTATTTGTTTGGTTATGTTTCATGAACCAAAAACATGAGGTCCTATCGTTATTGAAAAACTATAAGTTATATATTGTATGTACACTAATTTTATTCAATCATTATCATCTAACCATTGGATCAAAATTAATTTAGATTCAAAATGAACTTTGAATTTCAAAATGTTGTCATACAAATTTTAAAGTTTTTGCTTTGTATTTAGGATAACTAAAGGATACCATGAAGATTTTAATTTACGGTGTATTAAAATATTCATTATACATCACCTTTTTTGGTGAAAAGTGGTTCACCTTTACTGTGCTTTCACTCGAATTATAGTAAAAGTATTTGAAATAATTTTAAAATGGGACACATGGCAACATGACATCACTTGCTCCCATTGTTCACCAAAAATGTTGTGTCCTAGTCATAAGTGACATGTATATGGCTAGTCAAAGGACAAAATTGTATTTTGTTGATTTTTTCTTTCATCCAACATGTGTCACATGTGATTTGTCCTTTGCAACTATTTAATTTTTAGTCACAAATGTTTCTTATGACTAAAAATTAATCGTAGGGACTAGTTGTATAATGACCATTTTTTAATAATGTCATTCAATGGCATGCATTCTACACATAACCAAGTGACAAACTTTGGAAAAGGTGACTTTCATCCATGGTTTGATTCTTCTCCACCAAAAACTTCCAACCATCCCAAGTTCCATTGTGGAATTCCATTTGTGCGACTTGGAAACAAATATGTGATGGATTACATCAAGAGGCACATGAATACACGAAGGAAATAATGAAACAACCCCTCTTTGGGAATCCAACAATCTACAGAACCCAAGACTCACACTTGGGAAAATTCGATGCATGAAGCATGTTCCATTTCATTAGTGCAGGATGCCACATGGTGGTGAACTTTTGGGATGAAACAACACAAGATTGGAAACATTTGTATGCAATAGGTATTAGAAGCCGATGCAAAAAAAACAATCAACATACTTACAATCCCATGGAACTTGAACACACCGTGTCCACCACTAACAATAGGCAACTAGGTCATTTACAACCCCTAAAATGGGAAATCTCATGAAGTCAAATGGGTTTACGTTCACAAATATCTTTGCAAACACCGCCAAAGGTCTAGAGTTCATGCAAAGCCCACTCTCACACAACTATAATTGGTGTATGTATGCCCAACCATAATACATTTGATAAACATTCAACCAATTCAGGTCATTACCCAATTTAGTAAATCACCACCATAGGTCCTAAGTTGTGGGCTAGCTAATCCTTGCTAAAATAAAGGTCTAGTTCTATGACAAAAGATTCATCTCCTAGTTCATTTAAGACCCAACTAATTAATTTTGGAAAAAAATTGTTGGTTTACCCACAACCAACTTTTTCGAATACACTTCAAAATGGGGATAGCATTTATGTGCCCCTCCCCCTTCCTAAGTTTGCATGCTCAAATCAGTGTCACCTACATGGCCCATACATAACTTGTGAATATATTTTAATACAATAATTGACCATGAAAAATCATGACACTTATTTGGACAACTATCAACTAAGGCCTATCCAATGGCATTTGGTTTCAAAAACTCAACCTTTTCACATGCCAAAGACCCAACTAGCATGGTGAACCTATCATGAAATACAAAGGCATTGGGGCATCATTGCAATCATTGCCTTCACTTGGTTCCTTTAGCTCCTTGGCAATATTTTCCCAACCGGTTGTAAACAAAGGTCCACACCTACCTTCGACCCCTTAACACCCTAGATCCCTCCAACCCTCGCTTGAGCTCCCAACACACCTTAAAGACCGCAAGGCCACCTTCTTCTATGAATGGCAACCCTTGGATTTTCTCCCCACTTTCATCATTTATTTCATCTAGATGGAACATTGTGCACTCCGTTTCAAAGGCCATTACTCCCTAAATACATCCTCAAAAGTGCATGTGAAACAATGACACATGTCAACATGGCAACATGGCACACCATTGGCAAAGACTAGCATGCCTAGATGCCCGACATTCATAAACATGTAGTTTAGGAATTCTTCAAGATCTAGTTCCATAGGGACATTTTTGGGCGCTACTTGGATTCCATTATATGGAATTCCATTCCCCTTTTATATTTTACTTTTAATTTAATTTAATGGGCTTGTTTTGCCCCTCCCCCATTCTTAGTTCTTCATTTCCTAAACTACCATTTTTGTTTTGGTAGTCATGAACAATGACCATAAACTACTAAAATACAATGTGGAAGGACTATCATATATATTACTTGGTTCAAACTAATTTGTAAAGTAGGGTAATTGGTAAACATGTAGATGCGTATGATGTTACTTTAAGCAAGTAGGAGGCTAAGGTGCATGTTTAACATGTTGTTAATGAACAAACTACTTATCAACAAAAAAAGGTGTTCAAGTTGTAAAAGGAATTAGATGAGATACATGTGAACCCTACATGCAAAAGCTAAGGTGTAGAGTTAACATCTTCATTAAATGTTCATGGCATTATTGGAAGGAGAAACGAACGCCTTAACACATAAATTACCAAATACCAAAAATAATAGAATAAACTAAAACTACGATTAGTACATTAGAAAGATGAATTGAGAGGTATGTGTTGAACCATCAAGTTTCTAAAGTAATAATTCAACAAGGAAGTTAACATGCGTAAACAAACTAGTTCAGCTAAAATGGTTGTCAAAACCATTACAATTGACCTATGTAATAAATTGCAAAAGATTAAAAAATTAGTAGTTGAATTAGATCAACGATCGGACCAATTTGCTAATAAATTCAATACTGACTTCAAATGGCCATTACAAAATTGGAAAACTTGAAATTGCAAATAGATTAAAGAAAACATTCACATTGAAAAATTAAATGTTTTACATTAGCAGTTTGAATTCTAAGAAGTTTGTGTAACCTTTGGTGTTTCAACTAAAATTGACTCCATGTATAATGAACCTACTCTATTCAAGTTGAAGCTAGTTTTTATCAAAAAAAAGGGGAAGCAAAATAAAAGGGAAACTTATGAAAAACATTGGGCAAGTTTAAAAGAAAAGGTCTAATAGTTTAAATCATTGAAGCATTTGTTGCATATTAGCAAGATGAATAACTTTATTGAGTTCAATTCATTATTTATATAATTACTTTTTCTAAATTTGAAATCAACTTGTTTGGATTTGAACTTTGATGACACTAGTGTCAAAAAGGTTGGTGACACCTTAACTAGGATTCAATGTAATTTGTAGCAAGGAGAAACCTTGACTATACACATCATTTTTAAGGAACCTATTGATCAACTAGTTTATGTTTGATTGAGGGACCACCCAATTTGCTAACTAAAGAAATAATAGCCATTGTTTATATAATTATTGCCAAAACAACTTTGATATTTCCAAACTTTAATTATTGAAGTAGTTATTAAAATAGGCATCAAAGTTTTGTTGCAATAGAATATCCCATTCAAAGATTAGTTAATGAAACCTTTGAATAGGAGTTATAAGGACATAATTCCAAATAGGAAGGAGGAAGATGTTAAAGGCTAAACAAAAAAAATTAAAAAATTGAATTGTGTGCCTTTAATAGTCATTGGTTTGTCAAATTGGCAACTTTTGAAAAGGCAAACTTGTCATAATATTAATCATAGGACAATGACCTTTGGAAGAGTCACTTATGAGATCGGCATGGGGGTACCAACCATAATCCTGAATGGGATTGAAATTAAGGTAAATTTACTAATGATCAAACATTTAAGTGCCCAAGGTAGGCTGGATCTAAAGGGAAAGTTCTATTGTTTCAATTGTAAAAAAAAATTAAAGCCCTCCTTTTGGCACATCTAATACCTTAACGATTGTCAAAAATGGATAAGAAATGAGAAAGTTATGGCCCCTAAATAAAGGAAAAGGAGTATTGAAAGAATATTATTTAAAAATGATTTCTAGAGCTCCCATCACATTTTAAATCACTCAAAATGAAGCACACGTGATGGAAACATAAATAGATCATAGGTAGGTTGTTGGTGATGTGTTGGTCTACCCTACCAAACCCCTTTGGTAGCCTTTAATATATGCAAACACCTTCCATATCAAGTACTTAACCTAAATTGTCATTTTGAAAAACATTTTTTTTATCACCTTAATGTTTGAATTTATATTAGATAAGAACAATTTTTTTTCATGTTTTTTTTTTTCAAATATCATGATGTGTTAACATAAGTTAATTATTTTTTGTTGTTTCTTTTGTAATTGTTGTCTCAACTGTAGGACACTTTTTTTTTCACAACATGGAGATTTATAATATAATAAGCACCAATTATAAGTTAGTATGGAGTTGTAAGTATTTTTCATTGTTTATCAAAATGAATTAGTAGAAACCAATTGAATCATGCATCTCGTAATTTTTATTTGAAATATTGTAAGTTTTTTCTTATGGTTTCTTTCATTTTTGTAAAACCTTTGCAAATACATTTGTTTTTGAAATTTTGAATTGAATCAACCTTTTGGTAGATTCCACTTAGTCATTTCTTTGAATGATCTTACACTTACTATCTTTGTATAATTATCGTCACATGCACAACACAATTCAACTTTCAAAGGCATCACAAGGAAACTAAAATGATATACAATTACATATTAACATTTATCATCAACATTAACCATCTCTTTAGCTTAGTCATGACACGTTTTAACAATGGAGACCAAAATACATTCATGGTAAACATATCTCATGTTTTAAATTATTAACTTCAAAGCATAATTAGTTATTGGCTTCAAATTTGCAAACATACCTTGAAGATTAGGTTTTCCTTCCTAAAACTCAAACCTTAAACATAGAAACCCATAGGGGTATACCCCAATAACATTTACCAAAAATTGATGTGAGATAATGGTTTGTTCTGCTTGCTCATGGTTATAATACATTTGAGCTCCATGTGGTTGCGCACTACTACTGACAATCAGCTTTTTTTTTTCCTTTACGTTTTCATATAGTTTTCAATAATTAATTATTATTTATGTCAATGTCAAATTTAATTTAGATTTATATACATTTCATGGAGAGGATAATTTATTTTTTCATATCCATTTTGGTGGATATGGAAAAAGAGTGAGGTAATTATAAAGTGGAGATAGGTATTAGTAAAAATGGGAGATAGTTATTAAAAAATTAAATCGAAAAAAAAAAAATTAAGAAAGAAAGAAAGAAAGTACTTCAGCTTGAAAATGAGATAGTTATTTCTAAAATTGTCTTTATAATGGTCCATGGACGACCATACAAGGATTCCCAAAAGTCCCCTCTATACGAGTTCCAATTACTCATCACTGAAATTAGGGGTTGACCTTTTTATTTAGAATATGGTATAAGTGAAAAAAAATACCCTTCCAACACTAAAAATTCAAACACAAGACCATTTTGTGGCGGCAAAGTACAAAAAACGACTTTGAAAACAAAAACGGTACGTAAGGTGACGAATAAAGTAAGTTACTAGGCAAAAATATCTGCATTTGCCACTAGGCGAAGATCTATTGCGTGGGTGTCTAGTGTCGTAAGTACTTTCGCAGCGATTAATATGGATCCCAGAGAAGGACAAGAAAAAAATCATCGCACTTCCCAGGTGGATGCTAAATTCCCAGTACCCTTTTTAGGTTTGAAGTTTGAAGCTTTTTTCTTATTTTGCAGCACATTTTGCAGTCGTCCGCCAATGTAAACGTCCCATCTGGATCGGTGATTTGGAAGTTGACTATATGCCAACTCGCAACGTGGCATCTTCATGTTAATCCATTAGGCTAACGGCCATTGGCTTGATGCGCGTGGAAAAAGAGCTGTGCAAGGTGGCCAATGCTCATTCGTCAATGCCAAAGCTACTTGGAGGAATCTTATTGGTTTGACGCTGAAAAAGTGATGTGTCGTGTCCACGAGGGCTGCCTAGTCAGTCCGTTCCCGCAAATCTCCCTTTTTGGGTTTCTCGGGCAGACTGCAATTAAGGGGGCCCCATAAACCAAAAACCAAAACCAAAAAAATTGGACCCCGCCCATGTGTCGGTTTCCAAAAAATAAGAGGGGCAAAAGCCCTCTCGAATTTTGGCCCTCGCCCTATATTGCGGCTAATCATGGCGAAACCTCAAACTCGCCACACAAAATAAAGAGAACCGATGTCATCAGAGGTGTTGCCTTCGGACAAATCTGGTCGTTTTTTGAAAAACAAATTGGGAATTTTTGGTGCGATTCTTTCTAGTGTAAAAACCACTACAATTTCTATTTTGGGGCCTAATTTTCGATATAAAAAAATTGACCATTAAAAAAAAAACCTCTCTCTCATTAAATTACATCTAAATTTATGGTTTCTATTTATTTATTAATAATTATTTCCTGGCGATTCGATCCGCGGGGAGTCACGTTGCCGTCTCGGCATCGACGTTCCCCAAATTAATGACGCGTGCCACACGCAAGGAGCCACTCGAACCAGAATCAGCCCAGTTATTCGCCAATGAGATCCCCAAATCCCAACAACGTGTCGTCGTTCTGAGATCGTGACGAACACGTGGGAGATCTTTTTAACCCTCATAAGAGGTCCGAGGTGTCAGAGGACATGGCCTACTCTAGTGTGGCCATGACTAGGACAAAGTCACATTCACCAGGTGGGAAAAGAACAAAGAACCAGTAAAAGCTCACAAAAATCTCTTGCGAGTGTGAAAAGGGGAAAGTGGCCCCCACCCCGCTCCTCCCTCCTTCCCTCCCTTCCTCCCTAGTCCTTTTGTGTGCAATGTCTGCATTTTCTCTATAAAAGAGTGTGAGAAGACAGTGATTGGAGGTTGGGGAATTGTATCTACAGCAGCGAGAACTCGTCTTGTTTGCTGAAAGAAAAATTTCAAGGAAAACTTTTGCAATCACTTGCCAAGTGTTTGCACCTTTGATCTGAAGTTAGAAGGGAGAAACCCATTATTATGCTTGTGGTTTTCATATCCACCACACAAATGAGTGAGTGGGGTAGCGGGTGATCCTTCTTAGAGTCTTGGGATTTTTGGTTGGAGAATCAAAAGAGCAAGAGAGTAATTTTAATGTTTCTTTGTCCGATTCTGTATATAGAGAATAAGCTGGTTTATGGTTTTCGTTTTGCTGTTGAGGTGTGAGCTTTTCTAGTGGTTGATTGATTGATTGAAGAATCTCTTTCTTCTTTTCGCATCAGTTTTGTTTGTGGAAGGGTGGGTCTTGTTTTGACCTTCTTAGAGATGCACGCGACATCATGAACTCCAGATAGAGCAAATGCAGTAGGTTTGAGTTTAGGTTTGAAGAACAAAAAAATCATCTGTCACTATTTTTTGCAATCATCTTGCCTTGTGTAGTTTTGCAGTTTGAAGGTCAAAGACAACAGCAGCAGTATTTGTGCTGTTTATTTTCGTTCCTTTTTCTTTTCGAGATCGGTAGAGCTTTGCGAAGTACAGAGTTCATTCACAAGCGACAGAAGAAGGAGAAGAAGGAGAAGACCGGTAAATTGTGCTGGAGCTTGAATCTGTTGTTGCTTCACAAACTTGAGGTTGTCTCATTTCTGTGGACAGTTTCTTGGCAACGAAACCTAAAGTTTTTCGTTGTTCCAGGTAATGTTCTTACAACTCGATTTGCGAACGAATACATATAGCAGTTGTTGATTATTGCAGAATTCGCAAAGATTTCGACAAAAATGGGTTTGTTAGTATTCGAAATCTGCAATAATCAACTCTACAAAATTCCCTTGTGAGTCTGTATTTTTCTAGAGCCACGTTCCTGGATCGTGAGAAGCAGCTCTGACTTTTCTAGTGAAAAGACTGACTGACTGCCTGCCTGCATCGAAAGGTTTCAGGAGAAGAAAGTCTTGTGTCTAATGATCGCAGAAAGGGTGTGCTGAGTCGTTCTCATGGTTTCTAATGGTGCAATGCGCTTATATACTGCACATTATACGCTTTTGTGTATTCCAAGTCTTTTTGGTGGTCATGGTTTTGGAAGGTTTCTCTTCTTCACAGAGGATGAAGAAGAAGCAGCACCAAAAGCTCATGTGGTGAAGAATTTGGAAGAACTTCGACTGCTGGGATTTGTAGACATAGTGTTCTGAGAAGCTTATTAGGGTTATTTTAATACAGTATTTCTGTCAGAAGAAAGTATTGACCGAGAACTACTGAATAACCTTCAACAATTTAGGGTTGGCTCACACAGCAAGTGTGGTGTGTGTGAAAGTCTTGGAATCAACGGGTCCTGTTTTCTTCATAAGAGAGATGGTGACAGGGATGATTGATCTACAGGCAGAAAAAATTCTTCATGTTGGCAAAGAGATCATCGATCATGCTGTCCAGGCAACAGCGACAGCGGTTGCCGGAGTTGTTGGATGTCACGAGTTCAGGATTGGGCCTACTTGATGAGAAAATGCTGCTGCTGGTGTTTAGAGCTGCGAATTGGGACCCTTTTTTGTTGTGCACATCAGCCCGGGTTTGCAAAAGATGGGCAGACATCTTGAAAAGAGTGATTTGGAAAGAGTTTTGTCTCTCGCGAGCTCCAAAGATGGTGAGCCATCTTCTGAGTGGTGGGAGAGATGGAGGCATACCTGGAGGCTGGGAGCCACTTGGGAAGCTCATGTTCTATTGCCCTGGGTGCCATGCCAGCAATCATTTCATTGCCAAGACAATCCCTGGCCATTTTGTGTGGAAGACAAAATTTTCAAGAACTTCAGGAAAGCAGTTCCTTGTTCCACAATGCCAGGCAGATATATTGTACATTTCTAAGATCTGTGAACACTTGGATAATGGGGATGACGACGACTTAGGATTGTACCGTGGGATCTTTAGAGCTTTTGGAACCTCTAAGACTCGGCGAATGCTCCTGGAAAGGGGTGCCAAACTGGAGGAGAATGAGCTTTGCCCATTTTGTTGTGATAAGGTATGGGTGATACTTTGCTCACCTTTTGCCAATCATAAGATGTGCTCTACCTTGCAGTTCCTTTCTCAAGTGCATGTTGCCAAGTCCAAATCAGCCTTTGAAGCTCAATTTGATGTCCTCAGAAAAAATCTCCTCCCTTAACAACCACCCTATGCTCAGCCAGTTTACAATTTGTGTTAAACTGACCATGTGTGGAATGCCAAAATGCAGGTATGGAGTATGAATGATGCAAGACTGGTGCCTCCAAGTGCAATAAAGGGACTGGGTGCATATGAAGACAATGTTGAATATTTTGTGTGTGTCAATGGCCACCTTCATGGCATGGCATCACTCATCTCGGCTTCTGACTCTGAGTTCTCTGCAGAGGAGTAAGATAGGAATTTAGGTTGGCTTGTGTTAGCATAGTGTCCCCCCCGTGATGATTCTCCTGTGATGATCACATCAAGGCAGCAGTCTTGAGAATATCCATCAGTGCACGAAACAGGAAAGTCTGCCCACAGAGTTGTCTTTCTTGGTCTTCCTTGTCCCTTACTGTAGGAACATCCTGTAGATAAGGTATCTAATTGTACATCATTCTTATTCAGATGTTTTCCCCATCACTACACAGGCAAGTTTGTTAGATAAAATAGTTCATGAATGGCACATGTCACATACTGAAATGCAATTGCTTTCAGGTAAATGAGTTTGTTTTTATCTTTCAAATGATTTTCATTCTTTCATGATGAGGCTCTCACCACAGCTGTCCTGCAGAGAGGAGAAGGTGATGAAATGTTGTCTTTCCTCTAGTGTCCATGAGGGGTGGATGTGGGTGGTGACGTGGGCAACTGACCAGTAAGAGCAGCTGAATACACAGGTGCAAGCTATGGTAGCACTTCACCAATTTCCACAGAGAGGATCTGTTGCATTGAAAATATGTCAACAGCTACCAGCATTTATTGAACAGGCAACAGTACACTGAATCTCTTCTCACCAACCAGGACACTGTCTTCCTCCAGTGGTGCATGTAAAAAGCATGGTATTGTATGGGCTTTGAACCTCTGGGGGCAAAAAAGGTGGATTGCAATCTGTATAATAGAAGGACTGTTTAAAATGTATCTCATTGAGATGTGATAACTCTTTGTGCAGTTTCTGTCCTCAGTTTTTTGGGGTGGCTTTGCTTCACAGCCACATAGAAGCTTAAGATAAGCAGGATCTGATCTTTGGGATTCCCTAGCCCAGTTTCTTTGAGAATCTGTTGATTTAAGCCAATTTACTGAAAGTGGTACACATTACAAGTTACATCTTCAAGCATTTTATCCAGTGAAACTTATGAACTTGTCAAAACTCTGAACCAAACCCAAACAAGAAACTTATGAATGCATTGCATAGTAGTTACTAAGTTGAAAATAGACATTTCAAAATTATAATGGTGGAAGCATATAGTTATAAGCTCGTGTATTCTTCAGTATCTCAAATGGATATGAATGAACATAGATGTCCTGATTGTATACAGACATATAATTCTGAAAATTCATATTGATTCAAACTCCATGAGCATATTGTGGTGAAGCCACTTGATAGTCATGGACATAAAACACAAACATTGGAGTATATTCCATATCATACTGTCTCTGAAAGCCTCTTGTCTGTGTGTCCCTGTTTTTTAGAACTGAAGCAACTTCACTTGAAAAACCTCAAAATCCTTGAACTTCACAAAAAATATATTCACTAATGGAAAGAATTGAGTACTACTGTTCAAAGTACAAAATGTACATGACAAGAGCTTCAAATGATATTTTCTAGCAGTTCTAAGTGAACTCTTGCAAATAATATCCTGTTCGTTTACCTACGCAAAATTGTGACGATTACTATGGAGTAATGGCCTTTGTAGCATGTTTAGAGGGCATTTTATACTGGTGAAAGTTCCTTCTGTTGGGGAGGGAGATTATGCCTACTCCTTAAAAGTGGGAAGGTTCTTACAACTGGTAACAATTTTAGGAAGAATATTCCCCGCACTGGTAAGGAGAAGGTGTAAGAGCCCACCCCCTACCTCACCTCATAATCTCTATATGTTTAGGTTCATAATAATCTTTGCCTTGTGCAAAAGCATGGTTGGTAAACCTCACAGTTCAATGACATTCCCAAAATGCTTGTCAAGCTCTGCATTTTAGGAATGTTTACATCCTGGAGGCTTTTCTCTACATATATAACTGTGTAATATTTCATAATGGTAATACTTATGAATTATTATGGATCCTTTACATAATATTTCTCAAGCTCAGGATGGTTGATTTCATTGACAGCTTCAACATCAGAAGAGCCAAAGACTTCTCCATTATGGAAAAATGGATGCTAAAGCCGTATTGGTGAAAGAGTAACTATTCTTTTTTTCTCCCACATTAATAAGAAGAAAAAACTAGGTTACTACCACTGTTGCCATAAACTTGGTCATTTTTTACACAAATGTTGAGAATGTGAGGTGGATGTTCACAAGATGGATGTAGAGTGACATGAAAGATTTGGTCATTAGACAACTAATGCTTTCACCAATGATGTACGAAACAAGACACTCAAATTTGAGAACTTATGTGTGATGTTGTAATCAGCAACTTGTACAAAGAAAGTCATTGGGATCTAAATAGTAGTGCTTTCAACCATGTATCTAGGAACAACCAAACATTCAAAATTATATAGAATATTTCAAGGCCATTTCATGTTAGAGATATGTTGTCCAATGGGGAACTTCATTCTAATATTGTAAACTCTAGATAAATTCAAGTTCACACTCAAAGAAAAAACAATAAAGATAATGAACAAACTTTTTATATGTGATTAGCTTATGCAAGAATCTTTTGTTAGTTGGGCATATTACCATGTAAGGATTTTAGATGTTGTTCAATAAGACATTGACAAAAATTATATTTTTTAATTGCATGTGGGTTCATGGTTAAATATGGTATTTACAAACAAAACTTTGGCTATCAACTTGAGATCATTGTCAATGCCATAAAATTGAACAGATTTTTGCCTTTGCCACAAGTGCTTGGGCCTTTTCAATGGTTAAGGTTTCAACATTTTATCCCATAACTCAATTGCCATTAGAATTCCAAGGATGAAGCTCATAGTTTAGATTTGTTGGGGGTGCATATTAGGCAAGGAACTTTGCAAAGTCAAAGAAAATCAATGTTGCCTCCTGAACTAATACATAAGGACCTTTGTGAAACTTTTCCTATTTATTCACTAATTAGGTCTTTATATTTCATAATCCTTGTGGATGATTTTTTAAATAAAACTCTCATATACTTTTTTTAAAAATATATCATTTGGGGTCAATTTCATATTATTAAAAATGAGGTTGAAAATGGGAAATTAATTTAGATTATTTAGAAAAGTACATGTCAAATCAATTTATTTCATATTGTTAATATAATGGAATCAAACATCAATACACTTAACCTGAACACAACAAAATAGGGTTAATGAAACAATAAATGTGTCATTATTAGACAAAATCAGGTTAAGGATGCATAGTTAAAAAATCAATTTGCACCAAAAAAAAGGGGTGATTAGTGTAAATTGAAGTCAAAATGATGCACAAACGAACCACATGTGACTCAATTGATAAAACACATCATGTCATATATTTGAAAAAAACTCACCATTCTTCTCCCTATGATATTCTATAATTGACAATAAGGGTCACATCAAAGTGGTAAAAGCTTTCAAAACTCCCAAGGAATCCTGAAAATTCTCAAATTTGTCAAATTATGGATCTTGTAACTTTGCAAGCTCATAATTCTTACATATGAGTTTCGATTGAAAAAGTTTCAAAACAAAGTTGTAGTCCTTGGAAAGAACTTTTCAATAACATACTAGACATTTCAATTAAAGGTCTTTTGATCCATGTTTTTTGAATTTAATAGTGGATGGGAGCCAAATTGCCAAGTTGATTCCATACCTTTTTTTATTATTTACAACTTGAGTTTCAAATCTTCAAATGGAGAATGGAACACATTTTCAATATCTACATTTCAAGACCTTCACAAAATTTAAGCGTAGTTGGTATGTTGTTTACTATTTGCATTTTTTGTCCCAAAGATTTGAAACATTATGAAATTCCAATTCTATAAATGGGAAAACCATTTGGGACTAGTGGTACTCACTTTCCCACACGTTGTGAAAGTGTGTTTGAGTATTGGTACATTCTTTTGGCTTGTTCCCATTTGTGTGCATTAGCTTTGGTCATGAGCCCAAATTTAAGGTTGTTGCATTGTTAATACCACTACCTATATTTTGAATTTTTGTCCCACAAAATCAAAAGATAAATTTATCCCTCAAGATTTTTTTACAAAAGTCAAACTAAAATTCATTTCTTTGGTTGTAAGTTCTTTTCTCATGTGCCCCATGAATAATGTAACAAGTTAGATGACATTTCTATGAAAAAAATAATACGTTGATTATGATGAAAAATCAAAAGTTCATTGTGAAAACAATGGAAATTTATAATAACAAAATACATGATATTTGATGGGTCAAACCAATACTTGTGCATGAGGTCATTTGACTAAATACATTACATCAATCCATTTATACTAACACCAAATTTTAGATTCATGTGAAACTTGAAGTCAAATGACCAGTTGAAACACTTGATACCATCAAACTTGGCAAGCCTAAGTTTATTTAGTTTCCATCAAAAGGCCCCATGTCCACAAAACTTTCGTCAATTTTCATCACATGTGAACTTATCCATTGATGATAATTCAACGTCATCATCCTATAAACTCGACCATAATCATTATCTTTCAACTAACAACTTCATTCTTGTGCAAACTCAAACAACAAAGATAATGAACTTTACCAAAGTGGTTCGAAGTCTATAATGGATGTGCACCATACGGCTCAAGATGGATTCAATATCAAGGAATGATAGTTGAGAGCTAGTGGATTTGCCCCTAAGAAGAAAGGCAATAAGTTCCAAATGGATATTAAAATTGGAGCCCAACTTGGATGGTAAATCAAAGAAGCTAAATGGGTGTAAGCAAGATAAAGTGAACAATTGTTTTACCTTGTCAAAACTATAGCAAATATATTTTAAATAACAATTAAAGTTGTGAAAATTATAAAATTGTGAAACATTTAATGTTTTTGCTTGAATGATACATAATAGGATTTTTACACTAATGTGCATTAATTTTCAAATTCCAATTTGTAAAAGTAGGTTACAAGTAGGTTTTTTAAAAATACAAAGAGCTTTTGATGTCTACTTTTGAACATGGGCTTTTTGTTTCAAGTAGGTGTGAAGTAAGGTTTAACAAAGAGAAAAAAAGAAAAAAATGAATGGCTTGCAAAAATAGATTATGATCTCATATCATAAATTAGTATTATCTATTTGATTAATTTTTTTAATGAAAAAATAGGTATGAAAACATATAAACCAATCAATTTCAAATCGATTTTTCATCTATTTTTTAAGGTCATCTAGTTTTTATGTTTTGAAAACTATATTATTATATATTTAATACAACAAATGAATGTTACTTGCATATCTTGTACTGGTCATGTAGTTATATGTGTGACACATAGTTTAGGTGGAAAAGTTTTTTTTTTGTACATATTTTTTTTTGCTTTGAACCAAATGTTAAGCTCATGTTAAAGGTTATAAACATAAAGAAGGTGTGGATTACACTAAGATGTTTGCATTGGTCATTAAATGTAATTTTGTTTGAAGGTTCATTGTTTTTGTCATTGAAAAGTTCTTGAAATGTAGATGTCTAATATGAGTTCGCATGACCCATTTGAATATTTAAAACACAAGTTATGGCCAAAAGAAAGGCCATGAGTCAAATTGACAATTTGATTCCCGACCATTAAAAGTCAAGAATCGCTTCGATTTCCTTGCGTGCAAGTGGCATGAGACATACCGTTGAAAAGCTCTCAATGAGAGCTAAAACTTTGCTTTAAACCTCATCTCAATTGGAGGTATGTACACAAAATTATGGGCCCCCAAAATTGCGAAAGTCCCAACTTTGGGAATTTCAAGATTCCCACTTGGGAGTCCTAGGACAAAATGACATTTGGGTGCTAGTCCCATGGCCGGGCACATAGTATACTATAAGGGGGAAGGTGGTGGCTTCCCCCAAGTCTGGGCCATGGTGAGTCTTGTGAGTCCGAATTTGCCCGTGGGTCATCCGTGCACCAAAAGTGCTGCAACTAACACTAACCACTTGTTGTTTGGTTTGTGTAGGTCCGCGTGAGTAATTGAAGGGCTTGTCAATCTTCCTAGTCCTATCTTGGAGCTCTAACACGCCCTTTTACCCTTGAAATGTTTCGAACTAAGGAATGCGCCCCAACTCCTTCTCCTTCTGTTGTCTTCACTTTTGGACTCACGGTGGAGTCCATCAAGGGGCTGGGGGTGCATCACATTCCGTTTGATTAAGGTGGGTCAAACCTATGGTTCGACCGTAGCTTCATTGCATGTCAAGAGTATGAGTTGAACCCCCTTTAATGTGATGCCCCATGTTTTGGTTGCGAGGCCTTATTTATGTGTCTCGACTTGTTATGCCATCATGCGCAACATGTCAAACTTTTAAAACTAGTTCCTTATGTGGAAATGATGACGACCCATCCCTCCAAGTCACCTACCCCCTCCCCACAACTTGGGCGTGGATATTGAGTTTCAATCCCTTTGGACCTTTTTTGTTGGGGTTCCCTAAGCCTTGATGATATTCACACCTCCTAATTGCCTTAAAGTGAAATGTGTAGCTAACATTCAAATTTCTTTTAGACCACATAATGCAAAAGTCAAATGATGTTGTTGCTTGACATTTTGTTTTTATTTTTCTGCCAATGGTGTTTTTTTTTGCTTAATCGAGGGGGGGAGCCAAGGCATGGGGAAAGTATGATTCAATTACAAAAGTTTTTTTTTTGCAATTACGAGGAATTTCAAGTGGAATATTTGTTTGCACACACAAGCCGTAGTAGTTGCTTTACCTTTGGTCCCCCCTTGTTCACATGGTGCCCTTCCCTTAGAAGCCCCATGTTGAGATGTCAAGCTCAACTAGAGTTGACACTCATGATGTGCATGGGTGACCGTTTTACATTCACATCGATTGGCACGCTTAGTGGCCGACATGACGGATCTTTGCCACTGTTTTTTTGGAAGACTTGTTGTCTTCTAGGGGTGTGTGTGTGTTTGCAAGAGCTCAAGCTCTCCCCCCCCCCTAATCTTTTCATGGTATTAGAGCCTGGTACAGGCTAAAGGTTGGGCAACAAGCACAAGAAGCAAAGGAGGCGGTACGGCGGCAAGAGGTCATCATCTCTTCCCCCTTCGTGTTCACTGCTACATCTGCATCGGAGCTCTTTGAGAGGCATTGCCAAACGACATCGGATCAAGGAGTTGTCTTCGCCAAGACGAAGCTATAAGGATTGTATATGTGTTTTTGGACGAAATTTTGGGGCTGAAACTACGTTTCGACATCATCTCAACCTTCGTTTTTGAGTTCGCAAGCGTTCGCATGCTATTCGGATAAGATGTCAGATGACATCAATCAAATTGTTAATGAAAAGTTTGACAAGAACAACTTCCATGCTTGGAAGTTCAGGATGACCAATTTCCTTATGGGAAAAGGATTTTGGGACTATGTGGAAGGTGAGAATGAGGACCCTCCAGAGTTTCCCGAGGAAAATGCCATTGCAGTAGAGATAAAGGCATTCAAGGATTGGAACCAGGGTGCACGCAAGGTCATGTAGTGGTTGTTTGTCAATGTTACAGACACTATGATTGGGCACATACATGATGCTCACACTCTAGTAGAAACATGGCAGAACTTGGTGCAGATGTTCCAGACAAATACAAAGGCAAGGAAGTTGTAGCTAAAGCAAAAGCTGCACACTGTGGAGAAGAACATGTCTATCAATGAGTATTCATTTAAGATCAAGGGTATTGTTGAATACCTTGCATCTATTAATGTATCTGTGGATGATGATGATTTGGTCAGCATTTGTCTAAATGGACTTGGAAAGGAATACAAGCCTTTCAAGACATCCATAACTGTCAAGGAGAATGTTCCCAACTTTCGGGATCTTGTGTCAATGTTGATTGTAGAAAAGAAAACCTAAAATGAAGACTGTTCTACACAAAAGAATTACAACGTAAAGCAACATGCCTTCTATTCAAATACAGGTAGAGGCAAACGAAGAGGTCATAGTCAAGGCCAAGGTGGTGGCCGTTTTGGAAATTAGAATTTTGGATAGTCGTAGTCAAATGACTCACAACAACAACAGTCATACAGAGGTGGTGGAAGAGGCCGTACTCAAGGCAGGGGGGGCCAAAGAAGACGTGGCAATTGGAACATACAACAATTTGGATTAGATTCTAGAGACTGTCATTATTGTGGCAAACCAAGCCATTGGGCCAGAGAATGTAGAAAAAAGGAAAGTGACGTGAGGAATGGAAGACTATAGCAGAATAATTATGCATCCTCAAGCAAGCAAGCTGAAGATAGGTATGAGCATCTATTTGTTATGCAACACATGCTATATACAATGGATGCAAATGTATCCACAAATGCTGATAATGTATGGTATGTGGATTCGAAAGCCTCTAACCACATGACCTATCATGGTGAGTGGTTTAGGGATGTCAAAAATCTGGAAAAACTAAGTTATGTAGAGACAGGAGATGACACAGCTCATCCCATTGCTCATATCGAGAATGTGCCATTAATTATGCAAGATGGCAAGATAAAGTACTTGTTTGATGTACTTCATGTGCCCAATATCACAAATAACTTGGTTTCTGTTGGGCAAATGATTGAGTAGGGTTTGCAAGTTTGATTCAACCCTGATGGCTGGTATGTTGAAGACTTCAAGCACAAATGTCGTTTAGTTGCTAAGGGCAAAAGAGTGGGCAAAATGTTTACTTTGGATGTAAGCATGCCTGAGGTGGAAGCTGGTATGTTTGCACAAGGTGTAGGAGTTGTGGCTGATATGGACATATGGCATAAGTGTATCAGTCATGTAAATGAGCAGCAATTGAAGTCTATGTAGAATTCAAAAAAATTCACAGGTTTGCCAAAGTTTAAGGTGGATGGAATGCATAAGATATGTGAAGCATGTCAATTTGGGAAACAAACAAAGAATGTATTTTCGCATGACAAGAATGTAAGTAAGATAGCACTTGATGTAGTGCATTCAGATGTATGGGGGCGAACCAAGACGACATCAATGGGAGGATGTCACTACTATGTATCGTTCATTGATGACCACACAAGGAAAGTGTGGGTGTATTTCATGAAAGAAAAAAGTGAAGTGTTTACACACTTTTAGAATTTCAAAATGTTGGCTGAAAAGCAAATAGGGTTGCAAGTTAAGTGCATAAGGTCAGATGGAGGGGGAGAATATTTTTCCAATGAGTTTATTACATATCTGAAAATGCATGGAATTCAGAGGCAATTTACATGCAGGTATACTCCGCAGCAAAATGGAGTTGCTAAGAAAAGAACAAGCACATTACAAAGGTTGCTCGTGCATTAATGGCTGACAAGAGCATGCCACATCATTATTGGGCTGAAGCAGTTGCGACTGCAGTTTACATCATGAACATGACCCCCATAGCAGCAGTGCATGTTATGACTCGAGAGGAAAAGTACAGTGGTAGAAAACCAGATTTGTCACACTTGAAAGTGTTTGGGTGCATTGCATATGTACACGTACCAGATGATCTATGGACTAAGTTGGATCCGAAGGCTAGAAAATGTGTTTTCATTGGGTACTCACTTGAGCAGAAAGGGTATAGGTGTTATAACCCTGTCACACATGAAATGAGGGTGAGTAGGGGTGTTGTGTTTGATGAAATGAGCAATTGGTATGCTAATGTAAAAGACTTCATTGGGGCTGATGCACACGAGCATGTGGTTACAAAGAATGTAGGTTAGCAATCACAAACATTAAGTCGACCACGAGAGTCCCCTTCTAGTGGTTCTACTAATAGACCATGGAGTGGTAGGTTGCGTCATAATAGCAGTCTTACAAATACAGGTGATGCATCATATAATGGAAAAAAGAAGGTTGGTGAGCCCCTTGGTATGCCTGACATTTCTACATGATATTCACATGTAGATGGGGAGATTAGTGGCTCTGAGCAAAGCCTTGATGAGGAGTTTAGGATTCCAGCTATCAGGACACCTGGTGTGAGAAGAGCTAATGCAGCAAATAGGACACCACGGACAGATCCAAGTCCACGCAGGTCTACCAAGGAAAGACGACCAGTCCAGAGATTGATATATGATGGTTATGTAGCTAACCATTATGCATATATGGCAAAGGTTGTGCAGGATGTTGAACCCATTTGTTTTGAGGATGCCGTTGGGCATGCACTTTGGGATAAAGCCATGGATGAGGAGATGGCTGCATTGGATGCAAACAGGACATGGGAGTTGGCACCTTTGCCTGAAGGGAAAAAGCCTATTGGATGTAAGTGGGTGTACAAAGTGAAGCACAACTTGGATGGAAGAATAAGTGGGTATATGGCTAGATTAGTAGCCAAAGGATATGCATAGACACATGGCATTGATTATGAGGAGACATTTGCTCTTGTTGCAAAGATGGCAACAATGAGAGCTGTGATTGTAGTGGCTACATCAAAAGGTTGGGTGTTACATCAAATGGATGTAAATAATGCCTTATTGTATGGCGAGTTGCAAGAAGAGGTGTATTTGGACCAGCCACTTGGATATGAGGATATGAGTCACCCAGATTATGTGTGCAGGTTGTGTACAGCCTTGCATGGACTGAAATAGGCACCGAGAGCATGGCATGACAAAATTGTAGAGTATCTTGTCACCATTGGCTTTTGTATGTCAGATGCAGATCATTCACTCTATGTGCGTAAAAGTGATGAGGGTATTGTGGTCATCACTATCTATGTGGATGACTTAATTGTTGGGGGTGACAATGAGAAGGAAGTTGAGCATGTAAAAAGTCTCCTTAAGCAGAAGTTTGACGTGAAGGATTTGGGTGAGCTCAAATTCTTCCTAGGCATTGAGGGCATCAGGACGCTTGAGGGTATATGGTTGTTACAGAAACAGTATGCATTGGACATGCTGTCCAAATATGGTATGGTTGGTTGTAAGCCCATTTTTGTACCATTGGATCAGAATGGCAAGCTAAGTGTGGATGCAAGTGAGGTTTTAGAGGATGCCACTATGTACAGGAAGATAGTGGGCAGTCTTATCTACATGATGATCATCAAGCCGAACTTAAACTACATAGTTGGGTTGGAAAGCCAGTTTATGCAGGTTCCTTGGAAGCCACATTTGGATGGTGTGAGGCACACACTACGCTATGTAAGTGCCACAATAGATTATGGTCTCTTTTATGAGGCTAGCATAGAGTTGCAGGTGCATGGATACATAGATGTTGATTAGGCCGGTAGTATCTCAGACATGATATCTATTAGCGATTTTATGTTTTTTTTTTGGAGTGTTGCTATTACGTGGAGTAGCAAGAAGCAGTTGACAATTGCCTTGTCGAGCACAGAGGCAGAGTACAGGGGTGCAGCGATGGCACCATGTGAGGTAGCTTAGCTCTGCAAGCTACTTGGAGATTTGGGGCTGCATGTGGACAAACAAGTTGTCATATACTATGATAACCTTAGCAATATTCAGCTGGCTAGGAACCCAATGTTTCATGCATGGACGAAACACATTGAGGTTCATTATCACTTCATCAGGGAGAAGGTCTTGGCATGTGAGATTGATCTTATTTATGTCAGCACAGATCATCAAACTGCTGACATCTTCACTAAGGTCTTGGGAGTTGAGAAGCATTGCCGATTCCGCAACATGTTTGGAGTGATGGAGTTGGAGTTGAGCTTGAGGGGGGTTGTTGAAATGTCAAGCTCAACTAGAGCTGACACTGATGATGTGCATGGGTGACCATTCTACATTCACATCGACTGGTGCGTTTAGTGGCCGACATGATGGATCTTCGCCACTGTTTTTTTAGAGGACTTGTTGTCTTCCAGGGGTGTGTGTGTTTGTAAGAGCTCAAGCTCTCTACCCCCCCAATCTTTTCACCGCATCCCTCTTTTCCCATTCAAAGCCTCATTTTTTTCATTAAAGTCTTACCTTAAGGTGAGTAAAGGAATATGCTCATGCTGCAAGGGCCCAATTCACCCCCTTGGCCCTAGCTTCAACCTCTTAAAAAACCATTATGACTTTGTAAGCTTTTCATCCTTGCCATCTTCAAATTCTTTAATAGAATTCCAATTGGAAACAAATTTAATTTTTTTAAGAATACATGTTTAGGCGGCATTCATCCATTTGGCCCACCTTTTAGCTAATGAGCATTCAAACATGGTATTTGAGCACCTTCAAGATTTATTTGACTTAAAAGACTTAATTATGATTTTTCCCATTTATTTTTGGTGTGTTCTTATGTTGTAACAAGGCGTATTTTTGAGAGTATAATTAAGGCCCTTGGTGTTACAAGGATGTTAGCTTTGGCCAAACCTTATGGTGGCATTCAACCAATAGTAGTAGGTGAGGTTCTTTATTAGTTGGTGAATAAGATTTTCTATAAAAAAATTTGTGATGCATTTTTTGTTCATTTGTGCCCCCCTAGTTCAAGGTTCCAATTAGGGGAGGTTGTGAAGAAATGGTGTGCACTATTCAAGCAACTTTAAATGTTCATTTTAATTGAGTGGTGTTGCAAGTAGACATTGCAAATGCTTTCAACATTGTTTCCCATAGGGTTATATTCTAAGAGTTGCATGCTATAGGTAAGCAATTGTTTCAGCTCATATTTTTCATATGTTCTTTTTTATGCCCCATAGTTCTTTCTTTCCTTTAATCACCACTCCCATCAGGGCGATTTATTTATTATTTTGTCATCCATTAGC
This sequence comes from Sphagnum tenellum, assembly GCA_963921925.1. Taxonomy (NCBI): domain Eukaryota; kingdom Viridiplantae; phylum Streptophyta; class Sphagnopsida; order Sphagnales; family Sphagnaceae; genus Sphagnum; species Sphagnum tenellum. The sequence goes on from OY998150.1 coordinate 13,239,378, forward strand.
ATTTGTCAAAGAGATTTTTTTCAAATGGATCTTTTGGGCGGTTCTTTTTTTGCCCTAGCTCATTTCCATGCATTTTTAGTTTGGCGAGCCTTTTGCCATTTTGTTTATTTTTTTCCATTGCAAATGACACCCACATCATTGGGTTTATTTTAATTGTATTTTAAGATTTTCATCATTTCTCTTCCCAATTAGATTTGGTAAGCTTTACGATTCAACCTTGTAAATGTGTTGTTTGGTCTCTTTCGGGGTTGCTTTTAAGGTTTTTGCCTCCATTAAGTTTGTGTACCTCTATTGGGGGCATTAGGGTTTTGGGCATTTTTTCAAGGTCCTTTACCTTTGCATTTTCTTTTCTTTAAGGTGGCTTTGGATGATGATGTTCAACACATAAATGTCTTTTTTAAATTGGGGGATGTGTAGGTGGCATTTGGGATTTTCACTCATTGTTTTGCCCATAGGCCTTATTACCTTCTTTGATCTTCCCTTCATGCTCATATTTTAAACACCAACTAGCCTCCTTTGATTCGATTTTCATTCGTGTATTTGGGAAATTGTTTTAGGCCAATATATTTGGAGTGTTCGAAGGTTCTTCTAGTTCATTGGCAAGTTTCTCTTCCCATCTCCATAGGTGGGATAGGTTTTGTTTTTGTAGAGGTTATCACCCTAACAACATACATGGAAAGTTGAAGAATTGTCGCCCCAATCATTGCATCTAAATTTTTGTAGGACAACCACCCATTTTTATTAGGGGCTATAGGGCCAACAATTCAAGTTGACATTCATTCTAAGCTCACCTTAGGTGGGCTTGTGATGTTCTACCTCCAACTATTCAAGCTTCCATCCTTCCATTTGAATAATTGTCAAAAATAGGAATGGATCATTTTTAGGAAAACATTTCGAAGAGTGTGCACATATGTTAATTTTCTAGCATCATGTTAAAGTTGTTTTCAAATTGTCATCACACTCAATGAGATCTTGCGCACGCCCAAGTTTAAAGGTTTAACTTTTTGCCCACCAAGTCATCCCATTTCTAAAAAATGGCCTCTAACATTTTTTCCTTAGCATAACGCACCAAATTGGGCTTCCCCCATCCTATAGCTCATGGTCATTTTCGATGCATATGGCAGTCAATTAATAGATCTAACAAAAATACACCTACTTTGTTGTGTTCATGGGGGAGAGTGCATTGCCACACATGATACAGTCTAGGATTATTTCACTTCCATTGTTAGGGATGTTAGGTTCCATCTTTTGAACGAGCAAACACATGTTCTCCCAATGGCATGTCACTAGTCATCAAGATGATGAATGGATATTGTGTTTATAACAAATGGTGTTCATATTTTGGTAGACATTATGAAAAGTTGTGTTCGTTGCAACTTGTCCAATGCAACAAAAAATGTTTACTAGATTACAACTAAAAAGACAAGTTGCAACATACATGATTTTCTTATAGTGAGATGTAGTCATTGCTAACCCGATTCATACAGACCTCGTTTCGTTAACTGCTTTTTTTTATAAAATGGTTGTGACGATTGCAACTTAAGCAAAGGTTGTGTTATATTATGATTAACACCTTGAGGATGATTTCATCCTCTAGTAATAAAAATATTTGAATGTTTACACCAAAAGGTGACGACTTCCTTCATCAATGTGCCAACATGACATGGTTGACAAAAGGCTTTGGAGGTCCTCTTCCAATTTTACATTCATTTTATAAGTAAATGGTGTCATAGGTAAAGGGTGTCAATGGCTCTTAAGGAAATTCAAAGGAAATTCAAGTTGCCACTATCTTTCAACCAATAGTTGTGGCAGCAAGAGAGGCCTTTTCTAAACTTAATGTCCTTCCAAATTTTTCATCCATCTCCTTGCATGACTTATTTTATGCTACTACTAATGGGTTTACATTGTAAGTTTCGTGATTTTTTCCTCTTAGGGCTCCCCATTGCGCATTCTGCATTTTCGAATGTGATTTTTTATTTGGACTTTGATGCTTTTTTATTTTTTTTTCTTGTTCCTTTGCTAGGTGTTTTTCCTTTACTTACTTATTTATTTATAGAGTCCTCATCATCATGGGGTACTTATTTTGTTTCATATTAATTAGTTGCGAGCGCTTGACAAGTCCAACTCTTTTTTATTGCCATGAGCTAGTTTAATTGGCTCAAATATATAGGTGAGAAGGGGAGGACTTTGAGCAAAACATATGGGATTAAAATGAGGTGCTATTAGAACGCCCTTAAGGAACACATTGGGAACCTAGGGAACATATTGAGAACCTGATGAGAACCCATTGAGAACTTGAAAGGAACATGTTGGGAACAATGAAAAAATGAAAAAAAATCCTCCCCACCCACCTAAAACTTAAAAGGAAAAAAATCAAGGCACATTGAGTGCATGCTGAGCCTTTCCATTGGCTGCAAGAAATTTCTATTTCCAAAACTGTTAGTCACCATTTTGGGCCTGGGCTAATACCCCCATTATAATCTGGGGGTACTTATAGTGACATTTCACATCAATAATGGAAACAACACTGGTCCTCACACACAATACCCACAACTTTGGCTCATTGATTTTATGCTTTGACAAAATTTGCAATGATGTAGTTAATGAATGTAAGAAATAAGAACTCACAAGAAACTCATATGTAACGAACTTGAATTAATACTGAAATTCTCTCCAAATTACCTCTCACACAGAATAAAAACATCTTACTTTGGCATGGAAATGTGGACAAGAAAAGATTCAAGCAATTCTGACATTCCAGCAGAACATACAATCTCTTGAAAATTACCAAAGTCATTTATACATTCTATAGAGCCAATAATCAATGAATTTTCAGCTCAAGGATTGGAAGCTTAATTGTGCTGTGTACAGTTTCATACCAAGATGTTTGGTCTTCACTTTGTTCCCTTCGCCATTGATTGTGCTGAGATTATGAACCATGCTTTCCATTGTAATTCATGCTGTTGTTCCAAAAGGTGTGGAGTCGCATCCAGTTTGACAAATGCTCATCCACTGATAGTAGACAAGTCAGGTATGTCCAGAACCTTGCATCCCATCTCACACAAACTATGACTAACTCAATTCCTCTGCATTTTTATGTGTCCAACATTTCATCAAATACTGCATGACAAGTTAGCCTGTATCAATCATTGGGGATTTCAAAATGCTCAGGATTGCTGGAAGGACCATAATGAAAAAGTGTTGAGCAGAGGAGCAAAAGTTCGCAAAGCTCTGGCTGTTGACTCCTACAACCTAGAGGACATAGCCACCAAAGTTCAGTGCTATTTGATTTGCAAGACTGCTAACCCCGCTCATCTATGGCAGCAGCTGCTCACTCAGAGTGCAACAACCTCAAAAATGGAATCAAAGCTCAGTACATAGACATTCTGACACATTCTGGCCATGCGGAGGACACTAACACAAAGATCATCCTCATAGACTTGCAACCACTTCAAACGCTTGGACAGAAGAAAACTGCATTTGCTGGAAAGAATGACAGAAAATGACACCGCATGAAAGCTCACCCTCACTTCATTGCACTACATCTATTATCCAAGGCAGAGGGGCAAAGGTATGAGTACCCAGAATCCCCCGTACACTGCAGTGAAACTGACTCTTGTACAAGACTCTGCAGAGTTTGTTTGTGTACCACAGACTGTGAACTCAAAGAAGAGAGCACAATATGGGGCAACCATATTCCCTTTGTTGGAGTCATCACTCCACTCAAAGATGGAGAAGAGACCTATGCCAAAGATGAAAGGAACAGTTTGAGGTTGGTAAGCAGTCAAAGAGGTCACCTGCATTAGAAGATGAAAGGAGTAGGTAGTTACTTTACCAGACTACAAACTACAGAAACTCCAGAAAAGCTAAGGAACAGTTGATTTGATAGACTATTACATGACTAAAACTCATAAGGGAATGAGAGCATGTATTTGCCAGCAAATGATGAACATGACCACATGATATGTTGACCTTACTTCATCCTCCAATCAATGGTCAATTTGAGGACATTGACTCCTTCACCAATGTCCACCAACTTTATGAAACTCATGAATTAACTTGTTCAGAACCAGGTGTCACCATATGACAAGCATATATCTTCATGAACCCACTGCCTGTAGAGACTCCACTACACGGACTGAAATATCATGAGATGAAATATCATCAGATGTTCCCAAGATCAACTCAAATACCATTCACAAGCTCGCCCAGTCTTGAGGGAAAGATAGCATAGGAAGGACACATGTATCCTGTGAGACTGGAAGCTGTAACAACAATTCCTGGCAGTGTCAATAGTTTCTGGATGCAGGTGCCCACTTGATGCTACATCCAATGCCGTGAGCAAAACACCCACAAAACTCAGAGTACTTCAAAAGACGAACAATAATAAGCTTCAACATTTCACAATGTAAGTGGGATTCCTTTGGTGTCTGTTGTGGAAAGTCTAGCAAATGACTTTCATCAGGAATCCAGGGAAAAACTGAAAGTAAGGTATTTTTCTCTTCATGAAGGTGGCAGGGCTACGAGCAATAGATGAATTAGCATAAACAATATAATTGTTGTAAACAGGTGAGTCAAGGGAGCCAACCTGGGCTTTTGTGAAGCACTCACTGGCATGCCTGAAAGAGTGCAATCCAATGCTTCTCAAATATCCCTATCAGCACATACACAATCTTCACTCTAAATTGTCTACCAAACTCCAAAGGCTACACAATAGCACACAGTGGCACTCATACTAGATGGACAGGTTAACACATACAACAATTGGCTGCCTTGTGAATGATTGTTCCTTGTGACAGAAATCTGTGTCCTAAATCACAGTTCTGGAAGCACCACAAAAAACTCAACTGTCTAGTAACCCCAATCAAAAACCTGTTAACAAAGATGTCATTCTACATGACCCTCATTGGTGAGCTGTGGATGGTGAAGAAAGAGCTTATGTGACACATGCTACAGAACATGTGGATCTTCTTCTCCTCTCTCAATCAACAAGTGTCAATTGCCCAATGATTTTAACTATGTAAAGCTTGCATCATGTCATCACCTCCCTCCAAAATGTACTGCACCAGCATCATAACTTGTGGAAAACGAAACTTTACTATCAGGGCTTCTATTAAACCTCACACATATCTTCGAAATTTGCAGAGAAATGTCCAGAACAACAATTTGAAGGTAATGCAGCAACAAGTGCAGTCATAATGTTATGAGAGCCACTCACAAAGTTTCAGACCATCAGCTTCATCACAAATAGCACTGATGAGCTGCCATGACTGGTCGCTGATTTCATCAGCTCCCAATGGCGGGTGTAGGTAAGTGTATAACTATCTGCCCAAAATCTGGGCTAATGACTCAAAAAAATCAATGGTCTGAGTGGTTTAGCATTTCCAGAAGCAACAGGAGATCCAGTCATGATGCTGGCTAGCACTCAGGAGAAATAGCTAATCAAAGAGTAAATAGTATCCACATTCAAGCTGCAACAAGTTTAACGAGTGTTGAAGTACAGACCTCCCTGTGATAGGAGTGTTACTGGGTAGTCGAGAATTGTCAAGCCGTTCATGGTATACAAGCTCAAATGGTCTCCTCCCATCCTGTTGAAAGACACAGGAAGACAATATATTGGCACTCAAATGCTGATGATGGTGCTAAAAAGCACAGGAATCCCAACAAAATATTCCTGCATATCCTCACTCGGATGTTTCAGGGAATGTCTTCTGTAGGATCCTCTGATGTGAGGGTTCCAAACAGTTCAGAAGGAGAAAGAATCCAATACAGCAAATTACAAAATCTACCCAAACTCATATGTCAAACACCATGCAAATAGCCTTCCATGCTTAGTACATGTCATGCAAAGGGGTGCACCTTCTTAAACAGGTAGAAGTCAGGTGTGCAGACAGCCCCATATGCCTTTGCAACTTCCTGAGTCTGCATATCAAAACAATAACATAATTTCCTCCTATAAACTTATCTGAGACTTAGGTCACCAGAATGAAGATGAAAATGTTACATCCAAGTGAAAGACCAAGATTCTTCAAGCAGCTTCAGCATGCTTTGAAGTGCTAATATCTATTACAAGTCATCTCAAACAATACTTTATATTCAACTTAATCGGCAAGTCGAGTAGGAACGTTACCACGTTAAGATTACTTGGCCAAATCCATTGACAGAAATATCTTCATAAGTACAGAGAACTTCTCCATACTTCTGATTAAAGACATGATTACTGAAGAAGAACCAAAAAAGTAAATGCAAGCTCTAAAGTGCAGCTTATGTACCGAGTCTGGGTGGTAAGATTCTTTGATCAAAAGACACTAAATGGTTCAAAATGTGCTAAAATAACACAACAAGGATATCTGCAGAGAAGCCCAGAACTGACCTCATCATACAAGTATGGGAAAGGATATTTATATGTTGTTGCTTCTTCAGCCATGAGTGACGGCCCATCCTGCACTCCATGAGTGTCATGAAGCACAAAGTTCTTAAACTTCTGCTGAGATTTGAAAGATTGATTTCTCCACAAATTCAACAAGGTCACACGCAACTGACACAGAAGTTTAGTCCTTCAGGACAAAAAATACTCATTTTAAATTTGGGAGGGGTTGTAAGTGGAGGGTTTGCATTAACCTGTGGGTGTGTCTCCACAGAATTTGATGAGATGGCAACCACAGCCAACCCTTTCTGCACATTTCACCAACTGCATCAGCTCATTAGGCATAATCTTGCCTGTCAGAAGTCCAATAACCCCCTTACATCTAATGAGCCCAAAATAGCACTACTCAAACATGCAGGTATCCTTTGTTCCACACCAAATATACTCTTTGTATTGGGCCTTAAGTATCACAAAGGGTTAAAAAACACAAACATGATCAGTTCAGTGTGCAGTTTGGTTTGCAGGATGTGAAGAATCTAGACTGAAGATCATCTTTAGACAAATCACTTTGCTAATCATCAGAGTCCAAAAGCTAAGATGGAAATTATCTGTAAGTATAGCAACATCCAAAACTACAGCATCAACATAAGAAAAGTTTTTAAAGACTGCAACATACAGGCATGTAGTTGTTGGCAAGCTTCACAATATCCTCCTTCAAATGTATCACATAGGGGCAGTGGTTGCAGATGAACATAACCTTTCGATCATTCATGAAGACAACAAGCAAGGATCAGCATGCAGAGCTACTTGCCAGAAAACAAACACATGACTAGAAATCCATTGCTGGCATGTAAAAAATTCATCTACAACCATGAATTCAAATTGTGAAATGTATGCAAGAAGGTACCAACAAAGTCGGATATGCTCAAAATCATCCAGTTTCCATGTCTTCCATGTCAAAGGATCTGGCAGATGAGCAAATGATTAGTCAGATGTCCTTGCCCACATGAAAAAATCAATGTCACGATCCGACTAAATCCGCTTCATTCTCTTTGTCAGCTGCATGGTGATCTAGAACGCTCCAAAAATAACGGATATCGTAGTAAGGTTGCTGAGTCGGAGTACTAAGTTCACCGTATGAGAAATACTTCGTCAGAACACTCCAATTAGCTTCTTCGCAGATTCAAAAAAATGTACTGTGTTTGGCGTGAAGATGCATCGCTGAAAATAAGAAGAGAAAGCGCGCCAACAATCAATCTGGAATTGTTCTTTAAACGCCCTTGCAATGGAATTTCTATCCATGAACGGGCTACCGGGCATGTATCTGTGACCATTTAGACGCACGGAGGCTGAGCAATCGGGATGAAAGCAGCGCATCGGCGAAGAGAATTTCACTAACGCAATCTTGCAAAATTGATGTTCCACCACGTTCGGGGCGACATTCCATTTTGCACTACGAATTAAGAGGTAATGCAAAGAAACCGTTTCTTGCTATTCGTTCTACACTGTGCCAGAAGCAAATGTTCCAAACCTCGTGGAGAAACCAGAAGAGTGGGTCAGTTAAAAGGAAAATTGGCAGGGGAAACAAAAGTTGAAACATATGAACGTCAAAATCAGGTGCGTGGGTCATCGACGCAGAATGCGACTCCATGACCTCCCCACGCACTGTCGTCAGCAACTCCCAACCCCGTTTGGGACAGTTACGGGCAAGGCAGCCGAAAAAACCATGCTTTGTAAAAAAGGGGGTCTATTGTGTCCATTTTGGGATGGTCATGCCAATTTTGGATGGGTTTAGGGTTTAGGTCAAGTTCTAGAAATTTAATAAATATGGGCAGCACCTTGAGTAAAATCAGAGAATTTGACAAAGTAAAAATTTCGAATTATTGTTTAAAATTCTCATAAAATGTAATAAAATTTAGTTGTTAAAATCTCTTTGCAAGTTTGCATGTCCTTTGCACACAAATATGTCAAATTGCATACTTAGTTCATAAAAACAACACTTCCAAACAATTCAAGGCACGTATGTGAACAATTCATTGGTCACAAGTTTTGTTCTTCTACACCTAGGAACAAGCCCACGATGTTATTACAAGCGTGCAATCTCATGAGCCTGGATGAAAAAAATAAGAAATCATCTTGGATGGGATGAAAAAATCCAAAAAAACATGTATGGAAAAAAGGGAAAAGGATGATTGGTGTATGATGGGTGAATTATTCGGAGTTGAAAATGAGATAGATGAAAATTAATGAGAGATGAATAATTTGGATGAAAGTTTGCAAACTCATTTTAACATGATGAACTAGATAATGACTGGATAACATGGATGAAAATCAAGCTTAAACTCGCCTTTCAATGTAATTAACATCGAAATTCCTGATAATAACATTTTTAAAATATTACAAACCAAAAAACAAGTGTTATTCAAACTTCTTGTGTTATAAAACTTGCAATGAACATGCTTTACAATATTCTTAGAAATATAAGCAATGATATTAAAGATGTTTTGTGATGTTTTGTGAGCACAAAGGTTGTTACAGGGCTCGATGTCCATTCAATGGTTACAACATAACTTCATTCTCTTCCTTAACCTACTTGAAATGCATAAGGATTAAATAACATAAGCTTGATTAAGGACCTAAAATGAGGGGAAGAAAAATGTAGTGACAACTTAGGCACTAGACACAATTGGCACCAAACACATCAACAGAACATATGAAAACCTTAAACTTGTACAAAGCAAAGAAAACCAATAGCTAAAAACAACTTGACACATGAAAGAATGCAATTGGAAACTTGTTGAAACAGTGAAACAAAGCAAGTCACAATGACACAAAGTAATTTTTCAAACTTTTTAAGAACATGGCATTTTTCTAATTGCTTTATATAATCCACCAAGGGTACAAATACAATAAAATAACCCACTATCTTGTGATTATTTTGGATTTTTTTTCAAAAATTATTTTCAAATTTTAATTAAAAAATATTATTACTTTGAAGTTGATATTTCAAATTCCCAAAAATTTATCATTTTCAAATCTTTTCAAATCTTTCTTTAAATCCTTTTACTGATTAATTTAACATTAGTTATAGTTCTTTAGAAAAAAAATTGCGTACTTTATATTTATTAGATTTTTTAAAAAAAATTCACTTGTTCCTCTAGTATATTTAAAACATTTGTGTATAAATACATCAAACACTCTAAACATAAACTTGGCTCACCATTTAAAAACATGTAAAATTAATCATTGGTTATTCATGGAGTGGATTCTATGTTATTTGAACGTTCTTGTGGTTTGCAACTTATAATGAAACAAGTTTCACAATATTATGATGTAGTGCAAAAATCTTTCTTCAAACTATGCAATGTTCACACCATTGTGAATTGCAATTATATATACTTTTTCCAAATGTTGACCAAGTTTTTAAAGATAAACAATATATTCACAATAAGTCATGCACATTTCGTTTTCACTTAAAAGGAATTAGATTGTTTTTTTATAGATCATCCATCTCATTTGTGTGTAGTCTTATTCTTCCACTTGTCTAAATCATCAACCTTGCCTTTCCATGTCTGGTAAATGAACTTCATCTTTGTCGCCTTCAGTTCTTGAATAGTGTAATCATCTTTGTCCAAAACCTTGGGAAAGATTGCATCCTTGAGTAATTCATGTATAATCCCATCCATAATGCGAGAACTCATTGTTTGAAAACCTACGAGTGCAATAGATATTGATCAAAATAATGTGAGAATGAAAAGACAGATATTGAAGGAGAATGTGATTCAAAGAAAAAGTTTATCAAGACAACATGAATGACAATGAGAAAGTAAGCTCCTTCATGAAATTTGTATAAGGAACTAAATGTGTGTTGTTATATAGTTAATCAACATGTTTTCATGAAACAATAAACATAAACGTTTCTTCAATTATATGTAACTATGTTGTAATGGCATATTTGGTGACCTTATTGTTGAATTGCCATTTCTTTGAAACAAGTGGTAAGACCAATAAATCTGGCATTATCAACAAATTTTTACTACCTTTTAGGACATGCATCCAATGATTCAAGTTGACCTTTGTGCTAGATGCACCATGTTAATAGCTCTTTCATTTATGGCCAAGTCATGGTGAATGAAGGTTAACCATACTTGCTAAATTACTAATGTATTACATTTTGCTGTAGTCTATTTCTAGCCAACAATAGTACCAAAGTGCATACATTCCAACACAATCGACCTCAAACTCTAGCTTTACATGCACCCTTTTGGTTCATCGAAAGTGATGCACCCATAGATGATATTTTAAGTGAACAATCCTTAAACTCCATATCTTCAATGTTCCGCATAAGGTAGAACTCTCGATCCATGATCTTGGCATCTATTATCAATGGTGCAATGCCCAATCACATACAAGTTTGTAGGTGGAAAAATTGGCAGTATGTTTCTATATGCAGATTTCAATAATTTGCTTGATTGGTTTGTACACAAATGCACAACCCACACTGGAAGGTGGGTGATCCCATATTCTCAGCTGTCCACTTCTTGGTGGCAGGATCAAAGTAATTCTCACCCCATAGCCTCTCCATCATTTTCTTCTCATCTACATTGAATTTTGATGCATATGTCTTGGCAAAATTGGTGAGAGTGAAGGCCCAGCCATGAAGACCAACTGAGAAGGCAACTGTTCCCTTTTCAGGATAGACTTGCACATCACCAAGCAGTGGATCTTCGTAGGTTGCCATGATGACATTAGCATTTTCAATCACCCACTGGAACGTCTGATATGCCTATTCACCCACCAACCTTCAGCTCCAAAAAGCACCTGTCCATCTTGTTCACTGTGAGGACTGGATGAATTCCCTCACCAAGTGCTTGTTGGAGCACAGTCTCTGTCTGGACACAGATTCCCTCCACACAGTCCACAACCACCAATGCACCATTGGTGATTCAAAGAGCAGCAGTGACCTCAGAGGAGAAATCAACATGCCCAGGTTAATCAATCAAATTGATCAGATAATCATTGCCATCCTTCTCTCCATGGAAATCCTTCAGAGATGAATCTCACATCTCATAGTAGAAGGAAATCCCTGTAGATTTGATGGTGATACCGTCTCTGCCTCATCTGCCCAAGTGTCGGTGAGTCGGATATCACCAGCAACTTCTTGGGCAATGATACCTGGACCAGCCACAAGGGAATCAGTCAGAGTCGACTTTCCTGAAACGCAGATCCAATCCATGCCCCAGGCCATGCTAGTATGACATCTTTTCAAACAGAACTGCTCATCAAACATCCAGAATGAGCAGATACCAAAATCAAGCACATTATAAAAGACTCTTAATAGTGTTCAGGTAACAGAAATGGACCATATCAAGGCATATAATGAGCATGGAAAAAGGGATGAGATGTTACATACCATGTCGACAGCGCTAGGAGTAACGGCCCACCATCCTCAGAGGTCAAAATTTTCCCGAGAAGAATTCTCGAGAGAAACCTGCTCCAGCAGAAGCAGGAACGAGAGAGCGAGAGAGAGGGGATACAGTTGATAGAATTGCACTAGCTTCTGCCGCATTCTAGGGTTAGGGTTTACATGGAAGGACATTTGCAAAAGAATATGGGATAATAACCGGGCAGGCAACAGATTTTTTAACCCTGTCTGTATACAGATCAGGGTCATAGTATTAGTTTTACTAATTTGCGGCAAGTTTTAAATAGAAGACAACGAGATAAAATATACTAACATGGTAACTAAAATATTTTACACCAAATTACAATAAATAAACTATTAACATTCTAGAGGGAGAGTAAGGCATAAAGAAAGAAAAAAATAAAATAAAAAAACATGATAAGCCCAAGTTCCACACATTTGCACAACACTTGCATTATTCTCTCTCCATACCACATTTCTTATTTTCATTCCTCCAAAAAAACTCCATACGAAAATGATGGGGGTTTCTTTTCAAATCCCCTCTTTCACGAGACCAAAATAGGTTCCCTTATTTTAATCCATCCACAAATCCTTTCTAATTGATGGTACACAAATACCAATCACCCATTTCAATTAACCAAATGGCTTCATTCTCAAGATAAACTTAGCGATTGTAAATAATCTATCACTAGATATTTTATGTCTACAAAGTTAGAAGCTTTTGAAAATTTCAATTTTTTCAAATAACTTGTAGAAAACATGGAAAGCATAAGGACCAAGATTCTTAAACTAGACCAAGGAGGAGAATACATGTGAAGAGAGTTCATCAAATTTTGCCAAGAAGTGGGCACAAGGCAACTTATTCAAGCATACATGCCACACCATAATATTATAATAAAAAGAAAAAATAAAAGATTGTTAAAAAAACATGGGGTATGGTGTTGGCATGTAATATTTTGACTTCTTTGTGGACAAAAGCTAGTAACACTACCACATACTTGTTGAACAAATGCCTTAATAGAACAAACAATGTAATGTATATTAAAGAAAAATATTTAAGGGTACTTTCATGAGTAAATCATTTTTAAAATTTGGTCTGTTGGCGTATATACTTGTGTTGGAGAACCAATGAATGAAGTTAAATCCTTTGAACACAAGATGCATATTGGTGGGTTTAACAATACCAGAAAAGGTTGTAGACTATTCAATTTTTGGTTTAGAAAAATAATGATTTTAAAGGATGCAATAGTAGACAAATCCATGCATGGATTATAGCAAATCATGCGACTTCAACATGTTGAATAATGTGATATAACAATACTATCATTTATATATAAAAAAACTAACCAAGTTGAACATCAAGATGAATGCTAGGGAGACAACCATGAAATGAAAGATTTGTTGTTGAAAAATTCACCACCAAAAAGTTCATGAGTTATTGCAAGATCAATCAACAAACAAGGCAACCATTGCAAAGGAATTGGTTCCACCAACAAATATATTGGCGAATCTTGAAAAATATTAACAAGCTCCATTTTGGAAGTCAAATCATGTGCACAAAGCTTTAGTAAGATTCACAAAAGATTTTGTGTTGCTTACTAAGTTGCATGAACCAAATTTTTATGTTGAAGCCATGAACCACCTTGGATGGAGATATGTGATGAATCAAGATGAGTCAAGAACTATAATCGATATGGAAAAACTAAATTTGGAAGATTGTGGACCAATTGAAAGGAAGGTTACCAATTCCTTCAAAATGGGTATTTAAGACCAAACTAACAATAAATGGAAATAATCAAGGCAAGATTCATTGCATGAGAGTAAGTTTGAACAAACATTAGGCATCAACTACCAAGAGATCTTTGCACCCACCATTAAGTGGGTAACTATACATGTGCAATTATGAGTCTTGTTGTTCAAAAAATTAGCTGATCAAATATTTATATATGTCAAGACAACCTTTTTTAACATTCTTAGACAAAGAGGTGTTTATGGAGTTGCCTAAAGGGCTACATTAAGATGGAGGATCATTGAAGGTCTATAGACTCCAAAAGGCAAACTTTTATGGTTTAAAATAGGTTGGACAGTCGTGGTAGATGAAAAATGATAATTTTCTTTAGGAACAAGGGATGACCAAAAGTGCATCTAACCACAATTTATAATTTTGTATAAATGAAGGTCTTTGCATGTGATAATTTTGTTATATATGTATGATCTATTGCTACATGTGTGAAATGATACGACTAGATTGTGTTGAAATGTAGTTTGTTTACTTATTTCAAGGTGTGTTATTGTTCCAAAAAAATTATGCATAAAAGTTGATATACAAGTATAAAATGCAAGATTGTGTACATGTTGAAACACCAATGGAAGAGGCTTTCAAGTTGTAGTTTAATATGGATCAACTAAATAAGTAGATCATTTTTTTAATCAAAGCATGGTAGGTAGCTTCATATTTTGAATTAACACTTAACAATACTTGTCATTTTCAGTTATCCATGTGAACAAGTTCAAGTTTCTCCACAACAACCCCACCTTGATGCAACTTGCATGATCTTACAATATGTCAAAACTAAAATGAATCACCAAATATTTTCTTTAGCAATTCAAATTTGAAATTGATAAAATGTGGGCATACAAACTGGGTGAAGCATCTTAATAAGAGGAGATTGACCACATGGATGGTTTTTTTAAACAAGAATGTTATAATATACTAAACTAGCAGATTATAGCCATTGATAATGTTGTCTACAATTGAAATGAAATACAAATTCCTTGTAGATGGAGTTAGAGAAGTAATATGGTTTAAATGTTAGTTGATAAAATTGGGCAATGAATGAGGACCAAAAATATCTTTTGTGATGACCAAAATATGATAAAACTTTTGAAGAATTAGATGCATCCACAATAAAATGAACCATACCCAATTCCTTTGTTCTTTAAAAAAAGACAAGGACTTGAAATTGGAAATTGAAATGGCATGTAACCATTGCACAAAATTTATGGTTTAATCACATATTTGACTTGTATAATATATTTTTATAAATTCTTTTGGTTTTTTTGAATTTTACAACTTATTTTTAAATTTATCCAGTGGATATTGGGAAATTTTTTTGCAAATTATGAATTTTAAAATATATTCATATATCAATTCCAATGATAATTTGAAACCATGTCTCTAATAATTATTCAATTTACATGAATATGAAAGTTTTCCAAAAAAAATTAGATTAATTTTGATCAATTTTATGCACCATACTTAAAACCTTAAGACTAGTTACAAATGTTCAATTAGTCCTTTTTCACCTTCAAATGTTAATATAATTGACTCAAATTTTTACAAGTCATTCTTGAATGTATATTACATCACCCTATGTAGATTACATGAAATTAAAAAATCCTAATTGAAATTAAAAATTCACAAGTATGTTATTAAGGAGTGGTTACACTTGCAATGGTTCATTATATTGTAGACTTACTCAATCCCATCTTGCACATTAAAACCAAAGGTATAAAAACTTCATCACCATTATATTCAAAAGACAATTAAAAAAATGACATAAATGTTATTTATGTTCCCACAAAAGAGCAAGACAAACAATTTTATAAAACTTTTAAGAAAGTCCATATTTCAATTTTTGAGAAATCAATAAGAGTTAATGGTTTTAATAAGTTATTACAAGGTGAATTTGGATTCACATCACCTAAATGATCACAAAATTAAATGTTCAAACAAAGGTTCCTTTGCCCCAAAACCTCATGACTCATAAGGTCTTCCAAGGATAACATTTTTTGAAACTTTTTGAAGATATAGACTTTTGAAGTGAAATGGACCTTTGTTCCATCCTACCAAAAGAAAAATTAAACTAAGTTAAATTCAATGGAGTAAAGCTGGTATTAAGGCCCATTTCACCTAGGAATGTAGTGAACCAATTGGCCATAATGAATTATCATCCCACCCACACACCATGTAAGATGGATGGCGTATAAACTAGAAACAATTTTTCATTGTTGTGTACCAATTGTTATGAACTAGTTGTTCTGTACTAATCATCCACATTCATCTCCATACCTCATATCTAGCCATTACATGCCTTATGAAAACCTATCAAGTTCAATGGTTAATATTGCCATAATTATTTCAACCATTTTGATTTTAACCATAATTAATTTTTGAATAATTGGTTTTGCCATAAGATATTTATTCATTAATTAGTGTAACCATATTAATTTATTAGTGATTAGTTTAGCCAAATTGATTCATTTCATGGTTAATTCCACAATTTTTAATCTAGCCATGGTTAATTTAACCATGACATTCTAAACCATTTTGATTTTAGCCATAAGTACTTCATTCATGTTTATTTTAGCTATGATTTTTGCATAATTTGTTTTGCCAGAAAATATTTATTCATTATTTACTTTAACCATATTAGTTTTATTAGTGGTTAGTTCAGCCAAATTTATTTACTCATGGTTAATTTAACCATTTCTAATTGACATGGTTAAAATTTCCCTAATTTATTTTAACCCCTTTGATTTTGGCCATAATTATTTCATTCGTCTTTATTTCAACCATAATTAATTTATACATAGTTGATTTAGCCATAAAATATTTATTCATTGGTTAGTTTAACCATTTTTAGTTTAGCTACGATTGGTTTAACCATAAACTATTTATTCATTAGTTAGTTTAGTCAATTTGAATTTACCCATGGTTGATTTAGCCATATTTATTTTACTCATGGTTAATTTTAGCAATTTCTAGTTTGGCCATGGTTGGTTCAGCCATAAAATGTTTATTCATTAGTTAGCTTGGCTTTATTTACTTTATTCATAGTTAGTTTCATTGTATTTATTTTACTCATGGTTATTTAAACATTTATAATTTAACCATTGTTGGTTTTGCTATAATTACTTTATTGTGGTTGGTTTAAGCACTATTATTTTACCAATAATTAATATTGCGATAATTAATTTTTCCTAAGTTAAATTAGCCACCTATTTAACTTATGTAATGTAAGTATGTGGTTAAATAACATAAATACAAGTAGGTTATATGTAGGTGTATTTATTTATACATACCTATTCTATATTCCACTTATTTACCTATATTTTAAATAGGTAGCCTAGTTACATAGGTTAGGGTAAACCATTTATTTACCTATGATAAATTATTAGTTGGTTAATTAGTTATTTACCTAAAATACATAGATGAATGTGTAATTAAATAGTTAAATATTCAATTTTTACAAATACACTGTTGATAATATGTAATGAATTAGGTCAAATTTGTAAGGATTACTGATAATTTGGTTATATTATCAATCAACAATATAGTACATTATAATTATCTTGACATTTTATATAATTCAAAGATTTATAATATGGTTGTAATTATTAATTATAACTAAGTAATTAAACATTAATTATTACTAATTTTTATTTTAACTTAATTAACATACATATTTACTTACTTCTTTATTTATTTAATTTATGTATCTTACATGCTTATTTAAAAATAATGTTGTGTGAACTAAAAGGCTCTAATGTTGTGTGGACATGAAAATGTTTCTCCCTCCCAAAAGTTTGTCACATATTGTTTATCATCCTTTCCAAACAATGAGCAATATAAATAAATGCATCATAAACATCCGAAACATAAGAAATATTTTTAAAAGGAAGGCCACTTGGGATGAGTCAATTGAAAAGTCTCAACATTAAAGGCCAAAATCTAAATGAATTAGGATTTTCTTACCTAAGTCATTTAGGTGTAGGTTTAATCTAGGTGGTGTACATTTAAGCCTAATAAAAATCATAGCTTAGGTTGCTTTAGCCTATTTCAGGCTTCTATACTTAGTTGTTAATTATAGACTTTTAAACCTAAGCCTAGGAACTTTGGTTGTAGGTTCCTAAACATAGGTACCTTAAGAATAGGTGTTCAATTTTAGGCTTAACCTAGCTTGCTTAGGTTTTATCCACATGGTATAACCTAGTGGTCAATGTTTAAATGCCACATGGCATAACCTAAATGGTCAATGTTGAAATGCCATGTGACATAGCTTAGGTGGCCAATGTTTAGATGCCATGTGGCTTAACTTGGGCAGGCATTGTTTAAATGCCACATGACATTTGCTTAGTCAAAATGGTGTTTGACCAATCAAAAAATCATTTGACTATTGTATTGACTAATCAAAATGACTAGTCAAAAACATTAGTTGAAATGATTAGTCAAAAGTGCCAACCTAGGCCTAGTCGAAAAGTACATGGGTTGTCACAATGGACATGTTCAAAACAATTTGTCCAAAATGACTAAAAGATTTTTTGATGCTTGTCCAAAATGGGGTTTTTTTTTTACCAAAATTTATAGTAAAAAAAATTAGGAATGATAGTAGTGTGAGCATTTGTGATATATTTATTTATAAGACACAAAATACCTTGAATGAACTTTTATTTATGAGACACAAACTACCCCGAATAAGCTTTTGTCCATGTATGTATTTTTGCAGCTTTCATTGTTCTGTTTGTTTTACCAGGTACAACTTAAAAAATAAAACAAGGGGTGCATCACACTGTGGCCTTGCCATTTACATTAAAACTTATCTTAAGGCAAAAGAAGGATTATGGAAACTCAAATATTTCACCATGCAGAAATATAATCTTTAAAAAAATCCTCTAAAAGAAACCAAAATCCTTCAAGATATTAGAACTCTATAATTCATTTCAAGTTTCAACACAATCCAAAATATCATCTTTCAAAAATCTTCATATAAAAATAGACCTATCACCCAGGGGCCGAAGTCCCTTAGGCTACTATACTCTATAATGAATCTAAACACAATATCCTTGCCTTGGCAAGCAAGATAATTAAATTCATGTTCTATTCAATGACATTGGTTGTGATCCCAACATGTTTGAGGCAAGGGTACCTACCAACAAACAACATACTTTTCAACACTAAGTAAAGTCCAATGCTATTTTTTTACAACCTAAAATTGATGAAACCCTGCAAGAAAACAATACAGCTCCATAACTTTGCTGCACTGATGCTTGGACAATACTCGATAGTGATATTTAGTGTCTTCTTGTATATTTTGCCATCAGTGGGGTAGACTGGCCAATGACCGAACACTTAAACACTCGGGGCAAGCTGGATCCAAGGGGAGGGCTCTGTTGTTTCTGGTGTCTAAACAAAACTTGAACCCCCCTCTTGGTGCATCTGACACACTATAATTGTGAAAACAGATTAGAAATGAGAAAGTTACAGCCCCTCAAAGTAAAGGGGTCAAGAACTCAAAAAAAAAAAACCACCCACTGTTACAAAGGTTGGTTCCTGAACACCCAAAACATTCCTTTTATATTGCTATGATGTTATTAGAGTTCAAAAATGATTTGTAGAACTTCAGGTTGCATTCCTATAGCACTTTAAATAGTTTTAAATGAATAAGAAATAAGAAAGTTATGAAGTTTGAAAGTAGGAGGGGTCAAAATGACAAAAAATGAAAAAAACGCGTTTTGCAATTCGAGTAACCATATTTTCTTTAGTCCTCTTTTTTGGTTGGTCCTTTGGCTTTGCATTTTCAAGATGATTTGTAGAGCTTGACAAGGCTCTCGTATAGCATTTTCAATCACTCAAAAATGGAGAAGAATTGAGCAAGATCTGCCAAAGTGTTCAGTCATAGGCATGCAATTGGTGATGGGCTGGTCAACCCTAGTGTTTGTGTCCATTGATAGGGGCAGACTCCACACTGTTTGACCTTTGACACGACTGACCATACCACCCCAATAGGAAGCCAAAACCAGTTATACAATAGAATAGCTTCAATGCATGCTTCTTCTGCAAATGGGCAGGTCCAAATTGACTAATGTTCCTTTTGGCGAACATTAGTCCATGGAATTGGATGGAAGGGACCAGTTGCATCTGATACAAGCCCCTTTTGCTTGAGGAGCTGCTTCAATATCATAGGCAGAAATTTCAAGAGTGCTTTACGGCATCAGAAGTTATCTCAGAGTACATATGGCACATCCTCCTCTCACACTGGACTTTTCTATGTTGCTTTTGCCTTACTCCTTACCTTCTTAGATGTTTGTATGTGGTCACCATTGTTTCTTGTCTCTCTCTCTCTTGGCAGACTTTCTGCTGCCTTGCACAGTGCTGACTCTGAATGCTTCTATCCACTCATTCATAGGCCAGCTTTTTAGTGCTGCTTTAGTTCAACATTTACCACTCGCATCTGTCATTCAATTGCCTGCACGTGGTTTACCTTCTTCCAAGTTCCAACTCCTAATAGGGCTTTCTGTCTGCTCACCAAGTCCTTCCCTAAATTGAGGGCTGTTAATTGTAACCAGTGTTGGGTGGTGGTTCTTAGAACCAGGAGGGACAGATACTAGCTGGTTGTCAACTCATGTATATACCCACTTACCTATCCATTCTCAAACCTTATGAAGTTTTGGTATATTAATGGAAATTCTCAAAACATTATGAAAAAGTCAAAGAATTGCCAGTTCTTTTTTTGGGTCTTTCATGTAAACCATTGATTCTTTAAGGGTTTTACAAAGTAACTGGAACTGACTGTTCTTTGATATTGAAATATTTTGAAACAACCAGAACAAATGGGTCTTTAAAAAATCAAGGAACCACCCATCCCTGATTGTAACTTGTAACCCTCTAACCTCAAGGGTGTCCCCAGGGAGTAGGCCGGAAAATTAGGGGAGCCCTGGGGGAACAGGTCTTCTTAGCATCAAGCAGAAAAGATTTTTGTTTGAATGGTGAAAGGTTTGCATGTGAATCACAGAAGGTCGCTTCAGTTGAAGGAAGCACAGCTTTGGTGCATGAGGTATGATTAAAGAAACCTTGGAGTGCGTTACCATGTGGGTGAGTGTTACTTCAAATTGCCATCTCTTCAAAAAGTTCCAATCCCACCAAAAACCCAGTGCAGATTTCGTGCAAGAAAGAAATGACCAGGTCCACAGGCTGAGAAAAGCATGGAGTTCACAAATTTTCCTCTTTTGGGTGCTCAGATCTTGCAAGTTCCCGCCTACAAAACCACTGGGTTTGTGTGAGGGTTTTGAAATAACCCTAACCAGTGCCTTAAATTCTGTTTTTTGCATTCAAAAAACTGGAACTGGTGGTTCACTGATTGGGAAGTATCAGAAAACCAGAACCAGTGGTTATCAACAAAATGAAACACCTGTCCAACACTGTTTGAAACCCATAATCCGGATTTGAGATAACCACATTGCTCCTGATTAGTGTGAACCTCTTCTTAAAAATTGGCTCTGGTAATAAACTCTTCTGTATTGACAGTCTTCTCAATCTGCCATAAACCCTAACCTCACCAATTGGCTTAATCTTAATCCTGTGGGTGTTTCATTTTTTGAAATCCTAGCTCCTTATTTTTCATTGTTTCCCATGATACCCATCCAGCAAAAATGAACAAAAATAATTTTCATGGGGCTCTTGTAGGGCCGTTCCCAAAGTAACTGCCCCTCAGCAAAGGGTAACCAATTTCAGGAACAAACAATGTCTAGCAGTGACACTTTCAGATGTATTGGACATATTCACGTACATCCATCATCCAAGGTGGTTTATCTATTGTGATTGCAATCCAAGAGCATCTCCACCCGCACCCCCTATTTGGGCCTCTATCAGTGTTTACGACATCCAAAATACAGTGTTAATTATCCCCCCCCTCCCCACAATGAACAACAAAATGTGGACTGTATAGAGGGAGAAACTATTTAAATAGTCGTCATCTGGGCCAATCACTATGGTTGGCCAATTAAAAACCGTTGCCTGTACTGGCCCTCTTGGAAGGCACTATATCTCAGTCTGCCTTAAAGGCTCAAACTGAGTTTTACACTATTTGACTACTATACTTCATCCAAAATGTATTTCATCCAGACCTCTTAGTACTATGGTTGGAGATGGACTTATGCAGTGGCAATCCGATTCCCATGTAGTTATTGTCAGTCAGCTTCATTCTGCCTTTCTTTTAGTCCTCTTTTCTGGGTTTCTTTTCTTCTTTGCTCCCGTGTTTTCTTTGGCAATTTTTTGCATTATTACAACCTGAAAATTATGATTTTCATGAAAAAAATGGTCCAAATTCGCCAGCTTTTGAATTTAAAAAAAAAAACCCCATATTCTACAACAGGTTCCAGCAGGTAGCCAGAATATAAAAGGATTCTTAAATTTTTGGGCTTTCGTATCTGGTCTAGAGCCAAATTTGGCTAAATATTCTTGTTGATGACTGCCTCCTTTTGTTTGGGTCATCCAAGTCTCCGATTTTGGCAGGGTTTCCATCCTCCTGTTGAAACAACCCATGTGTGTACCATGGCTGCATTCGATAGTTGTTCTCTCAAGTGTACCATAATGGCTTGCACCGATCACAGGGCTGTGATTGTCAGCCATTGAACACATTGAACACATTGTTCACATTCATCACATATCCCACAAGGCTTACAAGGACTCATCCACAAATAATTCCCTTGTCAGTGCTTGTTCTGCATGTGTGGCTTGTTGGAAAGCTTGGATATGAAAAAACTAAGTACATGGTTCATGACTTTGTTTGGGCACAAAGCCTCCACAACATTTTGTAGTCAGTTTCAATGGTCTTCAATCTTCAACATGTGGATGTGAGGTAGGTGAGTTTGGTGCACAAGAATACATTCTGACATATGTGTGGTAATTATGCCAACTTGTACATGTACAAGTCTGTCCACAAAGGACTCAATTAGTACAATTCACGGTTTTCTATACTAGAACCCAATACCATAGTACCTATTCAGGTTGGGTGCTTTGGTGTTGAATAATTATTTTGTTTCTACAATCCTCTTTGGAAGTAGAATTTTTTGGGATGGAATTTTGACAATTAATAAAGGCAACTTCTTTGGTAAGTTTTTTGAACTCTGAATCTCTAACATAATGATAATTTTTTCTACTCCTTTTTGCAAAAATCAAGAGATATAATAGAGTTATCTGTAGAGTCACGGTATTAGGGGGCGAGAATGGCCAGTTTCGACATAATAGGGCATCAAACACGGAACTGTGAATGAAAATTTTACAAAACAAAATAACTGGAATCCAAACTAGTTTTTCCACCAATTTTGGTAGTAAACTGAGTTTCATCCTGTCTTTCCTTTTTCCGGAGCGCCTTCAGTGCTGCTACATATATTTTCACTGCTCCTACCTGTACAACTACTATAATTACTCTCGATCCTTGTGCATTAAATGTTGAGTTCCAGCATTTCATACTGAGATTTAATAAAATTTCCTTACTTTGCGGATACCACTCAAAGAGGGGATACAGTGAAAGCAGGCCCAAAGACAGGGTGGCTTTACTGATAACTCTAATGTTCCACCAAATTATAGGATAGAGAAATGTTGCTAATTATTGGATACCTGCTCTGCAATTCACCCGAAGCCAGAAGTTCCTAAGTTTTCACCAATTTTTGTATTTTTCCCTTCCTTGTCATTTTGTTAAATTTTGACATTCCAAACAAATAATTTCTTTAACAAAATCAACATATTGAGAAACAATTTAATTACTGCTGAAGCTGAAAGGATGCTACAATACTAGAAAACATAGGCTTGGGTGCTGAAAGATGAGTTACATGGTGGTGCCAAATAATTGAACCAAAAATGTGGAAGGGTACACATATGGTAATATAACTTGTTTGGCATGTGCCATCCCTAACTCTGTCTTTTTTAAGAAGTATTTTGGGGCCAAAGTCCCACAAATTGCATTTTTTTTAAGGAGTCCAAAAAGACTAGATTTAGGATTTTGATGGGGTTTGGGTGTAATGGAAAGTTGTTATGTAGGTTTGCTAAAGAACTCTAAAATCGATGAGAATAAAAAAGTTGCATAGCTTCAAAATATTCACAATGTGTTTTCCCATGTGTTTTATGATGCTTGTTCCCAAAAGCACCAATTTCCTTGGTTTCATCTTTTGGGAGTGTCAAAGGGTTTGCATGTGATTGTTGCCATAGGTAAATATGGGGATTAAACATATACCAAATTTCGCCACAAAAAGAAATACTTGTAACATAATGAGATTGTAATTATGTGGATCTAGGATTTGACATGAGATTGGATATTTTTGGATGCCAAAAAATGCACTAGATATGAATATATTCCAACATCTCCAAACATATCCCACTCAATGGTCATTGGCTTGAAACCAAAATTAGAGGTTTTGTTCTTTGTGTCAAAGGAATCCTACATTTCACAATTCTTTGTTGCGCAGATTTGACATCCATAGATATGGGGATTAAACATATGCAAAATGCCTACATGGCACTCTAGGCAATGAAAGACAAGAACATTAATTTTAAAACTCTTTTAGTGTATTGCTCATTGGAAAAAAAACACAAACAAATTGCAAACATGATGAAACTATACTATGTTGGGTGTGTGGATACCTTGGTTGATGTTGGAAAAAAAAAGGGCCGAAATTCTTTTCAAACAATTGACCAACACAGAATGAAAGTTGCAAAGATGTTAAAAGACTGTTAGCTAAAATTTTATGATATAGAAAAAGGAAAGCAAAAACAAGATCAAAAAGTAAATATTACTCCTTTTTGGAAAGATGGTGGAAACCATATTGTATGCTTCTTTATTGAGGAGAAGGGCTCCCATTCACTCCCTTCTCGAAAGGTGGAGTGATTTTCACATGGATTGAAGTTAGGTTTCCATAAAATGATTGCATGAATTGGGCTTCTAGCTAATGAACCCAAGAGCTTGGACTCACCAACTAGGGCAATGGGAATTATTGGTGGGTTACAAGTTAGAACTGTTGATTTATGTTCCAGTTAATCAAAATCAAGTCTAATTTTGGGAAATCAAAATCGGGTTCCTAATTTTTAGAATTATAAATTTTCATTCTTAGTTGATGAAATACATTTTGATCTTTTTTTTTTTTTTCAATGAATCTAATTTGATCATTGTGAGTACCATATTAAGATGGATGCATTAGTGTCCTGTCAAAAGTAGTTTTTGGTTGATCAAGCTTCAAATTCACCTTTGGGCAACATTTGCCCCATCTTCTACGAGCTCAATCTACATTTACTATATATTCTAATTCTGTGCTTGATTTTGACTGAAATTTTTATGAAAGATTTCTGAATGTGTAAATTTTGAATCCAACAATTTAATTTATAATCCCATTCATGTATGTGTAGGGTTTAGGGTTTAACCAGGATTGAACATTGAACCAGATTTCTAATTAAAGTTTAAAATAGAGATGAAATAATTGTAAAAAAGGGCCCTTCTCCTAAAGAACATTGTATGCATTCAAGAAGGGACATGCCAACATGCTTTCAAAACTTACAGGAGGAGGGAAAAAAAACAACTACTTACAGGAAATAATGACACAAATAGTGCATTAATGGAATGTAAGATAGGTACACATAATGCTTTCTTTTATTTTCAAGTTTCAACTCAAGTTGATTGATAGGAAGGGGAGATGCCTTGGTCCCTTGCCTTTTCAGATGGGGTCATAATAACTCGAGTAACCCCTCAATCAGCCATGGACACTAGTTAAGTGTTAAGTCTGGAGTCTGCAACATGAACAAAACTTCACAGGCAAGGCAAAGTTTTCCTTTCTTTGACTAAGTACCAAGTACCTACCCCCACATGTAATAACAAAAACCTTCTTATTCCCAACAGGCAGAAAGCATGCAAACTCTGTGTCTTGGAGTCCTCCCAACCCAAAAGACTTGACTGAGGAGTTTGTTGGGCAGAAAGAAAGCCCACACACACACACACACAAACCTGTGAAGGCTGGTGTCTTGGAGCACAAAGGGCTTTGCTT
Source organism: Sphagnum tenellum (assembly GCA_963921925.1). Lineage (NCBI taxonomy): Eukaryota > Viridiplantae > Streptophyta > Sphagnopsida > Sphagnales > Sphagnaceae > Sphagnum > Sphagnum tenellum. The sequence continues at coordinate 13,264,982 of OY998150.1, forward strand.
GACTAAGAACTTGATTCATGGCAGTAAAAAAAGCATGCAAACCTAAGTTCCAACCCAATCCTGAGAACTTTGGTCAGAGCAGGAAGGTAAGTAAGATATGAATCAGTTCATGATTTCTGTCAAAGTCTTGAGGGCTTTACCAAGGGGCTCTAGTGAAGGAAATCAGACCTTGTTTCCAAGGATTACACACTTGGTATGAAGAAGATGAGGCCATTCCCCCTTGCACATACCTTGGCCGATTGGTTACTATGATCACAATCAAAAGAAAAGCCTGAAGAATGTGTGTACACATTATTGTATGTATGAATGAGTAAGTGGTTTTTGCAGTTCCTCATCAAATTCACTACTTTTTTGGTTCCAAATTCTGAAGACTTGTCAAGAAAGGGGAGAATCGAGAGAAGAGAAACAATACAACCATCCATTCCCTAGATCCATCACAAATATCTATTTGGGATGATGACAAATTCACAATGGATCATAGTCCTAATCCCAGCTTTGCCACATGGCACTCACGTTGAGGCTAAAGAAGATGATTGTTCTAAGCCCGGATTTTCCACATGGCACTCACGTTGAGGCTAAAAAAGATGATTGTCCTAAGCCCGGTTTGGCCACACGGCACTCACGTTGAGGCTCAGAAAGATGATTGTCCTTAGCCTGGCTTGGCCACATGGCACTCCCATTGAGCCTAAAAAAGATTATTGTCCTAAGGCCATGGCACTTCTGTTGAGGCTAAATTTCTGTTGTGTCAACTGCTAAAGGCTGATTTTTTCACCTGTAATTCTCATATTGAAATATTATACTTGTGGGAGGATGCAAGTATTGGTCGGTTATTGAGAAAACACCCGGTTATCAACCCAAGTATTGATAAACCTACTAGCCAACTTTTCTTTGGAAAACCAATAGATAACCTACCTGCTTGGTACATATCATTCAAAAAACCAGTAAACCCTTACGACCCGGGTATTAAATTTTAAAAATTTAATAATCTACCCAGATGATTGAAATTTCATTCTTATAGGTTATCAATCCTAAAACCCTAAACATGTTTATGATAGAAAACAGCGCAACATATAACCTACCCTACCTAGGCAGCATAACTGATGGCTTTCAAGGTGCATATTTGAGAACTGGCCCTTATGCATAACTGATGGTTACTATGAAAAAAAAATCAAGAAAATTGATTATTGAGAGTATTACTTTGATAGTGAAATTGATAAAAATGGTGGATCCAAAATTTCAATTTTTTAAATTTGATACCCTGTATGGTCCATAAATTAAAAATTAAAAAACCTACCTGACCGGTTATGAAAAAAAAGGTAGAAGCAATTATTTGAAAAGTCTCTGAAAAATCTTTCATGGAAACCAAGTTTTTTTGGGTATCTACATAATAGCTAAGTAGTGACCACAATGAATTCCAGAACTTGTCATTTACTGGAGATTCCAAAGGTTTAAAGTTTAAAGGTCCATGGGCCCATTGCCAAAGTTGGAGCGGGTGTGTGTGAGGGGGGCCTGGTGGGTGGGGATTTGTGGGGGAGTCCAAGGTCAAAGTACAATCTTCACAATGTTCACGTGGGCTTTTGCCCAAACCCTTAAGAAAAGCCAAAGCTTACATGTACTTCTTGACATTGGAACTTGCAAAATGTCTTAACTTAAATCCTGGAACCAAAATCTTTGGTCAGCCACTATTGGGATAGTATAGTGTATATATGTACATATCATAGTTTGTGGTGAAACTTAGGACCAAAGCAAAGGGTTGGGGTTTCGCACTTATAATACCCAAATTTTGCTCACCTTTCCTTTTGTTAGAAAATAAAATATTTTATGTGTTTGGGGGTATGGAGTATAAAGAGACTGAATCTCTCTCTCATCACAATCATAAGGAGTGCATGTCAATAATGGTACACAAATGTGCCAAAAATGTACATATATTAAGACAAAACATCAGCTACCTACTACTACATGCATAGATACCATTGTTCATGCCTCCATAAATTTTTGACAAACTCCAACGGCCATGCGAGGGGACTAATTTAAACAAAGGTGATCTCTGAATTTGTTGGTAAAGCAGAATAAACACCCATTTCTATCACAAAGGTTTCTTTTCTTCCAATACACTCAACAGTGGATTTCGGTCACAAATGACTGTCAAGGATTTTGTGTGTAAAGGATTGTGGGTAGTGAGTGCCTATATTTGAAAGAGGGTGAACAAGACTGGGCCACCCCGTCTCATAATAATAGAATGGTAGTCCAAAAAGTGAGGGATTATTGCCAACATGAATATTGAAAGCGAAGTCAAAGTGATTGTTTTAAGAGTTTCTTTGGGTTCTTTTTGCCTTTAAGAAATGATCTACTTCTTTTTTTCAATTACCCTGGAAGTCAATAGGCCAATAGAAGTTCAAGTTCAACATAACTTAATCTTTTTAGCCTAGTCAATGAATGAGATATAATGCTGTTGGCTACAGTCTTGAAACTCTTCTTGCTTAAAACTTTTTTTTAAAGGAATTGAAAATGGAAGAGTTCTGGGGCCAATAGAGTGCTTTTGCCTTTTAGGTGGTTAGTTAATACTTTGTGAAGTTGTGTGTCCTCGATCAGCAACATGTTATGCATATGGATAAGCCCCAAGGTGGGGAGCATTCCCAAAATAAGGGGCCATGGAAGAGGCGGTAGCCAAATTTTGCCGTGCATTTTCAAAATGTCCCCTATGTGTGGCTTTTACCCACCATAAAGCATGATGTGAACATGGTCCCAATCCTAAACGTACATAGATCACATGATCCTAAGTGTATATATAACATTGCAATGTTTTCTTCTTCTTTAAATTTAAAACCACCTCGGGCCTCCACAAAAGATCCTTTTGTCAATTGAAGGGACCGTCCATTCCATATATAGAAAGTGTTTCCACCCCTGGAAGACGTTTTTGTTATGTGTCATGGGAAGTTAAACTGAAATGTTTTGTGACAACAAAAAAGACCTTTTATTATTACTGATAGACAAGAACATTCCCATGTAGAACAAAACCTTGAAACAAGTTTAAAAGTAAAACATGGTAAAAGACATTGTTGTGCTTTCCAGTGTGGAATGCTACTCCAGTGGGCCTCCCTTGATTTTTGGGGCTATGACCACCAAATTGCCATGGGGAGTAGCTCTTCCCCCATACATAATCATGTATAGATTAGGAGGTAGTAGGAGTGGGAGATATCTTATGCCTATTATTCTAGAGAAGAAGGATCTTACACCTTGAAGTGGGCATAATATCCCTCATCCTCCAAAATAGGTGTAAGATCCATCATCTTTTCTAAATGGGAAATAGGAGAATATAAGGTGACCTCTAAACACACTTAGGAAATTTCTCCAAGTGCTTTACATAGTACTGGGCTAATTTTATTCTAGATGACCAACTTCGACTTCTCATCAAGTTTGGCGCTTTTCTCCCCCAACCCACCCCCAGCCTGCCCAAATAAGACTCTTGGGCAACCGAGACCATAATGAATTCCAGCCAAGCTTATCCCTTATTTAGATTAATTTAGGGTTGAGAAAGAGGAATAGGGCCTGGGTGGGCATGGAACCTCATGGTCCTTCAAAGCTACCCCAGGAGTCATGGCTCACAGGCAAAGCCCCTTGTAGGACCCTGGGATCACAAAAGGTCCTGGGTTCAAACCCAATCGTGTGCATGGTGAAAACTCCTGTTCGCTCCTCTCCCAGTGAGCGTGACTTGAGGGTGCCAACTGCTTGTCAGGTTGGGTTTGCTGTGGTGCTTCAAAAGGAAAAACATTAAAATGGGTAGTTTAATCTTTCTAACTCGTGGCAAAAGATGTAGTGATACTTCAAACCAAAGGGCAATAATCCAATCAATCCTTGATCTAATGGGGCACTTCTTCCAAAAGATATCAGAATCTTGGAATTCTTTTGTGGAAAAAGAAATATTTTAAATTATTTTTGATAATAAAGAGCAACTCTCAGTCAATTCCTTCACTTTGAAAGGCACAGTTGAGAGTAGCCCTTCACCACAAAGGGTAATATAGTAACCCTACCCTTCAACTTCACAACGTGCAAATGCCTAGACCTCTAAGTGACCTCAAGCAATTGTGCACGATGGAAGAAGACAAACCTAATTTAGTTCTCTCAAATAGGCATGTAGGAGTTAGACTTAGACAACCAATACTTTTCCTTACAAAATGATACTCACATGTCTGATGCCAAAAAAAAACTCACAATCCAACAAACACGAACAAGTTGCAACCAATCAAAAAAATTGCCCAAAATTTTATCAACTTCTTCTTGGGATTTGGGAGGAAGAGAAAGCATGAAGCTTTCCCCTAGACCCTATTGCACCCAACACAATTTTTTTCACTCTAACCCCAAATCAAACAAGAAGTTGCAAGTTCCAATGAAAGCTTTGCCGGATGTCATATAGACTTCTTGGGAGTTGGGAGGAAGAGAAAGAGTTAGACTTTTTCTCTAGATCCAATTGCTCCCAACACGATATTTTGCCCAAATTAAAGGGTGGTGTTCGTTGTGGGTGTTATGAGGGGGAGGAAAAAAGGATTAAAATTTCTTTTTTGGGGGCCCCATTACTTCTAATTGGTAATCAATTCTAAGGATAAGCTCAAACATTGCAGACAAGAAACTGCAGGTGGTCATCATCATCAGGTCCAAAGTCTGGGAAAGTCTCTCCACTTGTCTGCAACACTTATACTTATGAACCTCCTCAGCCATTCACCATCCCCCAGCAAAAAAGTTGATGATGCAACAAAGAGCTTTTGACAGTTATGGAATCCAACACAACAGATTTCATGCTATTTCTTGTAAGTGTAAGCTAAGCTACAATATCATCTTGTCTTTAATAGACTTGACTTGTAAAGTGCACATAACACACATCCACTCCTCCAGTCCTGAGTCCACGACTCCACAGTGTTGTTTTTGTTGTTTTTGTTTTTTTGGCTTTTTTCATATTTGTGATGTAGCTGAATTGGGCATCATCCATAAGACAGTTTAGACAAATTTGGCTATAAACATGATATGAAAGTAAAAAAGTTTAAGCATCCTTCAGATTTTTGGCTACATGCTAGGAACCCATTAAAGAAATCTGGAAAATTTTCCCATTTTTTTTTTGAAATTTGGCCACTAGAAAACCCATATTTCTATCCACGATCAAAAAAATTCTAGAAACTGGCTAAATTTAGGCAAAATAAAACCAGTGTCACACACAAGCCTAAGTAATAATAATGCAAATTCAAAGCAACAAAATGGGCAAACCCATCTTTCTGTCTTTAATCCTTCACTTGTCTATTATACATAGCTGTGGTTTTTAAAAACAATTTTGTGATGGCCAGCAACCACAAATAAATAAAATAAAATATTTTATCCATATATGGCTATAAATGAATTTTGGAGGTAAAAAATTTCTAAGCAACCTTCTTTTTTCTGGCTGCCTACTAGAATGTTATTAAAAACCAGAAATTATTTTTAAAATTTCAAAATATGGCAACAAAAACCCCCTTCAAAATCAGGATTCAAAAAAATAAAATAAATCACCAGTTGCCCAAAATTCGCCTATGAAAAAAAGGGGGGGCTGATAACACTAAATACACAATATCACCACTTTTGTTTGTATATTTTTATTCCATCAATTTTGTGATACAGTTGCAGTGGTGATAATCAATAAAAGGATATAGCCAAATATTGGGCTATAAATGAGATAAGAAAGCATTCTTGCATTTTTGGCTACCTAATACCTAGTGGAATTAATATAGATTAAATCTGGTTATTATCATTTCTATTTAGGAAATATGGCTATTCAATACCCCAGAAACCACAACTTTTTTCCCCCATTTTCTGTTTTTAATTTTGCCAAATAAGACGTTCACCCATATTCACATCTAGTACATACTCAAAGAATTTTTTTTAAAGTGATGCTAATAATCATGGTAAAAGAAAAGAAAATAATAATAATAATAATAGAAATAATAAATTGCAATATCCTCCTTTTCATTACTCATATACGCCAAGAAATTGACACGTAATATGGTTTTGTGGATAATATTTTAGTCTCTATAAATAATTTGACAACACACGTGTGTCAGGAAGCTTTTGACCGTCCGATGGAGATGCCTTTGGCATCGAGACCGACTGTTTCGTGGCCGTTTCTGATTGGGCGCATCATCAGCGAACTGCTGGCTACTATTGATCGTGGGTGGGTGACGTGTGCCTGCCTGAATCCGGGCCGTTCAATGATGGGCATGGATGGATGAGATGGGGGGGTTTCTGGTGAGTGGATTATTATAGATAAATAGATCATAGGGGTTATCCCGTTTTGGAAACCGGATAATTAATCAAATCCAAAAATGGCACTTATTATTTTTATATATAAATAAAAGAAATTTTATTTACTAATAAGTTTCTAATTAGGTACTTTCAATAACTGACTGTTTGTGGCACATCTTTTCTTTTCTTTTGAAATTATATGTTAGGTACTAAAGAAGGTTGAATTAAATAGTAGTACATTTGATAAGTAGCACTAAGTTAAAGCACACTTTTAAATACTGAGGTTTTGTATTTAGGGAACTCGGTATTAATTAATAGAGACTATTTATGAAAGCATTTTTAGTTAGAAAATTATTATCTAGCTTTTTGGGTTATTTTATTTATTGGTTTACTTTATTGAAGTTAGTGTTTCTTTTTATTTTTTGACAATTTTTTTCGTTTTTCAACAAAAAGGGGGTGGGGGGGCGTGAGCATGTGTTTTCTTAGGGTAAAATTGAATAATATTTTTTCATTTGAAGGAAAACTTCCCCTAATTTTCAATAAATATATATATTTTTTAAACACTAATTGGAACATTGTATTTTCAAAATGAGAATGCTCAAGTTTGTAATTGAGTTGATGTTTGGATTTGGGAATTGTTAGTTGTCAAGTACTTAGTAACAAACTTCAATGATGGTGTACGTACAAGCAAATGGTTTTGTTATTAAGTTAAGAATTAGTGGACTTTGGTGCCAAACTGATGATTACAAGTGTGATTAAAAAGGAAATTGTTCCTTTAACATAGGGTTGTGCCTAGCATGGTCGTGAGTTAGAATTCCCAAATGACTTCCAAACCACACTAAGTCTGTCGTCACTCTCAAGTACAAACATGAAAATTTCTATGACCAACCAATCAAAAAGCTTTAAACCAAATGATTTGTAATCAAATGTATATTTACACATATACATACACCTCTTACTTAACAAAACTTATGTGAGGCTTTCCGCACTTGCAGACTATCATCAAAATCGACTCGACTCACTTTCCAAGAAGATTACGGTAGTACCTTGTCTGGTTCAGCAGCAAGGTGCCTAGTAAATTATTACCATTTTGTCGGTCATTATATTCGGCAGTAAAAATAATAATACTTAAAAATACGGCATTATACTAAATAATGAAGCTATTGTGCTTGAGAGCATCCATGTAGTTTTTCGGCATAGCTACCAATTTTTTTTGTCTTAACCACCAATTAAAATGGCAAATTATAGTCTTTTGGCCAACAAATGAAAAGCCTGATTAATTATAAGAGTAATCATCTATTAAATAAAGCAATAATTAATTAGAAGTGGATAATTGGGAATAACATTGGGCTCAACCACCAATCAAAATGGCTTGCTTTCTTCATAGGTCAATCAAATGATAAAAACTTGAATAAGAGTAAATTATTTAATAAATTAGGCATTAATTGATTACAAGTAGATGATGATTTGGGAATTACGTTAGACTCAACTATTAATCAAAATAACTTCTTTTCTTCTTCGGTCAATCAAATGAAAAACTTGATTAAGAGTAAATTATGTAATAAATTTTGCAGTAATTAGTTAGGATTAGGTGATCTGGGAATTACATTGGGCTCAACTATTAATCAAAATGGATTCTTTTCTTTCTTCTGTGGTCAATCAAATGAAAAACTTGATTAAGAGTAATTATGTAATAAATTAAGCCCCTCGTAGTGGTGCCCTATAGCCGTGCGTCTCGCACAAAACGCATAAAGAGAGAAGCGTTGCACGCTCTTCTGGACCCCACAGTTTATGCTTTGATGCATCTTCGATTGTCGCGGCGTTGCGTTTTGTTTTGTTGATCCCCTTCTCTGTCTCTCTCTCTCTCTCTCTCTCTCTTGGATCTTCACTGTCTGTCTTCTTTCGTTCAAGAAATTCTCGTTTTGGTTGTGTGTTGATCACAGGCGAGCTTTGCTTACTTTGGGACTACAAAACTCTGGTTATTTTCTTGTTTGAAGGAACGAGGGAAGGAAGGAAGGAAGGCTGAGAGGAGAGATCTTTTGTTGTGCTTCTGGATCCATTTTCCTTGGCTTTATTTCGAGAGATCTTTGCTTTGTTGTTTTCTGCTTGCGGTTGCTCTGCGGAGGAGGTCTTGAATCTGGGCCCCGAAAACAAATTCCGAGAAGTGTCTCTTGGTTGGTAGGAGAGAAAGAGAGAGAGAGTGTGTGTGTGTGTGTTTTCAGGCTATCAGATCCGTGGTGACGAACGAACCGAAGGAATTTTGTGGAAATTTTTGGAAGATTTGTATCGGCTCTGCCTTTTTGTGTGTGTTCAGTGTCTTATTGCCATTTCGAGGAGTTTGTTGAGATACTCTTTTCTCTAATCGCTGCATTTTCAGATCTCTTGTGTATCAACGATCTTTGTTGGATAGCCTGGATAGTTGGAGCTGAAAGAGTCGCATTTTAGAAACCCGGAAAGAGAAAGGTTCTTCACCACCAGGCGTCAGAGGAGGTATTTAATAGTTTTATTGCGTGCCATAGCCGTGGAGAAAAACCGCTGTAATCACGCACATCTCTCGGACCGAAGTCATTTTGCACGAGAAGAACAAACCTTGCTTGTTTTTCCCCTCAGAGCGGCAAGGCAAACATAGTTTTGGAGGAGACGTATAGTGTTGTTCTTCGGAAAGGGGTCGGCTCTCTCGTTGGGAAGATATAGTGCCAATCCGAGCGTCTCCGCCAAGCAAGCACTCGAGTTTGATTGTAGGATACATCAGGAAAAGAAAAGACTCCAAGCCAGCCTTAAGAATGGCGCACAGAGTGGCTAGTTCGATGATGACGGGAAGCAAGTCAGTACCGATCCACGGAAGCTCGTTCCACGGAGACTCGCTTCTCTCTTCGTCACCGAGATCCTCCTGCGGGCTCGGTTCCAGTCCGAAAACGAGACCAGGTCAGGGAGTGATAGCGATGGCGTACACAGAGGGAGGAGTGAAGGATCACTACGCCACTCTCGGAGTGAGTCCTGGCGCCAGCAAGCATGAGATTAAGAAGGCATACCGACGACTCGCGCTTGAGTATCACCCTGATGTGTGCGACGGCGACCATTGCACCTGGAACTTCCAACAGATCAACAAAGCGTACGAGGTAAGTAAGATACTTCTTTTCGATGCGCCACTTGAGAATCGTACTTTCTTTCTTGCCTTGTTGATTTCCGTTGCTTGTCATGGATGTTCTCTTCTCAGCATCGCCTTTGCTGTTGTTGCCTTCGTTTTTTCCTTTCCCTTCTCGTCCATCTCTCCTCCTCCTTCGACCAAGATAATCTCCTTGCCATGTTTTTTGTTTCCTTTTTCCGAGCTTACCTCTCTTACGTAACCGTTTTCAACTGGTTACCTACTACATCTTCTGGTCGTACCTCCTTGATTGATGTGACATTCTGATGTGACCATCCATCAATGGTCCTTGTTTCGCAACATCCTTGTAGGCTTTTTCCCAGTTGACGTAGGTTTTGTGAAGAAGCTAATTCAGCTCCTCTTTGCGTTTCGGTGTTGTGCTGCAGAACTTGTTAAGCAAAACAACTTTGCATTTTGGAGAGTTTGAGGATGACCTTTCTGATAACCTAGAGGGCTTTATGGGAGTGGGAGATGATTCTTGGGAGGATTGGGAAGAGTGGATGGGTTGGGAAGGAGCTGGAACACGGGACTACTCCAGCCATGTCAACATCCACACGTGACACCTGAATTTTATTCTTTTTCTGTATCGAGAGAGAGAGAAGATCCTTCTGTGAATACTGCACTCCGTATGAAAATCTGTACAATAAATGCTGTCTCAAGAAGAAGGCAACCAAAACAACCATGAGGCGGCAAACTATCTCTCTTCTCCTCAAAAGTCTGCACCGAAATGAGGTGTAGCAGCAGCAATACTTCTGTGTACATACAAGGATTGATGGTTTCATGAAGGAGAAGGTAGTGTATACCCCCCATCTTTCCCTGTGGTTGATTTGACCTGGAAATAGGTTGAATGACTTCCAGTTTCATTATGGCACCTGCTGTTGCAAGGGCCAGGAGACAGTCATAGGTTCTCTCCGAGAATGGAGATTCGCAAAAGATTATGTGCAGAGCTGAGTGAGCTGTCGTCTTTGAAACTAAAGCTGGGTGCACTTTCCTTGCCAGTAGTATTTATGCCATCATCTGCTGCAAGGATCTTGTGAGGTACTGATAGATAGGTTTACTCATGAGAATGAAAAAACTCTCAAGCTTTTGCAGAGCTTTGTAAAAACACTTGAGCTGTCTTCTTTGAAACTATAGCTGTTTTCTTGTAAGTAATTGGAAAAGAGAAGTGGGGAAACTTCCTTCACCTCTCTCTAGACCTTGATATTTAATTTGACAGCCTGCAGCAGAAGATGGAGGTCTGGCTATTTTCTAATCTCAATTTTCAGTTTCCTTCTCTTTGCTACTTCACAGTTTCATTGCTTGTTGAATGATGTACACAGTTTACTGTCTGTTCTCTCAATTTTCAGTTTCCTTCTCTTTGCTACTTCACAGTTTCATTGCTTGTTGAATGATGTACACAGTTTACTGTCTGTTCTCTCTTTCAATTTCAATCTAATATGTTCTATCACTCACTCCCTTGCAAGGTTGTGGAAACCAAAAAAGAAATATCCTTGAATTCTTGTGCAAACACACAGAGAATGGTTATGAAATTTGATTAGGGAAATGAAAATGTGTAGCTACAAACTTCTGCATAAATCCAGTACTGCTTTGCAATAATCTACTGCAACTGGGTAAGACAACATGCTTCTTCTTCTTAACTTTGACCAACTGATGATGCATCGTAATCTACCATAAATATTCTTTACAAATGCAAACAAGTTGAATTTGAAGCTTATAAAATTAGACTTGTTTGCAGCCAAACTCAGTAGCAACTAAGACAATGTGCAACAACTACTGCAGTTGACACAATTCTTTCTCCAAATCGATATTGGAAAATCATTGCAGAAAAATAGTTATAATATATCACAGTAGCTATAGTTTCTAAACTGGAATACAGGAGCTTCAACAGCTTATATCAACCCCTTCAGTGAAAAAGGTTAGTGCAATCTAGCAACACAGAAAATTAGCTACAAGCAGTTGCCAGATGAAAAATCTACAGCATATTGGTTGCTACATGAAAAGCTTCAAAAAAACATTGTAAATACAATACAAACTGTGCATAGTTCCTAATATATAAAAATTATGTAGTAGGTCAGAAGATGGAAAACTCCAAACAGATAACACTTCTATCACAATGCAAGGTGCAAAATCTAAAAGATTGTATGAGCAATTAGCAGGTCTAAAATCCATTCACTATTCACAAAAGCAGGCCAATTCTGCCCTTTGAAGATAACTCTCATATATAGCTTTCAAATTAGAAGCTTCATGTTATGAGTTGGGACATGTAGTATATATGAGATCAAGCTCAGGTCCCTCTCTCAAATTCAAATCTGGAAAAACAAGCTCCTCTCTAGAAGGCACTGCAGTGTGCTTGGAATGATCACATGACTTGCTTCCTTCGCTTAAACCCGAATTCTTCATCTACATTCCAAGCAACAGCTTCACTTCCTGTCATGATTGTTGTATATCCCCACACCTACCACTTTCTAAGGTGCTTGGGAACTCAGCATTCAACACAATGGGCAGGGCTCTAAGAACAACTGGAGAACTTAAGATTTGAAGTAGACTTAACAGAACTTCCAGTGGTGGTTGCAATTCACACAGGTGACATATGTCGTCATTGGCTCATCTGCACTCCTTGTCTGCAATTGGAAATAGGTTGTCTTCCGTTGTTTACACTTTGAACACTTGAACTGGTCAGTTGATTCCAACTGCTTCAGCCCCCGCTCGCACTCAAACAGTGCTTTGGCTTTGATCTCATCGTTTTCTTTCTTCCTCTGGTCACTTGCCATGTCTTCTGCTGTCATCACTACAATTTCTTCAGGCTTGATCTCGCCCAGTAATACACGCCGCCTGAAGTCTGGATTATTTGCATCCTTTAAGTTGAACATGATTGACCTATACACCCCCACAAGCACAACATGATTGATTAGAGTGCATTGCAAATTCTGCACTTTTTAACTCTGACACAAACATATCTATGAGAAATATTTGCAGAGGAATCAATCCAACAGCAACCATTTGAAGGTAACACAACAATGAGTGCAGTCATAACCTTGCAAGAGAGAATCACTCACATAGTGTCAGACCATCACCTTCATCATGAATAGCAGCGACAAGCTACCACAACTACTGACTGACTTCATCAGCTTCCTACAGTGGATGTAGATAACTAATGTAAGAATCTGCCTATACATCATACAAATTCTGCATCCTGTGTTTCTGTCACATTTCCAGAAGCAACAGGAAGACTCTGTCAAAATGTTGGCCCACACTTATTAATAATCAAAACCCTGACACATAATCAACAGGAAGGCAAAATCTCACAGACATATCCCATTCTGATTTGTCCTTGAGGTGAGCACTATTTCTCATAACCTACAACCTTTGACCTTCTTGAACATAGAAGATGTAATCTACTTTTCATCAATGAAGAACCATTTCTGTCTGTGAAGAGGGCTGGTCATGAGAAATAGCGCTCAATTATAGGTCAGCTCAATTTGCCTTCCCTGTTGATTATATCCCATAACCAGCTCAAGGATGCCAGCTACCAGATATAGTCTCAGCACTCTTGCACCTTCACTATACCCAGTAGCCAGTGTCCTCAACCAGTTACCTAGTCCAAAGTGGACTATATTGACTCAACTTGTATGCCCCAATACGGAACCATGAATTGGAGAATCCTCTATGGAGCAAATTCCAGGTGCAAAAACAAATTCTGTTTTAACCCATCTCTATATTTCACAGCCTATCAACAGTCAGACTAAAAGCTGTTCTAGTTCTTGATCGTAGAGTAGTGCAAATCACCTGTATTTATTCTTCTCCTTGCCAAAGGAGGAGAACATCGCATTTTCAACAGACACTGCAACTTTGATGGGATCAATTGTTCTTGCCCACTCAAGGTCTTTGTCAGTTGCCTCATTGAAGACCTTTGCAAGTGCCTCCACCAGAAGTTCTCTAACTCTGTCACGTGTGGGATCCCCACCTGCTTTGGGTATATTCCCAAGCTTTGGTCCTGCTCCAGAAGGGGAAGGGGCAGCAGCTGGTGAAACAGACACCCGACTACTACTGTTAATTTGAACCTTTGATTCGACTTTTGTCACTTTAGCCTCCACTTTGCTGAGTGTAACTTTCTCTGCCTTTACAACCATGCTTGTAGACTTTGCAGCTTGTGAGCCCTGCTTTGGAGATGGACTTTTGTTTGCTCCAGGTGATGTCCCATTCTTCAATGCAGCTTCTGTTGCCACCACCTTCTTCCACGCATCCAGAAGGTCCTGTGCTGCATTCCCAATTTTTCGACTTGGACTTTTTGTCAGCTTTCGCAGCTGTTTCCCTACCTGCTCATGAAAGACCGAGCTTATTTCTATTTGTCAGCATTCCAAAGGGACAAGAATGGAGAAAGCACAGATGACAATAGCCACATCACCATCCTCACAACTGCCAAATCCAATGCTCTATAGCTCAACAAAGAAACCCTTTGCACAATGAACAGAATTTCAAAGCTTCAAAATATGGAGCAGTGGGAATTGACCAGATTCTGTAAACCTAAAACTAGGTTAATGATGTGCCTGCATGGCTTGTGAATGCCAGGAAGAGCCATCGTAAGGTGATGCTGTTGTTTTCCCAAGGAAGACATGATGAAAATCACAGCATCTTAGACTGTACAAGCTCTTGTCCAATGTCATTACCTGAGAACAGCTTGAGGGAGTGTGAGAGAGAAGACAGGAAGAAGGGAAGGGTTATGAACCTGAGTACTCATGAGGAGGGAGGTGGAGACAGGCAAAGTTCCCATAGCTTTGAGTGCCTCAATACATCGTGCCTCCTCAGCTGCCACCACCTCTCCATCTGCTACAGCCCTGTCTGCTGCCTTGCTGGCTTTCTCAAAAAGCTCCACCAGCTCTGCCCCTTCCCCATTCCCCGCCATCTCCTCCCTCACAACACAACAGATCTGTCCCAAACCCTACAGCCAACAAACCCCCCGCCCCCCCGCCCAAAAAAAACATGGCTTTTCAGTATGTGGAACTTGGACAGCCCATCTTCAAAGCATTGAATCTTAAGGTCCCAAAGGAACAGATTTTAAGGCTCAAAAATCTCTGACCGTGAGAAAGAAAGAAAGAAATGCACTTTCAGAGAACTCCAGAAACCATGATTGAACTCCGCAGAGTTTGTGATTGCAAACTGATGGCAAACACACACTCTCTAAGCATGGGAATAATAATGGAAACCATCAGAAAAAAGAGATTTTGTTTGTCCAAAATCTCGACTAGGGTTTCTACTGCTGCTGCAAAAACTTTGGAACACGAACAACAACAGAACGCTCACTATAATTTGGAGAAGCACCCAAAAGAGACCACCAAACGGTGATGCAAAAACAAAGACATGTAGGGATAGCAAAAAACACTCCAAAATGGAAAGTTCGTGGCACAAAAATAAAACAGGATCGTTAAAACTGCCTCATCTTTTCAGCCCTCGTAGCTCTAGAACATCATCTCAACCAATTTGGAGTTGTCAAAGCATCACCAAAGGAAACCGCAAAAAAAGAAAGCAAAAGAAGGGAAAAATCCAAACTCCAAAGAATGATGCAAAGAGAGAACACCAAACAACGAAGCAAAAACACATACATTTAGGGGTAGCAAAAAATCTTCAAATGAGAAGTTTCTGCCACGAAAAAACACAGGATCACAAAAACTTGCTCATCTTTTCAACCCTCATAGCTCTAGAACATCACCTCAACCAATTGGGAGTAGTCAAAAGCATCACCAGAGGAAATCCGGTGGCCCAAAAAGAAAAAAAAAGCACCCAAACTCCAGTCTTTTGTGTGTAAGAAGAAGTCGACAACATCCCTAACCCCGAGTTTTCTTTCTTTCTTTCTTTCTTTCTTTCCTTCTTCTTGAGCCCAACAAATCCACAGACCTGCTCTGCTCCTCCTGCCTTTTCCTTCGTACCCTACTACTACTCCGGTACCATTTATTGTGCAACACAATAATCAACATATCCAAAACACAGAACAAAACAACAACAACAACAACTCTCATGAGAATCGAGGAATCTCTACAACAGAATCAACACAAGCAAAAATAAACTGAGTTTTGGGTTTGAACTTTGAACCTGCGGGCAGACAAGAATCGCATTTGCAAGAAAGGGATTATGGTGATGAAACCTTGATCTATATCATGAATCTTTGGAGTGTTTTCGTTGAATCTAGTAGAGAGCGTGTTTCCCCTATTTCCCCAGACACGCCAAAAGGGACACGAGATGAAAACCTAGTGAAAACAAGGGTCTATGCTTTCTCTCTCTCTCTCTCTCTCTCGCTCACATAGAGTGTTTCTTTTACTGGCGAGACTTCGCCAAATTTTAATTAATTTTTTTTAAACGGCGCTACTATTTATCAATCGCCAGAAATCAGTGGGGAAAATGAGGAAAAATCCCCAGATTCATCTCAGGGGTTTTTTCAGTCTTTTGATATCAAAAATCCCCCCCCCCCAAAAAAAACAAAAAACAAATTAGTCGAATTTCCACTAGGAAAAAAAAAGTTCCAACACTTTCCCAGTTTTTTAGTTGAAATACGAAAAAAGGAAAGAAGAAATTGTCCCCCCAAAAAAAAAATGATTCCTACATTTAATTCCACTAACTTTGCTTGAGAAAAATAGAAGCAAGATCAAAACTTTGTGTTTCATATTTAGTTTATAGCCGGATTTGACTACATTTTCCTCTGGATGATTGCCACTTCGAGTGCGTCTTCCTATGGACGATCGCCACTTTGGCTGCATCCAAAATTTCCTTGAAAAAAAGCATTTGTCACACATATCGAGAAAACCTACGTCCCCATTCCCAAGCTCCAACCTTTTGATTTGTTTAGTATTTCTTCTGATTCTCGCACACTTTGCCATACTTGATTCTTTGGACACATTTAAGGAAATCCTCGACAACGTCACTCACTGCGTTTGGTACTGTTACGATTATTAACTAAAGTAATCAATTTCCCTTCTTCCGCTCAATGGGATTCCTCGCCCCCTATCACAAATAAGTATAACTACTCACAAGCATTTTATTAACTGGCGAATTTTCTCCAGAAATCTCTTCTACGTTCAGAAATGCTGAACTGAAGTGATTTTTTTAAGGTTTTCAATCGCCAGAAGTAGGAAAAAAAAATCAGATTTCTATACATGGGTTCAAGTAGGTAGCCAAAAATATAGGAGTTTGTTTGGCTTTTGATACTTTCATTATCTTCATTTTTAGCTAAATTTGGCTAAATGTTCTTCCTACTGATGATGGCCACTTTGACCCCAAAAAAAAAAAAACTGTCAGTCACAATCTCCAGACACCTGAGAGATTTATTAACCTAATATCATGAACGCCACTGAGAAGTTCCAGGAAGCAATGGGCCCCAGAAAACTCGGCCTCTCTCGTTCAGAGAATCATGATTCATGAGCCCTTCAGCCAATTCGTAGGACACTGTCATCTGGAGCCACTAATGATCATTTCTTCCCGGCAAAAGAAACCACCAAAACAAGCATTGGAAGAACTATAGTGTTAACATGCCTTCCACCAAAAACACAAGCTGCTAATTGAATTTTTCTGGATCTTTCTGGTTTCTTTGTCTGTTTGGAGCAAATGTAAAGAGTTAACGGGAGCACCAAGCTAAGCTCTCCATTGTCTAGTTCAGCTCCAGAGACAAAGGAGCAACGCACCAAAAACAAAGCACAAAGCATGTGAAAATCATATAATGTTTTTTTGAAACAAAATGATTCTTTATTTGTAGATCTCTCTTTTTTTAAAATTTCTTGTCCATTTTGAGTGATTTAAAGAACTATGGGTGCATCAAACTGATTTTTATATTCTTTTTTTTTAGCTCTAGAGACAAAAGAACACAAAAGAGTTGCAGAGAAACAAAACGCATTAAATTTTAAATCGTATTTTAATTGCTAACCAAACACTAACATTGCCTACTTTTGACAAGCATATCTTTCTTGTTTCATGTTCGTTTTGAGTGATCTTAATGGTTGCTGGTGTGTGCCAAGACCAACTTTAAAAAGAACTCTTTGAATTTGAAAGGCAAAGGAGCAATGTCATAGGATTCAAGTTTTCTAAAAGCTTAAATGCTCATTCATCAACCTATCTACCCTATATTATTCATCCATTTGGTTTTCTTCCACAATAACCATCCAACCAAAAAAAAACACATGCTTCAAAGAAGTATATATTATTATTTCCTTGCAACTAAAAATGCATTTTTTTCATGGGCATGATCATTGGTGATCCTAAATTCTTTCAATCCACATTATGAATGGTTTTTGTGTGTGTTTTTTTCTTTTTGATGAATTGTGTTATTGTATGATAGAATTACTCTAGAAACTAGATTCAAATATTGACACTCTTGTTTAAGTTTTCAACCTCTCTTTTCTTCAAAGTTTGTTCTTGTTCTTCACATGTGATAGTCTTGAGCAAGCCAATGAACAAACTTTGTTGCCACTTTTTCATCCTCAATTTTTCTCCTCCAAATGCATGCACATCAAAACAATGTTATGATGGAAATATTTATCCTTTCCATCTTTTAGTCTAAATCTCTCACAACCTTGAGTTGTGAATCTTTCTCAACCTCATTACATATTATACAAATAAAGCATTGCAAAATACTAAAAAATAAAATTCAAAAAATCAAGAACTTGCATATCAGACCTAAGCACAATAAAATAGGTACCTACATTAATTAGATGTAGTCCTAATATTTATATCATACGTACATGTGTACACAACCTATCATCATTACTATTTTTTTCAACATAATATGAAGCTGAAAAGTCATTTATTTAAATATTTTATTGCTAAAGTGAAATTTGAAAAATAAAACAAATATTCAACACTTTAATGTTGAACATTTTTACAATAATTTCTTTGGGGTTTGATTCCCTTTTTTAGGGTTTTAATGTTAAAGAACTAGCCATTGAAAGTGGATTGAAGGGCGAAACCACTAAGGCCTAGAATTTGTCATCCATAGGGCTTGGAATGCACATTAGAAGGCTCCTTCAACTCTTAGCTTTAAATTCAAGTGTGAATTTTTTTTGGAAGTTTAAGCCTAATAATGTTTGAAACCATTGTTGTAGAAAATATTCACACTTCAAACACATATAAAAACAAAAGAATAAACAAGCCCACTTCTAGTAATTATCTTGCCTTGTTGAATGTAAAAGAATATATCCAAAAAAAAAAATCTTTCAGCAAACAAAATTATCCAGTAAAGGTTTCTATCAACAATCAAATGATTAATTTAAAATGGAGGATCTTTTTGGAAAAACACAAGATATTTCCCAAAAATGAAATGTATTTTTGTCCCATACTTCCATGGTACAGAATAGTATATTCACATTTTAAGGATTCAAAAGTTGTTATAAGGTTCAGAAATTGGTTAGTCAAGTTGATGTGGCACAACATGATTGGTCATTTGAAAATAATATTTTTTAAATTACAATTTACACATTGCTTTTAAAAAATTTGATTGTTATGACCTAGAGCAATGTTACATTATACTATTATGTAATGGTGTATTGAATTTGTTTTTATAACTATGTCATTTCAAATAAATTCAAGACCTTTTGAAAGTTTTCAAATAATAAAAGCATTAGTTGTAAACACAAAACATGCTTTTGCATCCCATATTTTTGTTATCCTCTTCTTACTTTGGATTCTAATAACATAATACATAATAAAAAAGACATACACATAAATTACTTCAATAGTCTATCAATGCATCAAATTTGAAGAGATTTTTTATTTTTTTAAATAATGGCCATTACAAAAATAATGAAAAATTAACAACATGAATACAACCTAAAACCCTTCATGAAATTGGAAAGCTCTAACATTTCTTAGAGTTCAAATTTTGTTTTAAAACAAGTACAAGTGTTTTTACATTGTGGTGTGTTCATGAGTTGCATAACGTTGTTGACATGGTTTTCATGTTTGAATATGGGTGCAATCACAATCAAATGAACCGACAATGACAAAAGACTCAACCATAAATGGGCCCTTTGTTGTCATTTTGATTTTTTCATAAAAAGGATTTTTTGAAAGACTTTTTTTTTATACATGTTCATAAAAATATTTACAATTCCCCCAATAAATTACACCATTTTGAAAAAAAATGTGAATTTTTAAAAAACATATAGATTTTGCCAAATTTTACATTTCATCTTGAAAATTTATCATAATTTCAAATCACGTTAAAATATGTTTATTATTTTAAACTTTGGTTTTTTGTATCATAAGCCGCAACTTTGTTTATATGTCACACATATTATGACCCATTTACATTTGGCAAATGATTCTTGAAATTTGAACATTCTAAAATTATTTTTTGAATATTTGAATTTTTAAACTCATGTGACCTCCTTAGTTTCATCAAGCAAAACCCAATATTTTGCTTCCATTGAGGATAATGCCATTGTGGGATAAATAAATAACTTAACATTGATTTTTGTTCAATTACATCACCAATTCAATCAAAAGTTGATAAATCCATGGATGACATTAAGTCCATCGGGATGATAAAAGGCTTTAATATCTTATGTACATTTTAGGTACTTTAAAATGTGAATAATTACATACATCTTTTAGCTTTTCAAATTGCCATAAACCTATTCACCATTCCCACAACAAATATAATGTTAAGTTAAGTGTTAATAATGTAAATTATTTTTTCAATTATTCACATTTAAAATGCAAGATCAATTGGCATTGATTGAATTCAATGTAACTATTGGGTGAGCATGTGAGCATGAATGGTGAACTTGTGAGCATGAACAGGGAGCATGTGACCTAGTTATAATGAGCACAAAATAATCTTTTGGGTATATTTTTGCCACATGATAAGAATATTTGTGACACCTAGACAAAATATGTTTGCAACGTTGGGAATATATTTTTGCCTTGCATATAAATGTTTTATCTATGTGGCAAATATTCCCAACTACATGGATTGAACATTCCAATTAGTGGTTTTCATATCTCTTTCTCTTTTTCTTTTTGTGCCTCCTCATTGCCCTTAATAACCATTATATTTTGCATTATGTTATATGTTCCTTGTTGTTATATTCCATATTCCTACATCTCCTGAATGTTAAAACAAAAAAATTAGATTGAAAAGATGTTACCATTAAAAAAAAACTTCTAATAAAATTTTAAACAAAAGTATTTTATGATATTTGTGAAACATTAAAAATTAGTCTTAATGTGTTGTTCACCTAACTTGGGTGTCAACATGGAAATAATGAAGAGTTGATTTGCAAATCAAGTCTTATTTGGTCGCATTATTAAGAAGTTTGGTTATGAATGCCCATTTTGTTTTAGATCATTACCTTCAAGTGCTTTCTTGATCACAAGTTGAAGAATTGCATGATACATTGACAACTATTCTTTGGCTCTAATGGAACCAATGTTGCGAAATAAGTTGTGAATATATATATATTTTTTACTAGTTCCATGTGTGGCGCACAATAGTTTTGTAAACCTTACAATGCATACTTGCTATCATCCATCTTTTTGCAAACACAATTCTATGCACCACCATCACCCTACTTCATCACTTTAATTTTTTTTCCAATGACTTTCAAAATGTTGCATTAAATGGAATTATCAAAGGGTGACAATAATTTATTCTCCTCATCAACAAAATAAACAATCAAATCTTGCACTAATATGGATAATTGATCGAAATTTATTATATTGCAATTCACCATTCAATCCCCTTGAATATTATGACTTTGTTACATAAAAAGGACTAAATGAGAGTAAGCTCCAAAAAGAAGTTTTTTCACTACTCTCCAATCCTTCCATTTATACCACACGTAACATTGTTTTAAATTAAATAGTCACTAGCTAGTATAGCTCAAAAAACTTAAACTACAACAACTACTAGCCACAAGTTTAAAACAATTTGTTATTATCAACAAGTGATAACTATAACAAACCGAATACCAATTTATTTAATCCACTAGCTACCCTAACACATGTTATTGGTTATCTTAACAAATTGGTTTGCTTAATGTCCTATTATCTAGTAATAGTTGAATTAAGTTTCAAAATCATATTGCCTCACTAGTTACTACCTGGTAACAATTGGTTACTATGTACATATTGAAAATTTGAGTTAATAGTAGAATATAATGTTTAATCTCTTCCTCTCTACCGAATGG
The DNA here is from genome assembly GCA_963921925.1 of Sphagnum tenellum. NCBI lineage: Eukaryota > Viridiplantae > Streptophyta > Sphagnopsida > Sphagnales > Sphagnaceae > Sphagnum > Sphagnum tenellum. Next base: position 13,286,561 of record OY998150.1, read on the forward strand.
CATTGTGCCTAACATTATGTGTTATCATTAATCTTACATAAGGAGAAAGGAAGAGATCAACAAACAAATAGAAGTAGTTTCGATGCTTTTAGAAGGTGTTGGCATTAAATAATGAACACAATCACCATGGTGTTGCTCCATGGTAAGGAAGTCTTTCAGGTCTTTGTGTGTGTGGTGGAATGTTTGCATGTATGTATATGACTTTGTGTTTCCTTTCTCAATTTGAATCGTATAGGTATGTTTTGGAGACATAAAGAATGATATATTTGTCGCTCCTAGTGGCTATGCAACAACTTTTATGTCGTTGAGATTTATTTTTACGACGTGCATGCCTTTTTGTGTGTCATGGAAACTCAATGGTGAAGGCAAATTATTTTTTTAGGTGCTTATAGTGGCCAAGGGCACTTTGTTCAACCTTTGAAATGTTTTTATAATCCCTTGCGCAAGTTTGAATTTTATTTCTTTTTTAACTTTTATAAGCAAAGTTGAAACATGAACATGATGAGGGGGAAGATGATAAAAAAGAAGGTGGAGGAAGTGAATAACAAAAGCCACCAAACTTAAATATGTTTGAAGAAAATGAATAGCAAAAGGATTTAACATCAACAGGGTGTGGAATGACACATTTCCTTTATTATGAGGGTAAAAAGGTGAAGTGCGACATGATCTGTAGAGTGAGGACCCTTGTAGCACTAGATTCACTATTGTTATTGTTTGATGTGTTCCAAATCTCATTGTGCCAAATGTTGCCAATGGAGATCATAAGGCCTATATTACATGAAGATATTAACATGTTACGAAGGTCAATGAAAAGGGAATATATTTCAGGTTTATACTCCTTTTACATATTTATAAAGCATGTGGATGGCATGACCACAAAGGTGGATGACAACATTGAATTATGAACATTAAAAGTTTAAAAATGAAAAAAATAGAACATTTTAAAAGTAATACACCACTCCAATAACATCTATTTAACAAAATGTTCTATGTCTAAGATGGCAACCGCCATTTAAAAGCTTGAACAAAATACATCAAGGACAACCATCCAAACAATTATAACTAACATTTTCGTATACAATCAATGGTCGTAGATGTGAGTAAGAAAAACATCAACTTATTATCAAATTATATCAATGAAGTGAAGAACTCTACAAAGAATAATGTTGTGAATACAAAATTCATTGCACATAAGTTCTTTACGCATAGTTTGACATCATCACAATTTTTTGAATGTAGGAAGAAACAAAAAAGGTTGGAGATGGCACATGGTACAACTTGACCAAAAACTCCTTCACTAAATTGGTGTTCAAAGATGAAATGAAGAGATAATTGACATGTAAGATTCAAGCATGGTTGTTTTTAAAGGAAAATGAAAGTGTTGCAGATGATAAGCAAACTCATTTTCATCTCAAATCATCTTATGAAATTAAGTCAAAGAAGAAAGGACAATTACCAAGAATTTTACCCATAGTAAATCCAAATTTAAGGATTGATTTTGTGTTAGAGATGAAGAAAAATTAAGATAACATGAATCCCTCGAAAATGATTTATGACAAATTTTAATGACTAGTGCCATTAGAAGTAAGTCCAAAAGAGAAGTTACGATGAGTGAAAATATGGAACATGTCTTCTTATGAGAATGAGTGTGAGGGATTTTCGTTAGAAACTACCATGCTTCAAGTTTTGGATTTTGTAGTAGGCAAGATGTATCTTTTAGTACCAACTAAAGCTTTAAACATAGGAAACTATGAATTTTATGATTGTGGATAAGTATGTTGTGTTTTCTATACAAGTGAAGGATGGAGTATAATAAGTCCATAACTAATTATTTCAATGAAATATAAGGAAATATATGAACAAATTCTTTTTTACATAGATGCCAAAAGAAAAGGTAAAAGTTGGGGTGATGATTTTTCACAATAACTCTTCAAATAACCAACCTAAATTCAAGTCAAGTTTTAATAAATGTATTTTCAAATACATCTTGATTATTCTAGAAGTTGGGAATATATTTTATATTCTAGTTATTAGTATGACAATAATAAGAACAATCATTGTTATGCACTAGTAAAAGTGGTCATTTTGCAACTAAAATCTTAACAATTATGTTGGACAAATTGCATTGACACTAGTCATAAAAAACAAAGAATTTTGGATGAAAGAAAAAGTCAATGAAATACACCTCATCCTTTGATTAACCATATACATATTGTCATTTGCAATTAGGATGTGATTTTTAAAATGAACAATGGAAATAAGTGATGTGTTACCACATGTTCCAACTTTTAATATTTTGAAATATTTTCATTTTCATTTTGAAATAATTTAAGACATTTAGTTCTTATGTTTGGATGGTTTTAGATTGTGACACTTGGTGCAATAAAAATTTGTCACATGGCATATTAATCGAATTTGTTTAAAATAAAAATAAATTGATATTTATATATGTAGGTAAAACTAAGTACTTACTTACTTACCCACCTAGGCTTACCTACCTACATAGGTAAATACGGAAGTAGGTAGGATCTACATGCCCATTTACTTAAACTAAACACCTATTTAGGTATAACATATTTACCTACCTAAACTAAAGTAGGTAAATTAAGCATAAGTACATGAATATTTATATTTTATTTTGGTAAAGTTTTTTTATTGGCTAATCCCATATACCCATGATTTTAAATATGAAAATGTCAAGAAAAACACCTTGTTTATATACTTTTCAAAAGGAAAATGAAAGTCAAAACATACAAAATAAACTTTCTAGTTGCAAGTAATTTGAGAATAAAATTTTAAACTATAAACTACTTGCCATTAAAAATTTATCCCATATTTTTATCCTCATTTTATTTTATTTTTAAATATTTAAATAGGTAAATGATTACCTAACAAACTAATTAATTAGTAAGATTAATAATTAATTAACAAATAAATTATTAAAATTTGAATTAAAATTTGTAATTAAAATTTGTAATTAAATAATTAAAAATGAGATAATTAATTATATTAATAATCACCAATATTTTTAATTAAATAATTATGTAATTATGTAATTTTTTAAATTATTATATTAATAACTACTAATAACTATTTAATTACATTGTATTTTACATTATCTATAAACTAGTTTAACTAAATAATAATTGAGTAATATTTAATAATATAACTAAAAACTATATTGGGATAATTTTTTTAATAATTTTTCATATTATTATTTCACTTGTTATAGTTGTTTATGAATTATTATAATAAATATGAACATTTTGAATAACAAAAAAATCCTAATTAACACGTTTTTCCTTTGAAAATAATTTATGCATTTATATAATAATTTATTAGATTTTCATTCTAATTATTATTATAATTATTAAAATAAATATATATATATATATATATAATTGATTCTAATAATGACTAGCTATTAATTATTAATTTTAATAAATAAGTTTGAAAATCTATATGTTAATTATTTCAGAAATTAGTATAATTGAATAATACTTAATAATTTATTACTTGTAATAATAATAATAATAATGTAATTTGTAGCTAACATAAAACTTTGATATATTCAAAATACACCTTGTGTAACCATAATATTGAAGTCATTTAATGTTAATAATAATCCTTGAATACATATGGTTGTTCATATTTATTCAAAGTATACGTTTTAAAATCTCAATATATTCAACTATACCTTTTACAATACACAAAATAAACTTTTATATATTCATAAGGTTGCAACTAAATTAGTCTCATTTGCAATTGATAAAACATAGGTTATTCTTCTTGGATGAAAACCAAATTAAATGTTGTTCACATGGAAAGATGAAAATCAAAATAATCATAGTTGTAGTGTAATTGCAAATATGACCAACATCAAAAATAGGTGCAAAGATCTCCAAAGGTAATCATAAACGATTAATAATTACAAATAGAATGATTACATTTTGATCAATTTCTATTAGTGAATTCCATAGCAAAAAGATTATATTTACATTATATGGATGTAGATAATGTTTTTTTTAATGGAAATTTACAAGATGAAATGTACATGAAACATCTTAATTTGGTGTGCACGTTGAGGAAAACCTTATATGGCTTGAAGTAAACACTTAAAGCTTGGTTAAACAAATTAGGTTAGTATCATGTCACAAATGGATTCTAAATATCCAATGTAAACTTTTCATTTTATGTAAAAAAACAAAAAACCATGGGGATTGTAATCATAGTCATCTATATTGATGACTTGATTGTCGTGGAAGATTTGAATAAGCTTTTGAAAGAAGTTTAAAATGGACTTGGGAAAATTATGTTTCTTCTTTGGCATTGAAGTGATCAAATCCCCCAAAAAGATATGGGTCATATAAAGGAAACATGCCTTGAACTAATTGTCCAAATATGGGATGACAAGTTAAAAACCTATTTCAATTCCATTGGAACAAAATGTGACGTTGAGTGTAGATGGAAGTGGGCTTGTGGAGGACACTATTATGTACCAACGCATAGCAGGGAATTTGATTACAAGACCATCACAGTGCCATATTTGAATTATGGGGTTGGAATGGTGAGTTAATTCATGCAAACACAAGGAAAAGTCACATTTGAATGCAATGTATCAAACATATCATGTAATGTGAAATCTTTTATGAATCCTGGAACTAATTATAAATACATGGGTGCACATGGGGTAATATAGATAAAAATTCATATTATTATGCAAAAAATGGATGAACAATTAAAGATTATTAAAAATATGTTATAAAATAGTTTAAAATTACCAAATCATATGTTGAAAGAAATTAACTTTACACTGCACAAAGAAAATGAAGAGTTGAATAATAGGTTTTTAAACCATGGATGTTTAATATCGAATGATAATAAAAATGTATGAGAAGTTTAAGATGCACTTAACATAATTAAATGAACATATTATACATGAATTAAACTTTTAGAAGAAAAGAATGCAACTTCAAAAGATGAGAAAGACATTTTTGTACAAGAATTCAATGGTTGGAAGAATATTACTATCACAAACTTAAACTTGCATTCATGATTAAGGCAAGGGTTTACAAAGGTGCATGCCAATAGTGAAGCTTGAGAATCACATTTCATGTTCCCAGAAATGTAGGAGGATGAGAGGGAATGAACCCACACATTCCCAAATCACTTTAGGAGTTAGAGTCCAAATGGATTTTTGAATTTTCAAAGGGCGATTACAAGGGTCAAAACTCATTGGATTGAAAAATGCCTTATACCATTGAAAAGCTCTTGAGATGTAAATGCTTAAAATGGGCTCACATGACCCATTTGAGTATTTTAAACATAAGTTATGGCCAAAAGAAAAGTTGAGAGAAATTACCAATTTGAGTCACGACCATAAAGTTAGGAATCACTTTGATTTACTTGGGTTCATGTGTCTTGCCACATGTGTTTGGAAAGCTCTCAACGAGGGATACAACTTTTCCTTAAACCTCACTTTAATCAGACGTTTGCACAAGAAGTTATGGGTTTCCAAAGTTATAAAAATCCCAATTTCGGGAATTTTGGGATTCCCAACTCGAGAGTCCTAGGACAAAAATGAGATTTGGGTGCAGGCCCTATGGTCAGGCACATAGAATATTATAAGGGGGAAGGTGATGGCTTTGCCTAAGTTCGAGCCATTGTGAATTTGTGAACTTGTGTTTGCTCGTGGTTTGTCTATGCATAAAAAATGCTCCAATTATGCACTAATCAACTTGTTGTTTGGTTTATATAGTTTTGTGTGAATAATTGACATGTTTGTTACACGTTTTAATCCCCATCCCAGAGTTCTAACACGCCCTTCTACCCACAAAATGGTACAAGCCATGGAGCATATCAATTTTTTTATATTTCTATTGTTTTCACCTTTGGACTTGCAGTTGAATCTATCAAGGAGTTTGGGGGTGCATTAATGACATAACCCAAAATAAGGAATTAACAAAACATTCAAGCAATTTTGACGAATAGGTTCATAGACTAACTTAATATAAAAGGGAATTGGTTTAACCATTAATTAAATCATGTGAGGTTAAAAATGCTTGGAGGAAGGAAAAAATTACATGTACCACCAACATATTGTAGATTTCTAACTCAAGCCCTTCATTTTTGTATGATTAGTTAATAAATCATCAATGCATGGAAGTGAGAAATATAATGGAATAAGTTCATGCAATAATGGAGGAGTGTTGTTATGGACATCATAGGGGTATGAGGAATTAGTTGGACAAACATTGTGAATGTATACATGTGTTATAAAGGCAAGGTGAAAATTCTAATGATTATGTATTATAGATTATTGCAATCATAAAACGCCTTCCCACACCACAAATAGAAACAATACTTAATGATGTTTTTGCTTCTTAACCTTTGAAAGTAGTTTCAATAGACAATAGTAATGAATGTCATGTAACATGTAGACAATGTAGATATTGGGATGCAAAACCTACTAAGTGAAGATGAAGTTATGTCCTCAAAGGAATTTCTCAATGATATTAAGGAAAGGTCAAAAGAAGCAACAATAATTTTTATTACAATTCCAAAGCAAAAACAAGGTGGACATTTTAAAATTCTAGGGGCTATCATAAACCATTAAAAATGGGATATAACATTCATCAAATTACAAAAGAACCTTTTGAAATGTGACATCAAAAGGCCATTAAAGCAATCAAACACATAAGAAGTGCATATTACAACTTAAGTAAAACATGTCAAACTTAAAGATTATTCTTTGAATGACACTTTGCACATTTTGATGGAAATGGAATAGATGTTGCTAATTTCGCAAACTTTAGAAACATACTTCCAAATTTTCCACCTAAAAACTTGGATGTGATTGGGCATTACACCATTGATGATAGATGCCAAGATCATAGATTGAGTTATACCTTATGTGGAACATGGAAGATATGGAATTTGAAGAATGGTTCATTTTGAATACCATCTATGGTTACATCACTTTCAATGAATCAAAAGGGTACATGTAAAGCTAGAGTTTGAGGCAGATTGTGTTGGAATGTATGCACTTTGGTACTATTGTTAACTAGAAATAGCCTACATGCAATATGTAAGACATTACTTAATTCACAAGTATGGCTAACCTTCATTCACCATGACTTGGCCTTAAATGCTCATGATGCATCTAGCACAAAGGTCAACTTGAATCATTAGGTGCATGTTCTAAAAGGCAGTAAAAATTTGTTGATAATGCCAAATTTGTTGGGCTTACACTTGTTGCAATGAAATGGTAATTCAACAATAAGGTCACCAAATATGCCATTACAGCATAGTTAGATTTAATTGAAGTAATGTCTATGTTATTTGTTTCATAAAAACATGTCGATTAACTATATAACAACACAAATTTAATTCCTTATACAAATTTCATGAAGGAGCTTACTTTCTTGTTGTCATTCATGTTGTCTTGATAAACTTTTTCTTTGAATCACATTTTCCTTCAATCTCTTTGTCTTTTCATTTTCACATTATTTTGATCAATATCTATTGAATTCATAGGTTTTCAAACAATGAGTTTTTGCATTATGGATGGGACTACACGTGAATTGTTCAAGGATGTAATCTTTCCCACGGTTTTGGACAAAGATGATTACATTATTCAAGAAGTGAAGGCGACAAAGATGAAGTTCATTTACAAGACATGGAAAGTCAAGGTTGATGATTTAGACAAGTGGAAGAATAAGTATACACACAAATGAGATGGATGATTTATACAAAAACAATATAATTCTTGTAAGTGAAATTGAAATTGCATGACTTGTTGTTTATCTTCAAAAACTTGGTCAACATTTGGAAAAAGTATATATAATTACAATTCACAATGGTGTGAACATTGCATACTTTGAAGAAAGATTTTTGCACTACATCATAATATTGGGAAACTTGTTTCACTATAAGTTTCAAACCACAAAAAGGCTCAAATAACATTTTTGTTTATTTAAATAACTTTTGAATGTTTGCAATTGGGGTGTAAATACAATAAAAGAATCCACTCCATGAATAACCAATGATTAATTTTACATGTTTTTAAATGGCGAGCCAAGTCTATGTTTAGAGTGTTTGGTGTATTTATACACAAATGTTTTAAATATACTATAAGAACAAGTGAATTTTCTTTAATGCAATAAATATAAAGTATGCAAATGTTTTTTCTAAATAACTATAAATAATGTTAAATTAATCAGTAAAAAGATTTAAAGAAAGATTTGAAAATATTTGAAAATGATACATTTTTGGGAATTTGAAATATCAACTTCAAAGTAAATTTTAAAACAAATTTTAAAAAAAATCCAAAATAATCCAAAATAATCACAAGACAATGGGTCATTTTAGTGTATTTGTACCCTTGGTGGATTGTTTAAAGCAATTTAAAAAAATTCCATGTTCTTAAAAGTTTGAAATTTTACTTTGTGTCATTGGGACTTGCTTTGTTTCACTATTTTAGCAAGTTTCCAATTGCATTCTTTCATGTGTCAAGTTGGTTTTAGCTATTGGTCTTCTTTGCTTTGTACAAGTTTAAGGTTTTCATAGGTAGTGTTGATGTGTTTGGTGCCAATTGTATTTTGTGCCAAAGTTGTCACTACATTTTATTTTGCTCATTTTAGGTCCATAATCAAGCTTCTGTTATTTAATCCTTATGCATTTCAAGTAGGTTAAGGAAGAGAATGAAGTTATGTTGTAACCATTGAATTGACATCAAGCCCTGTAGCAACCTTTGTGCTCACAAAACATCTTTAATATCATTGCTTATATTTCTACGAATATTGTAAAGCCTGTTTGTTCATTGCAAGTTTTATAACACAAGAAGTTTGAATAACACTTGTTTTTTGGTTTGCAATATTAAAAAATGTTATTATCAGGAATATTGATGTTAACTACATTGAAAGGCGAGTTTGAGCTTGATTTTCATCCAGGTTATCCAGTCATTATCTAGTTCATCATGTTAAAATGAGTTTGCAAACATTCATCCAAATTATTCATCTCTCATTAATTTTCATCTATCTCATTTTCAACTCCGAATAATTCACCCATCATACACCAATCATCCTTTTCCCTTGTTTCTATACATGTTTTTTTGGATTTTTTCATCCCATCCAAGATGATTTCTTATTTTTTCATCCAGGCTCATGAGATTCCATTCTCGTAATAACATCATGGGCTTGTTCCTAGGTGTAGAAGACCAAAAACTTGTGACCAATGAATTGTTCACATACGTGCCTTGAATTGTTTGGAAGTGTTGTTTTTATGAACTAAGTATGCAATTTGACATATTTGTGTGCAAAGGACATCCAAACTTGCAAAGAGATTTTAACAACTAAATTTTATTACATTTTATTAGAATTTTAAACAATAATTCGAAATTTTTACTTTGTCAAATTCTCTGATTTTACTCAAGGTGCTGCCCATATTAATTAAATTTCTAGAACTTGACCTAAACCCTAAACCCATCCAAACTTGGCATGGCCATCCCAAAATGGGCACAATAGACCTCCTTTTTTTTTTCAAAGCATGATTATTTCGGCTGCCCTGCCCGGAACTATCCCAAACGGGGTTGGGAGTTGCTGACGAGAGGTGCCCGGGGTTTTACTAGAGGTAAGAATTATATCTTGCCTATTATGTAGATTTCAAAATCTAGGATTCTGAGCAAGATATGTAAAGGGGCAACAGACGCCGCGGAGCTTTGAGCTATAGCGATGGCCTCCCCTGCCGCTGCTCTTCTTCTTCTTCGTCCTCCCTCATGCCTCACCAGCGTTTGTGCTTCTCGTACTCCGCTCCTTGCAGTGTCCAGCCATCGGGTAAAACATAGAACAATCATCCGCGGTTCAGCTCGGGAATTATTTTCTTCTTTCCTTGGAGCCAGCAGTTTTTCTCGGCGGTCGGCAGTTCTGCAGCCAGAGCCCAAGAACAAGAAGCAGCGGGTGACGACAGTGCGTGGGGAGGTCAAGGAGTCGCAGTCTGCGTCGATGGCCCGCGCACCTGATTTTGAGGTTCATATATTTCAACTTTTGTTTCCCCCGCCAATTTTCTTTTTAACTGACCTCTCTTGTGGTTTCTCCACGAGGTTTGGAACATTTGCTTCTGGCATAGTGTAGAACTAATAGCAAGAAACGGTTTCTTTGCATTACTTCTTACTTCGTAGTGCACAATGGAAGGTGGCTCCGAACGTGGTCGAACATCAATTGCAAGATTGCGTTAGTGAAATTCTCTTCGCCGATGCGCTGCTTTCATTCCGATTGCTCAGCCTCCGTGTGTCTAAATGGTTACAGATAGATGCCAGGTAGCCCGTTCATGGATAGAAATTCCATTGCAAGGGCGTTTAAAGAGCAATTCCAGATTGATTGTTGGCGCGCTTTCTCTTCTTATTTTCAGCGATGCATCTTCATGTCTGGACACAATACATTTCTTTGGAATCGGCGAAGAAGCTAATTTGAGTGCTGGTTCCTATATGCTCTTGACGAAGTATTTCTCATCCTATATGCTCTTGACGAAGTATTTCTCATACTGTGAACTTAGTACTCCGACTCCAGCAACCTTACTACGACATCCATTGTTCTTGGAGCCTTCTAGATCACCATGCAGCGGACAAAGAGAATGAAGCGGATTTAGTCAGATCTTGACATTGATTTTTATATCTGGGCCAGGACATCGGGCCAGGACATCTGACTAATCTTTTGCTCATCTCTTTCTAACACATGCAGCTGCCAGAGCCTTTGACAGGGAAGACATGGAAACTGGATGACTTTGAAGCATATCCGGCTTTGCTGGTACCTTCTTGCATACACTTCACAATTTGAATTCATGGTTGCAGATGAATTTTCTACATGTCAGCAATGGATGTCTAGTCTTGTGTTTGTTTTCTTTACAAGTAGCTCTGCATACTGATCCTTGCTTGTTGTCTTCATGAATGATTGAAAGGTTATGTTCATCTGCAACCACTGCCCCTATGTGATACATTTGAAGGAGGATATTGTGAAGATTGCCAACAACTACATGCCTGTATGTTGCAGTCTTTAAAAACTTTTCTTATGCTGATGCTCTAGTTTTGGATGTTGCTATACTTACAGATAATTACCATCTTAGTTTTTGGAACTCTGATGATTGCAAAGTGATTTGTCTAAAGATGATCTTCAGTCTAGATTCTTCACATTCTGCAAACCAAACTGCACACTGAACTGATCATGTTTGTGTTTTTTAACCCTTTGTGATCCCTATGGCCCAATACAAAGAGTATATTTGGTGTGGAACAAAGGATATCTGCATGTTTGAGGAATGCTATTTTGGGCTCATTAGATGTAAGGGGGTTATTGGACTTCTGACAGGCAAGATTATGGCTAATGAGCTGATGCAATTGGTTAAATGTCCAGAAAGGGTTGGCTGTGGTTGCTATCTCATCAAATTCTGTGGAGACACATCCACAGGTTAATGCAAACCCTCCATTTACAACCCCGCCCAGATTTTAAATGAGTTTTTTTGGTCCTGAAGGCCTAAACTTCTGTATCAGTTGTGTGACCTTGTTGAATTTGTGGAGCAATCAATCTTTCAAATCTCAGCAGAAGTTTAAGAACTTTGTGGTTGATGACACTCATGGAGTGCAGGATGGGCCATCATTCATGGCTGAAGAAGCATCGACATATAAATATCCTTTTCCATACTTGTATGATGAGGTCAGTTTCTGGGCTTCTCTGCAGATATCCTTGTGTTATTTTAGCACATTTTGAACCATTTAGTGTCTTTTGATCAAAGAATCTTACTACCCAGACTCAGTGTATAAGCTGTACTCTAGAGCTTGTATTTACTTTTTTGGTTCTTCTTCAATAATCATGGCTTTAGTCAGAAGTATGGAGAAGTTCTCAGTACTTATGAAGAGATTTCTGTCAATGGATTTGGCCAAGTAAGCTTAAAGTGGTAACATTCCTAGTCGACTTGCTGATTAAGTTGAATATGAAGTATCGTTTGAGATGACTTGTAATAGATATTAGCACTTCAAAGCATGTTGAAGCTTGAAGAATCTTGGTCTTTCACTTGGATGTAACATTTTCATCTTCATTCTGGTGACCTAAGTCTCAGATAAGTTTACTATAGGAGGAAATTATGTTATTGTTTTGATATGCAGACTCAGGAAGTTGCAAAGGCATATGGGGCCGTCTGCACACCTGACTTTTACCTGTTTAAGAAGGTGCACCCCTTTGCATGACATGTACTAAGCATGGAAGGCTATTTGCATGGTGTTTGACATATGAGTTTGGGTAGATTTTGAATTCTTTCTCCTTCTGAACTGTTTGGAACCCTCACATCAGAGGATCCCACAGAAGACATTCCCTGAAACATCCGAGTGAGGATATGCAGGGATATTTTGTTGAGATTCCTGTGCTTTTTAGCACCATCATCAGCATTTGAGTGCCAATATGTTGTCTTCCTATGTCGTTCAACAGGACGGGAGGAGACCATTTGAGCTTGTATACCATGGTCGGTTTGACGATTCTCGACCACGCAGTGACACTCCTATCACAGGGAGGTCTGTACTTCAACACTTGTTAAACTTGTTGCAGCTTGAATGTGGATACTATTGACTCTTTGATTAGCTATTTCTCCTGAGTGCTAGCCAGCATCATGACTGGATCTCCTGTTGCTTCTGGAAATGCCAAACAACTCAGACCACTGATTTTTTTTAATCATTAGCCCAGATTTTGGGCAGATAGTTATACACTTACCTACACCCACCATTGGGAGCTGATGAAATCAGCGACCAGTCATGGCAGCTCATCAGTGCTATTTGTGATGAAGGTGATGGTCTGACACTTTGTGAGTGGCTCTCATAACATTATGACTGCACTTGTCGCTGCATTACCTTCAAATTGTTGTTCTGGAGATTTCTCTGCAAATTTTGAAGATATGTGTGAGGTTGAATAGAAGCCCTGATAGTAAAGTTTCATTTTCCACAAGTTATGATGCTGGTGTAGTACTTTTTGGAGGGAGGGTGATGACATGATGCAAGCTTTACATAGTTAAAATCATTGGGCAATTGACACTTTTTGATTGAGAGAGGAGAAGGAGATCCACATGTTCTGTAGCATGTGTTACATAAGCTCTTTCTTCACCATCCACAGTTCACCAATGAGGGTCATGTAGAATGGCATCTTTGTTAACAGGTTTTTGATTGGGGTTACTAGACAGTTGAGTTTTTTGTGGTGCTTCCAGAACTGTGATTTAGGACAGATTTCTGTCATGAGGAACAGTCATTCACAAGGCAGCCAATTGTTGTATGTGTTAACCTGTCCATCTAGTATGAGTGCCACTGTGTGCTATTGTGTAGCCTTTGGAGTTTAGTAGACAATTTAGAGTGAAGATTGTGTGTGTGCTGATAGGGATATTCGAGAAGCATTGGATTGCACTCTTTCAGGCAGGCCAGTGAGTGGTTCACAAAAGCCTAGGTTGGCTCCCTTGACTCACCTGTTTACAACAATTATATTGTTTATGCTAATTCATCTCTCACTCATAGCCCTGCCACCTTCATGAAAAATTTAAAATCTTACTTTCAGTTTTTCCCTGGACTCCCAATGATAGTCATTTGCTAGACTTTCCACAACAGAAAGCAAAGGGATCCCACTTACATCGTGAAATGTTGAAGCTTATTATTGTTTTACTATTGAAGTACTCTGACTTTTGTGGGTGTTTTGTTCACAGCATTGGATGTAGCATCAAGTGGGCACCTGCATCCAGAAACTATTGACGCTGCCAGGAACTGTTGTTGCAGCTTCCTGTCTCACAGGATACATGTGTCCTTCCCATACTATCTTTCCCTCAGACTGGGGGAGCTTCTGAATGGTACTTGAGTTGATCTTGGGAACATCTTATGATATATCAGTCAATGTAGTGGAGTGTGTACAGGCAGTGGGTTCATGAAGATATATGCTTGTCATATGGTGACACCTGGTTCTGAACAAGTTAAATGAAGAGTTTCATAAAGTTGGTGGACATTGGTGAAGGAGTCAATGTCTTTAAAATTGACCATTGATTGGAGGATGAAGTAAGGTCAACATATCATGTGGTCATGTTGATCATTTGCTGGCAAATACATGCTCTCATTCCCTTATGATTTTTAGTCATGTAACAGTCTATCAAATAACCTGTTCCTGAGCTTTTCTGGAGTTTCTGCAGTTTGTAGTCTGGTAAAGTAGTTCTACCTACTCCTTTCATCTTCTAATGCAGGTGACCTCTTTGACTTCTTACCAACCTCAAACTGTTCCTTTCATCTTTGGTATAGGTGTCTTCTCAATGTCCTTTGAGTGGAGTGACGATTCCAACAAAGGGAATATGGTTGCCCCATATTTTGCTCTCTTCTCAATTTCACAGTCTGTGGTACACAAACTTATACTCTACAGAGTCTTGTACAAGAGTCAATTACATTGCAGTGTACAGAGGATTCTGGGTACTCATACCTTTGCCCCTCTGCCTCGGATAATAGATGTAGTGCAATGAAGAGAGGCTGAGCTTTCATGTGGTGTCGTTTTCTGTCATTCTTTCCAGCAAATGCAGTTTTCTTGCCTTCAAAGTGGCTGCAAGTCTATGAGGATGATGTTGTTGTTAGTGTCCGCTGCATGGCCAGAATGTGTCAGAATGTCTATGTGCTAAGCTTTGATTCCATTTCTGAGGTTGTTGCACTCTGAGTGACCAGCTGCTGCCACGGATGAGCTGGGTTAGCAGTCCTGCAAATCAAATAGCACTGAACTGTGGTGGCTATGTCCTCTAGGTTGTAGGAGTCAAAAGCCAGAGCTTTGCGAACTGTTGCACCTCTGCTCAACACTTTTTCATTATGGTCCTTCCAGCAGTCCTGAGCATTTTGAAATCCCCGATGATTGACACAGGCCAACTTGTCATGCAGTATTTGATGAAATGTTGGACACAAAAATGCAGAGGAATTGAGTTAGTCAAAGTTGGTGTGAGATGGGATGCAAGACTCTGGACATCCCTGACTTGTGTACTATCAGTGGATGAGCATTTGACAAACTGGATGCGACTCCGCACCTTTTGGAACAACAGCATGAATTACAATGGAAAGCATGGTTCACAATCTCAGCAAGATCAATGGCTAAGGGGACAAAGTGAAGACCAAACATCTTGGTATGAAACTGTACACAGCATGATTAAGCTTCCAATTCTTGAGCTGAAAATTCATTGATTATTGGCTCTGTAGAATGTATTAATGAATTTGGTAATTTTCAAGAGATTGTATGTTTTGCTGGAATGTCAGAATTGCTTGAATGTTTTCTTGTCCACATTTCCATGCCAAAGTAAAATGTTTTGATTCTGTGTGAGAGGTAATTTGGAGATAATTCCAATATTAATTCAAGTTCGTTGCAAATGAGTTTCTTGTGAGTTCTTATTTCTTACCTTCATTAACTACATCATTGCAAATTTTGTCAAAGCTTAATATCAATGAGCCAAAGTTGTCCATATTGTGTGCAAGGTCCAGTCTTGTTTCCATTATTGATGCGAAATGTCACTATATGTACCCCCAGATTATAATGGGGGTATTAGCCCAGGCCCAAAATGGTGACAAACAGTTTTGGAAATAGAAATTTCATGCAGCCAATGGGAAGGCTCAGCATGCACTCAATGTGCCTTGATTTTTTCTCTTTTAAGTTTTAGGTAGGAGAGAAGGATTTTTTCAATTTTTTCATTGTTCCCAACATGTTCCTTTCAAGTTCCCAATGGGTTCCCATCAAGTTCTTGGTGTGTTCCTCAAGGGTGTTTCAATAGCACCTTGATTTAATCCCATTTGTTTTGCCCAAAGTCCTCCTCTTCTCACCTATATAGGTGGGCCAAAGGGCAAGGGACTTCTCCTTTCCAATAAATGATCCATTTTTGGGAGCTTCCATAGTTTCAAGGTTATTTCATGATGAGCTCATGAAATTGGTTCATTGCAAAAAAGTTGCACTTGTTAGGCACCTCCAACTAATTAATATGAAACAAAATAAGTATTTCATGATGGTGAGGACTATATAAATAAATAAGTAAGGAAAAACACCTAGCAAAGGGACAAGAAAAAAAAAAACATAGAAATCCAAACAAAAGACCACATTCGACAATGTAGAATGCACAATGGGGAACCCTAAGAGGAGAAATCAAGAAACCTAGGATGTAAATCCATCACTAATAGCATGAATAAGTTGTGCAAGGAGATGGGCGAAAATTTGGAAAGACATTAAGCTTAGAAAAGGCCTCTCTTGCTCCCACAACTATTGGTTAAAAGATAATGGCAACTTGAATTTTCTTAATAGCCATTGACACCCTTTGCCTATAAAATGAATGTAAAATTGAAAGAGGACCTCTAGACCCTTTTGTTGACCATGTCATGCTGGCACATTGATGAAGGAAGTCATTTGCTTTCTAGTGTAAACATCCAAATATCTCTATTGCTAGAGGATGAAATCATCTTCTAGGTGTTAATCACAATATGACACAACCTTAGCCTAACTTGCAATCATCACAATCACTCCTCAAAAAAAAACAATTAGCAAAATAAGGTCTATATGAATCGGGTTAACAATGACTACATTTAGATCTACCAAAGTGAGAACACCATTTGTTATAAACAAAATATTCATTTGTCATCGCGATGACTGGAAACATGGCATTGGGAGAACATGTGTTTATTCGTGCAAAACATGGAACCCAACATCCCTAACAACGGAGGTGAAAGAATCTTGAACTACATCATGTGTGGCAATGCATTTTCTCCCATGAACACAACAAAGTAGGTGTATCTTTGTTACATTTATTGGTTAACCATCACATCCATCGAAAAAGACCATGAGCTATAGGATGGGGGAAGCCCAATTTGGTGCATAGTGCTATAGAAAAAATGTTAAAAACCATATTAAAAGATGGGATGATTGGGTGGGCAAAAGGTTAAACATTCAAGCATGGGCCTATGCAAGATCTCATTGAGTGTGATGACAATCTGAAAACACTTTTAATATGATGCTAGAAAATGAAGGATTGTGCATGCTCTCCAAAATGTTCTCCTAAAGATGATCCATTCATATCTTTGACAACTATTCAAATGGATGGATGGAAGCTTGAATAGTTGGAGGTAAAACATCATAAACCCACTTCAAGTGAATTTAAAATGAATGTGGACATGAATTGCTAGCCCCTATAGCCCCCCCCCCCATAAAAATGGGCAATTATCTTACAAAAATTTAGATGCAATGATTGGGGTGATAAACCTTCAACTCTCCAAATATGCTACTAGTGTGATAACCTTTGCAAAAATAAGACCTATCCCACCTGTGGAGATGGGAAAAGAAACTGACAAACTAAGGGAGCCTTCAAATGCTCCAAATATATTAGCCTTAAGTAGGCTCCCAAATACAAGAATGAGGATTAAATCAAAGGAATCTAACTAGTGCTTAAAATTCAAGAATGAGGGAAAAAACAAAAAAAGTAATAAGGCCTTTGGGCAAAATAATGAGTGATAATTCCAAATGCAACCTATACATCCCCTAATTAGGTAGGACATTTATGTGTTGAACATCATCGTCCAAGGCTTCTTAGAGAAAAAAAAATGTGAACGAAAAGGATCTTGAAGGAACACCCAAAACCTTTATGCCCTCAATAGGGATACAAAAACCTCATGGAGGCAAAAACCTTGAAATCAACCCTAAAAAATACCAAACAACACACTTGCAAGGTTGAGACATAGGGCTTACCAAAACTAATTGGGAAGATAAATGATGAAAATCCTAAAATATAATTAAAATAAGCCCAATGATGTGGATGTCATTTGCAATATAAAAAAATAAACAAAATGGGAAAAAAAATAACCAAACTATGAAATGCGTGGAAATGAATTAGAGCAAAAAGAGAACCATTCAAAACATCCCTTTAACAAGTGCAAATGGAGGACTAAATAACAAACAGATTACCTCAAGGGGAATGGTGATTAAAGAAAATAAGGAGTTATGGGGCATAAAATGGAATGGATGAAAGGTGTGAATTGAAACAATTACCCACCTACAGCTTGCAATTCCTATAATATAACCCTATGGGAAACAATGTTGAAAGTGTTTGTAACATTTACATGCAACAACACCCAATTATAGTGAACATTTAAAGTTGCATGAATATTGTGCACCATCGCCTCACAACCTTCCTTAATTGCAATTTCAAACTAATGGGGGGACAAGTGAATAGAAAATGCATCACGAGATTGGAATAATTATTTTTTTATTCACCAACCGATAAAAACCTTGTTTACTACTATTAGTTGAATGCCATTAGAAAGTTTTGCCAAAATTAATGTCCTTTTAGCACTAAAGGCCCTAATTATACCTTCAAAAATATGCCATGCTACAACATAAAAACACACCATGAATAAATGGAGAAAGTCGTTAGTTAAGTCCTTTGGGTCAATTAAATGTTAAAGGTGTTCAAAAACCATGCTTGAATGTTCACTGACTAAATGGTGGGCCAAATGGATGAATACCACCTAAACATGTTCTTTAAAGAATGCTTCCAGTTGGAACTTTATTAAAAAGTTTGAACATGGCAAGGATGAAGAGCTTGCAAAATCATAATGGTTTTTGAAAAGGTTGAAGTTAGGGCCAAGGGGGTGAGGGCCTTTGTAGCACAAACACCCTTAGCACAAACCCTAAACCCTAAACCTAAGGTTAAACTTTAATGAAAATAATGGGGCCCCAAGTGGGAAAAGAAGGATGGGGCCTTTAAGGGAAAGACACCATCTAAATATAAGGGGATTGAAAATAAAGCAACTGGTAGGGCTTGTGTGTGCAACAAATGTTCCATTTGAAGCTCTTCCTAATTGCCAAAAATAAACCTTTGTAATTGAGTCATAGTTTCCCCATGCCTAACCTTCCCCCCTTCGAACATGTAAAAGAAGGCACCATTGGTAAAAAAATAGAAAAAAAACGTTAAACAACAACATCATTCGACTTTTGCATTATGCAATCTAAAAGAAATTTGAATGTTGGTTGCACATTTCACTTCAAGGCAATTGGGATGTGTGAATACTAATAAAGCCTATGGAACCCCAACAAAAAAAATCCAAGGGAATTGAAATTTGATATCCACATCCAAGCTATGGGAGAGGGGTAGGGGATTTGGAGGGATGGGGCACTGTCATTTTCACCTAAGGAGTTAACTTAAAAAACTTGATGTGTTGCCTTTGATGGCATGACAAGTTGATACACATAAATAAAGGCCCCACAACCAAAACATGGGGCATCACATTGAGGGTGAGTTCAACTCATATTCTCGACATGCAATGAAAGTACGGCCAACACATAGGTTCGACACCCCCTAATTAGATAGGATAGGATTGAAGCAAAAGTTTGAATGACAGAAGGGAAAGGAGTGGCCAAATTTACAAAATGAGGCCCTTATGGAAGGACAATAGGTTAAACAATTTCTATTAAGGGCACAAGTGGAGGAAAGGAGTTAGGGGACACATTTTTTATAGGGGGAGGAATTCCCATTACATAAACTAACACTCACACATTATAAGCTAAAACAAAAGGAATGCCTAAAAACACCTACCACACAAAGGTAGACCAATTAAAGAGAAATTAAAATTGAAGCCTTTGTTTTGCATCCTTAAAAAACCACGAAAATTTAAGTCTCCAACACCACTAAGATTTGTGAATGACCAAATGAAAATGCTTTATGATGTTATGTCGGCGTTCCCAAATGCTTAAATGATGCACTTTTAAACGTTCCACAAACACCCTTAAATGTTCCATTGATGCTTCTCCATGTTCCATCAACGATTTTCAAAGATCCACAAACATTTGATGACGTTCCACCAATGTGTTCAAAAGCGTTACGTGGTTTTAATCATTGACCTTAAGCCCTTTTTCCTTAAGTTTTCAAAGCTAAAAAAAGGCCCTATTCATCCGGTTAGGCCTTAAAACATAAAACTCAAAGCTCCAAACCCAAGACCGCCAAATATGGCCCTTTGTCCTTTGAAAGTTCAAAACCTTCGGCTTGAAAAAGGTCCCAAAATCTAAAACCCCTCATGATCATTTAGGACCTCAAAAATCCAAAGGCTACCTACAAAATGTTTTATTTATGGTTATACCTACAACCCATAATCCATGAAACCTTACCATGAGAAAATTATGCATTCCTTTTGTTTGTTGGCAAACATAATTGGCATTTTGCTTTTTATTTGCAATAAATGTTTATCCTCTCTTACAATACCTTAGTATTCTTAGCCAATTTGGCACTAATTATTTTATTTTGAAAATGTTGAGAATTTCAAAAATGATTTCTTCAAATCAAAATATATTGTGAAGAAAAATAATGAATATTAATAAATATTCCGTGTGTTTAAATGAATTTTTGAAAATTAATTAATTATTCAACAAACGTGTGTTGAAATGGCCAAGGTACTATGACATTCCTCCAAAAGAAAACATTATAGAAAAATCTTTAGCAATGATGAAGGTTCCTCCAACAACACATTGGAACTATTAAAACCACAACATGTAATAGAGAAGAGAGTTTCATCTCCTTGTCCTCATGAAAGATTTGTCAATACATCAACGACAACACAAAGGCAATTGTTAACAACAGAAGGAAAGTAGCAATTTGGTAGCTATTTGATGAAAAATCCGTCATCGTCATTTCCATCACTTGCTTCTAAGCATTTTCAAGTGTCAAAATTGGTGTACAAAGTATAAACTCTTGTTCAAGTGTGTGCTACCATGTTAAGAAAACTCTCCCAAGTCTTGTCCATAGCCTTTTGTAATGTTTACTCCAAAGCTTGTGCAACTTCCTTCAATTGGTTCCTTCGAAACCCAATTTCCCCAACAAGCTATGGTTTGTTGTTCATATTAATACTCATTGCTGATTGCGTATTAGTTTCCATGTTCCATAGAAATATGCAATCCATAGATACACTACATATAGATTTTTAAAATATGGTGACAATTTTGCTTTTGTTGGCAATAGTGTTTTAATAGCTACTCCTTTTGTGGTCAAAGTTGTTTTTAAGGAGGGCAAATATGGTTCTATGGTTGATGTAACTTTAGTGGCAATGATGAGGAAGAAAAACTTTAGTAATGGCAAGGAAGGACTTTGTAAGCATAAGCTTCTTGTGGTGATGGTGTTCATAATGATTAGATCCAAAATTTGTAGCTTAACATTTTTAACAATGTGTTTTTGGAAAGTCATGTCTCATAGAGCTTAGAAAAGGTCCTGTTGAAAGTTGTGTCATTTAAAACCTTGAAGATGATTACACTTGGACCAATGACACGAGGGCTCACTAATCACATTGAGTAAAAGTTGATCCTTTTTAATCTTCTTTTTAAGATTGATATGGTTTCATGATTTCTTGGTGTAAGTAAAACATATTTTTTTTAATGTTTTCAATGAAGATTGGATTTCATGTCCTAGAATGAATGAAAGTGGGAATGATTTCATAGAAAATATATATGATTATTTTGATATTGTTATTTTGATTTATCCCATTTCACCTGTTTTACATTAAAAATGATCATAAGTTAAAATTTTAAAAATATGATCACAAAAATAAACTTTGTAGATTAATTTAACTTCACATGATTTTTGGACTTAAAAAAAAATTGATTAAAATTCAATTCATTTTTTCATTACCATTAATAATAATAATGTCATCACCTTTATAATAATAAAATCGTGTAAAATGTTTCTAAATATTACATTGTATCTTCCACCATTGTAGGTGTAACAATAATAATTTATTTAATCTATTCCTTTCTTAAAATCTATAAATTACAAGTGTAAATAGTGAAAGTAAGAGCTAATACAAGTGGAATAATTATAATTTTATAATTCAAAGAAAATATGATTGTATGATTTTAAAATATTATATAACCTTAGATTAATCTAAATTTTTTTTCATGACCACAAGGTTTTAATAAATCCCCAAAAAAATTTGAAAATACATTAATATTTTGACCTTATGTACTTGGTCATCACTTGTAATGTAGAGCAATGTGAAACTCAAATTTATAGCTTGACATATTTAACATTGATTCATAGGTTTGTTTTTGGATTTTTTGGTGATAATTGATTTTTCATGTGAAAGTTAAGATTAAAAAAGATGTAACAATACATAACATTGCTTTAACATTGTGATAACATTTGACAATAACATGACTCCACTTCAACATAAAATACTAAACATTTTTTTATATACATAGCCTTTTTGATTTTGTATTTTAAATGTTAATTTGACAAAGATTTAACTCAAAGTGCGAACCTTGCTTTATATCCATAAATATCTTAAGAACTTTAGAATCATAATTGTCTTCAAGAAGAGAGGAAAGATTTTATGTTTACTCCTTAACTCTTAATTGTTTGATGATGACCAACTTGGTTTGCCCCTTTCCCAATATTTCTAGTTGGGAATAGAAATTTCAAAATTTAACACATCAGTTGTAGTTGCCACTTCATTGAGTAGGGCCCATCCTTTTGATGAAAGCTTTGTTGTTTGTGGATGCTTGTTATAATTTTGTTTTTGTGAGTTATAAAAGCTATAAGCAACTTTGTGCAACATTTATGTGAAAGTCAATAAGAAATTTTGTTGACCATGTTTTCAACATTTTGAAAATAGGAATTACATAAGGTGATGGAATGCCATTATTTTTTTTATCAAGGTTTGAAATTGTCCAAGATTTTAGTTTGCCTTAAAAAGGATGAAAATCAAGAATATTCTTTAAACTTTTCTTGGATGACCAAATTTGACCATCCATTATTCATTCATTTCAACTCCTTTTTCAATAGTTTGTTTTGCACATGACTCATATGCATGCTTTCTATCTACCACCAATTTTTTTATGATAAATGAAGTATGACATCTTGATCCAAGTTTCAAAAAACTTGCAATTTTGAAAAATAGCCCAAAATAGAAAGTTTAAACTTTCAATTGTGCCAAATTTTTATTTCTCATCTATTTTTTAATATATATTTTTATCAAAACATTCAACTTGAAGTCCTTTACAACTCATTGAATTAGAGTTTCAAAATTTGAACAATCTGCATGATTTTAGACACATTTGTGAAGAAGAAAAAAACATCATCACAAATTTATTAGGTTTCATAAGTTCTTACAAATTCTATGCAAAATTTAATTGTCATAGATTTGTACAAAAATCAAAAAGTTTTATACAAAATTATATCATGATAATTGCATAGATTTAGTTTAAATACAAATTAAACATATTTCACATCAAAATATAATAAGTACAAAAGGTTTACACACATATATATTATTTTTGTGTCATTATTACATTTTGAGTTTATAAATTTTGCACAAACATATTGTTTTATGATTTTGCGCAAATTTTATTAAAATTTTGTGATATTGAAAGTTTGTGATGAAAAGATTTTTTTTTTTTGGATTGGGATTAGTTTGATTAAATGTCAATTAATGTTAAAAGTGACAAGAGTAAAATACTTCCCACTCTTTAAAAAAAAAAAGCATAACTAAAAATATAAAAGGATTTCATTTCTTTTTCTACTTTTACATCTAGTATGTACCTCAAATTTGGTTAAATTATTTTTTGGATGATCACCACTTTGGCTACATCACAAAGTCCCTAAAAGAAACCCTAAGTATGCATAAGAACATGTGCCCTCCTATGCCTAGTGATCTATGTAGTTTAAGTTCATGATAACATTCGCCTTGTACATGATGATGGGCATGAGGGCATTCCGAACATGTAGGGGCAGGACTAGGCTCCGGTCTAATCTTATGCATCTTATTTTCGGAATGCCTCCAGGCAGGACTTTACCCTACTCTAAAGCCTATATTTTTCAAGGAATAACCACTACAATAGAAGTGTTCATATTTGTAGAAAAAATATATTTTTGCTATGAGAGATTCCACCAAAATGGATGGGATTCCAATTTTAGATGAAGAAGTTTTTGTGTACAATAGAGTTATCCGGAAAGTCACCTTGTCTTCCTATCTTTGGGCCCGTAGTTGAGTGGTATGTGCGAAGTAAGGAAATTTTATCAAATCTCAGTATGAAATGCTGAAACTTAGCATTTGATGCACAAGGTTCGAGACTAATTATAGTAGTTGTACAAGAAGGAGCAGTGAAAATATATGTAGCATCACTGGGGGCGCTCAGGAAAAAGTAAAGAGAAATGAAACTCAAGTTGACCACCAAAATTGGTGGAAAAACTAGTTTGAGATCATAAAATTTTGATTCGTAAAATTTTCAATTCCCAGTTACACGTTTGATGTCCTATTATGCGGCCATTCTCGCCAGCTAATCGCGTGACTTTACATATAACTCCAATTGAAAGAAGAAAACAAACAAAACAACAATAAAATCAGAATGCGAGAAGCTTGCATGTTTTGAAATGTAATTGGAACTTGTTGTCCAAGGAAAAATCAATGAGGCCTGCAAGGAAGGTATCAAAGCACACTGTCCCTGAACAAATAGAAGGATGGATGGATGATGAAGGCTCCAACAAGAACTTTTGGTAAGTTTTTACCCATTCATCCATCCATCCATTAATTCATCTATTCGTAAAGTGATAATTGTCATCATCATCCTCTTTTCCTACTCTTCTTCCCAGTTGCTTCTTTCCTTTGATTGTTTGCAAAAGGAAAGCACAGCCCCTGAACAAATAGAAAGAAATCGATAGATGATAAAAACCATAACAAAATTGTTTGGTTAGTTTTCAACTATTCATTCATTCATTCATTCATTCATCCATTGAGGAATTGATCATTATCTTCATCATCGAACCTCTTTTCTTCTTCACACTTGCTACTTTCTATATCGTTTGTCTAAAGATTTTCCATTCATCCATCCACTAGGGGAGTCATCATCATCCTCAAGCCTTTCCTCCTCTTCTTCCCAATTGCTTCTTTCCTTTGCAGTTTTTGGATCATCATATTCTCTTCTCCTTCTCTTCTCCAAGTTTTCTTCTTCGTCTTCGTCGTCCTCTTACTTCTTCCCTCAGCGTTTCCTTCTCTCTCCCTGTGGGGTTCCCCCCCCCCCCCTCCCTCTTTTTGGGTCCTTTTTTGCAAGTTCCGTGGAAGTCTCTACTTTTCTTCTTTTTTTCCTTTCACCGTTGTGAGGGTTTTTGTTTGTTTCGGGACGGCTTGATTAGCTCTGTCGGCGTCGTTCATAAATATATATTTTACGGTGCCAAAGGTTTTCTCTATCAATTCGAAATTTTACTTTCAAAAGATTTGTAGTGCGGACGTCTTTCTCTGCAATCTCATCTGCAATCTCATAAATAGGCTTTCATCATTCCTTTTCTGCTGCTGCAAGGGAAGCGGGGTTGTTCTTGGGAGCTTTAGGTCTTTTCATTTGGCTCTCTTTTGTGGTTGTTCATTTTTGGCAACATCACAATTTTTAGGTATTCTCACGAAACCCTAATTAGGTACCTTGATCCAATTGTGCGCAGAGTAGTGAATGAAAGGAGGAAGGCAACACACATGACGAGAAATAGCAAAAGAAATCTGGTGTTTGTTGGGGTTGTGAAAGATCGACTTGAAGTTCCTAAAAAGATGGTGAAGCAAATGCATGTGTTGATGACGGTTTGTTGCAGGTACCCCTTTTTTTTCTCTTTCCCAGACCCCAATCGACCTGCCACTGTTTCCCTTTCTTCTTCATCGAAGAAAGTGAAGGGGTGAAGTTAGAGAGGAGAGGAGGCACAGCGCATCCACCAGAGATATAGGGTTTGAGCAGACTGGGAATTCCCAAGATGATGGCAGGAATGGAGGTGGATGATGGACCCACACGGGTTGGCGGCAAGAGAAATTACCCTAGGTCAGGAAACCCAGGAGGAGCAGGAGCCAGAAGCCATCATCCACAGATTTGTAGATATTGGCAAGAAGGCAGGTGTTTGAAGGGAGATGACTGCCAGTGGCTGCATCCTGGAAACCCAGGTACCACTGGACGAGGAACTTTTCTAGGGAATGGGAGGAGAGCAAGCAATGTGATTGACAACAGGAGTGATAATAGAGGGGGCTGGGGAACCACTGGAGAGGGAGGATTCTCAAGTGGGAGTAGTAGTCAAGGGAGGTCCAGGAATGTATCAGCGAGATGGGGGCGGCCGCGAAATGTTGTTGGCAGACCTAGCCAGAGAGAGAGGGGTTACACTGATGGGAGTGGAGGAGGGCACACACAGCGGAGCACAAAGGGGAAGCCCTGCAATTTTTGGCTCAAGGGAAACTGTAATAGAGGTGATGATTGCATGTTTTTGCATGCACATACAACTGCACCGGATATCCAGATGATGACGCAGCTCATTGGCCATGAAAAGGTAGCATTTTGTCCTCAAGACAAGACATGGTTGTATAACCCTAGGTTGAGTTTGCAGGCAGTACAAAGTTACTGTGATTTTAAAGATGCCAATGCATTAGCTCCTCCTGGCTTTCGAAACTCTTCACTTAGGTTTTTTGATTGTGTTTTGAATGGGTGGTTTGTGATGTCCTTATTGCAGGCAATTAGGGCAATAGAGATGCCACAAGGAGCTTCACAGCTTTATACTGGTAGCCAAGATGAATCAGTTCGTGTGTGGGACTGCACAACAGGCCAGGCAAGCTTTTTTTCCTCTTGTTAACCATCCAATTGATGTTTTGGTATGCAAGCTGTGTTCATCAGAGGCCTTCAAAGATTCCCTGGTCCTGTGAGAACTATCAAGGAGGGTTTTAGTGGTGGAGCAATGATGTAGATCTGGCTGTAGTTCTTCCCAGGAGCTCTTACACTTCATGGATTGAACTTGTAGGTTTGAGTGGCAGAAGTTTCAATTTTTTCAACGCAGCTTAGTTTGGATCCTGCTCTCCTGATGTGACTGGAAGTGTTGAGCCACATCTGAGTGGGCAGGCCAAAGGCCATCTATTTGTTGATTTCAAGGCTAAGATTTAGCCCATGTGCTTTTCACTGTTCAAGGGTTATGACATCTTATAAGCAGGTGGTAGGTTCCTGCTTTTTGCCATTGCAACACCAATTCTGTAGGTGTTTATGACTCTTGTGTCTATTTAAAGTACAGGCAGAAAAAAAGTAGCAGCTTCATTGTCTAATTTGCACCCATGTTCTGTTGTGTCTTCAGTGTACAAATGTGGTACAAATGGGAGGTGATGTGGGTGCATTGCTGAGTGCACCTGGATGGCTTTTCATAGGTCTGCCCAATGAAGTCCAGGTAATTGGCCTTGTCCTTTTAAGTTGAATTCACTCATCTCTAGCTGAGATTTTACACCAAAACACCCTCAGTGCTGTCTCTCTCATGATTTGCATGACAGACAGTTGAAACTATCCTCTCTGCTGTTCTTTTATTTGCCAAGGATGAGATGAGGTCTAGGGAGTCTCTGCAGCTTCAAGATACCAAAAGCTTCAGAGTATCTGGTGGCAGCAGTATATGCCCTAGATCAATCTGTGACCTTAATTGTACTTGGCTTTACTTGGAGTTTCTTTGATTTAGCAATAACTCAAGATTCAGAGGGCTTAAAACATTGACATTGTTTTGAAACATTATTAGCCACAATATGCAGGTATTGGCAGGTTCTATGCATCATGTGGCTTCCAGTATTTCAGATTCTGCCAAATTTGGACATTTCAATAGTTCAAGACTAGTTCTCATTTTGTAGGAAGTCTTGTACACTGTGTTCTCTTTGTTTCTCATTTGGTTTCAGGGTCTGCAGACATGGAATGTGCAGACATCAGCACAACAGAGCTTGAGTGGGCCAAAGGGCCAAGTACATGCCCTGGCTGTCAGTGAAGATGGTCTGCTTTTTGCAGGCACTCAGGTATTTCTGAGTATTCTTATTGTATTCTTTAGCATTTCTTGATATTCAACATGGATGTTGCTTGCATCTGAAGTCTAAAAAACTCAGATAGTTGATCCTGTGAACTCAAAGAATGGAAGAAATCATTGTCTCAACCCATCCTTTATGCTTGTTTTTTGCAGGATGGCACAATACTGGAATGGAAGTTCAATGCATTAACCCACTCATTTGAGCCAGCAGCATCCTTGTCAGGCCACACTGGCCCTGTTATTACTCTTCTGTTTATTGGCAACCGCCTGTATACAGGTTCCATGGACAAAACAATCCGGGTTTGTAACATTGGCACTTACACCCCTGCTTTTTTCAGTGTCCATGCTTGTCCCTGAGTGTAATCTTCTTTTGTCACAAGAAGTCCATAGTTAGCAGTGTTATACTTGTCTGTCCAGTATTCAATAAACTATTTGTGTATTTTGGAAGTAGTGGGTCAGGTTCTTCTTGAAGGTCTTGCACAAAGTTAAATCCTTCACAGATGACATCTCTGATATTGGCTTATGTTATGAATTGCAGATATGGGATACAGCAAGTGGCCAGTGCATACAAACCCTCGAAGGGCACTCAGATGTTGTGATGGACCTCCTCTGCTGGGAACAGTTCCTGCTTTCTTGCTCTCTTGACGGCACTATCAGGGTAAGTTCTAGAGACATAATTAAATTCCTTCTCTGCTTCACAAAATGTTGATGTAGGATAGGAAGTTTGTCCATGATGTTGCTTATTTTCCTGGTTTTGATTTGACATGAAAATTGTGCTCATATTACAGGTGTGGGCGGCAAATGCAGCTGGTCAATTAGACACAACTTTCACACATCCTGAAGATGAAGGACAAGCTGAGCCTCGCAATGTATGCTTCTGTGTCATAAGATCTCACAGCCGTGGACCCATGAAACCATTCTTCACTCCTTTATTCAGAGTGAATTCCTGTGCAAGGGGGTTGAGACCAAGAGCATCTTTAATCAATTGCATTATAGTTTGATGTTTTGATATTGCTGGCCTACTTTGTTTTGAGTATGGAGATTTCTCAATTCTGATGACAATTATTTTGATATTGCAGGGTGCACTGAAAATGTGTGGTTGCAATGATGGAGCGGGGAAACCAGTACTGCTTGTTTCATACAATGACAACATTGTTCGCCTCTATGACCTTCCCACGTAGGAATTTTCACCACACAAACCTTGAAGCTGTTCTCAAAATCTAAGGGAGTTCTAGATCCTTCTGAAGGATGTGACATGGACTCTTGGTTATAAGAATATAAAGCACTCTGTTTTGACACTCATTCCACAGTAATTAGGACTACAATGACTGTTCCATATTTGTTTTTGCTTCCAGGTTTTCAGAAAGAGGGCAGCTCTTTTCAAGGGAGGAAGTAAGAGCTCTTCATGTGGGACCAGGTGGTCTGGTGTTTTCTGGAGACAGTTGTGGGACAGTCAAGGTCTGGCGATGGACAGGAGTCCAATTGGCAGCAGGTGGAGGTTAACCAATGGCACAAAGATTAAAAACTCTCCACCCACTGATGCCCTCAGCACGCATATGCTCCCATTCATGGGAAGCTGTGTACACAGATGCTACTCCTTTAGATTGGGGAACTGGTGATCTGTCTGGGATCCAAGAAGATGTACCCAGGTTGATAAAATCAGATCACACAAGTTTTGGTCACAAAAATTAATGTTTAGCTGCCTAAGTGTATTGAGCCTCTGTGGTGGCTGTGTGCAACATTTTGGCTCTCTTCAGGCTGACCAGGCTGTCACAAAAAGGCTGGTACCCACATGTGTGCATTAATAAATTGCTGGGATGGTACAGCTAATGGGCCAGAGTTCCAATGACCATGCGTGGTCAATCAATTTGAGAATTGCAAACTCAGAATTTTGTTTTCCAGTTTGCAACTGTGGCTGCTTCTGTAACAAAAACTTTCAAAGTGCTCTGTGGGTTTGAGATCCAATGTCAAAAAATTTAGGTTTATTTGTGCCCTTTAGGGTTGTTACCAAAGCCTTGGTTCCACTTCTCCCATACCTTTACATTACCTTTATGCATATTAAGTTGGAATCTCCAACAAAGACAGTTGACCTAAAAAATGGCATCAATTTTTCTTGGTGGACCTTTTTTGGTGGTTGCATGGTGCTTGACACGATGTTGAAGCCATTCACAATATGCTTTGTATGACCATTTGTCAGAATCAGGAGCTCTTCCTTGAACATGTATTTGACTGAGGAAGATGGGATCAATGTGATTACCGGGGTGCAAGACCAGATATGTCAGCAAGGTTGAATCTCAAGATATGAACATTGCATATGTTGACTTTCTTCTACATCTCTCAAAGACACCATGAAGTCTTCTGAGGAGTGTACACAAAAGAACTCAGCTCTCAAAACTGACACACAAAGAACCTCATGGATGCAGTGTGAATTTGTTCCTGTTCTCCAGGGTGGTTCACTGGGTTGCAGCTGATCATGGTCTTGGTCATAAAGTTCACACACTTCTTTTGAGCAGCACCATCCAAGCACCAACACTTAAGACAATCTGTTTTCATTCTCTTGATGAACTGCACACTTGGACAACAGTAGTTAGTCCCTAGAAAAATCGAAGCGTATATGCACAGACAACTGAATTTTGACTGGGAGTTCTGGATGTGAACACCCATATCATATCCATTTTCCACATCACCCAGTATCCACAGTTTTGACTTGCAAGCTACACACACTATGTAGTAATCTATGAAACCTTCAAAAAATGCTCTTGGGCAAAGCAAGGCACACTTTTAAGCACTCCCTGCTTAGTCTTTAGTGGTGGCACAGTCAATTTCACCAGCAACAACATAACAATACCAAAAACACATGCATGTTTCCAAGGACATCTCCAAGACATCTCCATCTCCACATCAAGCAATCCCTGCAACAATGTTCCATAAACTTTGATGTTCCCATTAATCAGATATACATTCCCTACGAGATTCCCACAAGAAGAACATTTCCATTGCTTTGGGTCTACAGATCTCCAAGTTTCACAGTCAAAAGATGCACAAAACCTTTTCATGTGTAACAGTCCACAAACCAGTACAACTGACCATGAATCACAGTGTCTTTCTTTGGAGTAACTAGTAGTAGGGTAAACTCAATGCTTCAAATCTACAAGAAACCATCTGTCCACAACAAAAGAACACATGCATCATAGAACAAACAATTAATGATGTAAAAGGGCAATGTGGTTGCCCATTCTTCCACAAGGGACTCAGTAGCCCTGAGGTTGCACAATTTGGTGACCAGTATATAGACCAGTCCCATTATAGCTAATTGGCGACCATGGGTGAATAGTGGATACCGAGGATGACCTAGACCCACAAACACTTGCAAGATGGCCATTAGTCCTAGTGACTCAGATTCATCAACAGAGCACCTTATTACGACTGCATTTATGGCAGTAACTGTTTGCATCATCTTGCTGAGTCCACAAATACATGCACTCTGGAAACCTCATTCACTTGATTTTCTTTTTCAGTAACGGTTCCAGTAGGTGCGGCGCCGAAACCAGTTGTAGTCAGGAAGATCCTGGGTAGGTCCCATGGCTGCAATGGCAACCTCCTGATCAGCTATGAAACGAGCTCCAACTCGCTTCACTGTGTTCTCATCAACAGCATCAATGCGTGCAAACAGCTCAGCCAGTGGCACTCGTCGCCCATATGTCAATATCTGCCGTCCAATGTCTTCTGCAACAGCACTTGTCCCATCCAGGTGAAGTAGCAAGGATGATTTCAACTGATTGCGAGCACGGGCCACATCATCTGGAGCAGCCCGATAGATCAGTCTTGTCAACTCATGCATGATGCAGTATGACAGGTCAGACACTGTATCTGGCTTTGCAACTGCATATATTCCAAAGAGTCCCGCATCAGTGTAGTTTGTGTTAAAAGCCATGACACTCTCTGCCAGATTGTTTGCTCCAATCTTCTGAGCCATCTCTGACCCTGCATGAACACCAACTATTGCATTCTTGTTCCACGAGCCTAACATTGTCTGCATGACCATCAAGGCTATAGAATCTGAGTCCGTCCATGCTGCACCCTTGAGAGCTACTGCAAAGTGGATCAAAGACTGATCATCATCCCGAATGCGAACCTCTGAGCCTGTGAAAATAGCTGGCTCCTGCTCTACAAGCTGTGCTGCAGTTGTCGGACTTGTTGAGAGGGACTGAAATGACTTCTCTGCAAGTGATACCAAATCCTCATGTTGCACAGCACCAGCTGCAGCAATAACCTGCAGGGCATGCCAACAAATCTCTATTGCACCCCTCAAAAGTCCAACAGAGTATATAAAGCCCTAACTGGTGGACCAGGTGATGCATTAACTATACAAAAAAATGCAGCAGGCACTCCTGCCAGAACAGCGGGCTTTACATTCTCTGTAATGCTTGCCATACTGGCAGGAATGCCTGCCATATGGGTTTTATGCAGCAGAAAGCCCTGGCAGCAGGGCAATACACCTGCTGACCTTGGGCCTCCATAGGCTATACATAAATTCCTTGTTTAAACTGGAAGTTTACTACTCCAAATCCAAATCAGATAAGATTCCAAAAAACAATCTTCTTGTTCAAACCCTAAACTCGAGGTATTCATCCTACGCCTTTGGGTTTATGAAAGGCAGGAACTACAACAAAGAGGAGAAAATTAAGAATGAGATTTAGCTAATACACTGTCAGCTTAAAGCCTGGATTTCCGGGGAAATAGGTACCATTCGTGGGGCTGTGTAGTGAGTACTGATGTACTCCTGCAAGTTAGCCCTGGTGATGGAACGAATGTTTGCAGCAGGCCCCAATATGGTGCGACCCAGGGGACTATACTGAAAGGCCGTAGCATGCAGATGGTCGAACATCACTTCCTCCACCTGTCCCTCCACCTCTTCCATCTCCCGCAGGATGACTTGCCTCTCCCGGGTGATCCGATCCTCATCGAAACGCGAGTTCTGCAGAATATCAGCTAGAATGTCCACAGCCAAAGGCAGATCCTTCTTCAATACCTTGGCGTAATAAGTAGTCTGCTCCCGGGAAGTGTACGCGTTCAGATGTCCCCCGATATTCTCCACCTCCTCCTCCAGCTGCCGCATGCTCCGTCTCTTTGTCCCCTTGAAGATCATATGCTCCAGGAAATGCGCCGTGCCGTTCGTGCTCGCGCTCTCAAAACGGCTGCCGGCATCAATCCACACCCCAACCGTGGCCGTCGCTGCGGAAAGATCCGACTCGCTTGCGACGCGCAGTCCATTGGGCAGCGTCGTAACCCTAGTCTCCGGCCTTCCCAACACCGCTGTGTGATCCACTGTGCTCGGTACCGGCGAGTTGTACCTTTGGAACCTCTCATCGGGCACCGCAAGAGCATGGCTCTGGCGTGCTGCTCCCACTCCAACAGCACGCCATAGCCGTCGTGTGTTGCGCAACTTGCTGCCCCAAACCCTGATCGCCATCGCCAACCTCTCTCGCGACAACGACGACAACAACAAATGGCCCTCCTCCTCTGCTGCAGAGGTGATGCTCTGCTCTGGAAGAGCTTCGGAGAACAAACCAAAATTAATAACTATCATGTTCCACAACATGGATGAACAGAGACGTCACCCCATGGTCAATGAAATTGGCCCTTGTTCTGGGGGGACAAATTACGTGGAATTAATAATAGCGGGCATCATTCTTGTGAATGATACATCTTCAACTTGGATGCAAAGTGCGAACAATGTGGGTTTCGCATCCATCGACGACGATTTGTGCTCCATCTAAAATTAGGGTTAGGGCTTGGAGCTCTCTCTCTCTCCTCTTTGCGAGAGAGAGGAAACCCTCATGGAGCTTCTGGTTCCTTCTTCTCTCTAATTGATGGCGACGAGTTTGCCAGTTTTTTATTCGTAAGTTTTTTGCGGGATTCGTAGTTCGATGCTTCTGTCGAAGACGTAAACAGATGGCGGCTGTTGCTGATAAGTATCTTTTGTGTTTGTTTGGAGAGTCTGTAGGAGCAAGTGAAGCACAGGAAATGGAGTAAGTAAAGCTTGAGAAATGACTAGAGAGAAAATATGGACTTTCTTTGCCAACTCGATCGAGAGGTTGCAGATTCTGGATTTCTTTATCAGGGAGAGTAGTATCGTGAACTCTTCTTTTTTATCAGGGGGCATGATCAAGCAATTGAGGCTGATGTTGTAGGAAGTTGTGGCTTTTCGCTACTAGTTTTGCATGCCATGGCTCGCTATAGGATTATACAAAATCACCTTCAGACTTGTCTGAATAACATTTATATCGTGAAACAACAACCATGGTCATGGACGCCTTAACGGTTTTTATACCCCGAAACAGAAGTATAGGAATAAGAATCCACCGGGAGCTTGATGAGATTTTGGTGTGTGTTTTCACCCCGATGATTACCGGCAATGCAAGAAAAAGTAGTGGTCTGATTCTCACATGCTGACCCTAATTTTGCTGCTGAGGGGTTCCTTGTTTCTTCCATGGATTTCAGCATGATACTGCTTCCTGATATGGAACTCCATTTGACCATTCCAACAAGCACAAGGCTTGATTATCCCTTGCCCTTGTGTCTACTCTTGAGCACGAGAGTGTGCTTCCTCTTATCATCATAGTGTTGAAAGAAGAGATTGATACTGAAGGTTTTTGGTTTGTGCGACAGGAGAACAATTAGCTGGGGGGTATGACCAAGTGGATCCCATACATGGAAGCAGTTTATAGTAAGGTTCAACACAGACAACCCTAAATCCTTAGCATTGATCAGTGAGAGACCACAGAGGTAGTTATGGAAACAGTGAGCACTATGGTTTCTCTGCAATCCATGATTTAATAGATGGTGTGAAGGATGTGAGATCCTTGGCAGTTGACACAGCTATCGGTGAATAGTATGAGATTGTGTTGTGATGTCCGAGTGTTTGTTTCTACAGGGGGAGACACTAAAATGAAATGAAGCTTATCTGGACAAACTCATTGCAGCTTGAATGGGGTACTTTTTGACTTCTTTTTGTTAGCCATGTCTTTTGCATATTAGCTTACTGTCTGAGTCTTCTCATCAGTTTTGGAAATGTGACAGGAACTCAGGATGCAGACCTTTTTATATAAGTGGTTTGCATGAAATTTTGTGGATAATTTACTTATCACTGTTGGAGCGGAAGGAGTCAGTGGGTACCTAAGTCATGGCAGCTTGTCAGTGCTAGGTATTTATCATGGAGGTGATGGTCAGACACTTTATGGGCAACTCTCATACGGGATATGAGCACACTCATTGTCATGTTATTGTTTTGAACATTTCTCTGCAACCTCATAGATATGATGTCTGAATGCTTACTTCATTCATCAGCTACAGAAGTTTGCATGCATCTTTTGGTCATGTAATTGGAATTAGGAACATTTATATAACTTACATACTTCATCTGTTTTGCTGCAATTGTGACCACAACTCTTTCTTTGTCTCTGCTCATGCCAAATGGTTGGCCAACTGATATATGTCCACTGTACCACCAGTGACTAAGGTCCTCTTTTTCTGATCGAGTGAGACTTCATTTGCTAGACTTGTATGAGCAATGAATGAGGCAAGCTTCTGAAGGAAGAAATCAGCCATACATGTATTGTGTTGTTGGCTATGTCTCTTGAGTGCTAACCCACAGCACAAATGAGTCTTTCCATTGCTTCTGGAAATGTGACAGAAACTCAGGAAGATTTTGTAGAATGGTCTACCCAAAATTTTGGGTGGGTTATTATTTACTTATCTGCACCCACCATTGGGAGCCAATGAAGTCAGTGGGAAGTCATGACAGCTTGTCAATGCTATTCATGATGAAGAAGGTAACGGTCTGACACTTTGTGAGGAACTCTTGGAAGGTTATGACCGAGCTCATTAAAGTCTGTGTTAAAGCTGTAGTTAGGGGATTTCTCTGCAATTTCATGGATATGTGGGTGAAGTCTGCTGTTTGGTGGTTCTGTACGTCATTCTGTGAGAGGAACCAATAACTCCCTCAGGTGCTTTCACTTTGTGGTTCTAATCACAATTTCCACTGAAGGAAATATACCTGCCAGATTTGTATGGAGGATTAATGGGTTTTGGGATTTTGCCAGGATCATGTATTATCTCTCAAGCATGGGACAAGAAGGAGTAGGTCATCTTCTCAAAATCATCAGCAACACAGAAACCAACCTGACAAACACAATGGGATGATGGTGTGCAATCTCTTTTGATGACTAGATCAATTTCACAACATCAGTCCTTGAGAAGACCTCACAATGCATGTCACTGATTTTTAAATGTCTGGAAATGAAGTTCCCCACACCCCAACAATAATCACCAAAAAAAATAAAAATCTCCATGCCATAGACTACTGTTAATCCACACAAGGTGATTGTGCTACCTTATTAAAAAATGCACAAAAGAGAAAGAGTAGAAATCAGCTTTCATGCATGCAGATAAGTAATTGAGCCCAAGAAAGATATATCTCTGCATAGCCCAGTTACTAAACACCCTCATGAATGAAACATGGGATTGACTAAATCAATGCTTATTCATATGTTTATGTGCATATATGTGTATGTATTTCAATGGCAGAAAAAGGCCAACAATAAACCTGCTCTTTGTCAAGTATCTGAATATCTGAAATCTTATTCATGTGCATGGTTTTATGTGTGGAACTTTATTAGTTCCGAAAGTGTTGAGCTTTTGATCTAGTAGTGCATAACATGTCCCTCTTTGCCCTAAAGTCATGCACACAAATGATCTAAAGTCTGGAAGATGATGGAAAGAGGGCAAGCAAAATGATAATTACAAACCCATATCCCCCAAAACCCATGCACCCAAAACAACAATCCAAATTTTGAACGGGGTTTGGAAACAAAGAAGGTTCATCATGACCAGTGCTTTTTTCTGACAATTATTATTATTGTTTTCGATTAGAAAAAAAGGAATTTTTTTCCTATTGTAAATTTGAATAACTCTGCTGTTTTTGTGGGGGGAAATTCAACAAATTTCCAATATCTCAAAATTGGGAAAAAAAAAAAAAAAAAAAAAAAAAAAAAAAAAAAACCTTTGAACATGACGGAGGAGGATAATTACTAAGGAAAAAGGGATTTCCCAAAAGGCCAAGGGATTCCTTGCAATGACCACACAATATGTTCATGCATGATGATAAATTACTACTATTATGGTGCATTCACACTGATGTTAAGTCAGTGTTAAATGAAAAATCTAGGTGGCATCCTAGGTGGCACCTAATGTTAAATGGGCAATAGCTTAATATAAAATGTTTATTGTAAGTAAGTGTAAGTCCTAAATAACTACTAGCATGGGACTCAACACTAAATAAAGTCCCTAACACCAAGTGTGAATACACCTTAAAAGGTATACACATTTGGGAAGTTCATCTTATCTTGTTGAGTCAGCTAGATGAAGTAATATTTAATAGTAGAAATAGTACATCTTTTTTTATTATTTAATCAATTTTTTATTTCTTTATATTGTTTAAAGCCTAGTAATATAAAGAAAAACTACTAGGTAGTAGTTTTTTCCACACCTTTCAACATACCTTATAAGTACCCATTTTCACCGAAAAGCCTTGTTCCCTTTTTCTTCTTTTTGCACTCTCCAAGCATCCTCTTTGAAGTATGTTTGGTGCTCTTTGCAGTTGCACAAACCGTTCCTTTTCTTTCTCTTTCCTTTTAGGTGTGGTGTGCTTATTCAATGGACCAACCACAACACCAAACAACAAAAGCGCATCATAAACTCGTAGGTTGGCCACTATAGTAGTAGTAGTAGTTATCCTCCTCCCTTTGTGATCCTTACATGACTTTGTGTTTGTGTGTTTCTTGTGGTGATTCCGCAATTGAAATGAGAGCCAAATATTTATGTTCAACTTATGATGCATTTGTTTGTGATGGTTGCTTTTTTCTCTTCTTTTCCCCCTCTCTCTCTCTTTGCCTTTGTGGGGGGCTTGGGGGAGAGAAGAGCTAGAGAAGAAGAGAACAAAAGAAGCTATCACTTTTGCTTTATTTTTGAGTTAATTTCTCTTTTTTTTTCCCCGAAGTTTCCTTTTGTTTAGGTTTGCCACAAGGTATCTTTGTTTGGTATGGCTTATCTAGCAAAAAAAAACTTAAGAAGTGAGAGGTTTGTTAAGCTATTTCTTTATAGCACAATGTTTCATGTCATATGG
This sequence comes from Sphagnum tenellum, assembly GCA_963921925.1. NCBI lineage: Eukaryota > Viridiplantae > Streptophyta > Sphagnopsida > Sphagnales > Sphagnaceae > Sphagnum > Sphagnum tenellum. The sequence goes on from OY998150.1 coordinate 13,324,575, forward strand.
CACTAATTCCATGAAAAATTGTACTATCATGCAACTACCCCACTCTAATAACTTGCAATTGGATAGTCATTGACTCCACTCTCAAACCCCATCCCCTCCCCCACCTCAGGTCAAACTTGTGAAGAAAGGAAGCCCCATCATAGTGGAATGACAACTTTTCAACTACCAACATTGTGTCGGATTGGATTTCACAAGTGCATTTTGGCACACTCATAATAAATTCAAAGAAGAGTCGAGTCAGATCTTATCTTATCTAGTGAGTAAGCAAACCAAAGGGCACATAAGCTCTTTTCCATTAGGATGGGAGGTTGGATCACTTTCATTTTTTGCATGCGAAAGTGGGGACATTAGGATAGGGCCAAGGTCACAAATATGTACATGGACAAAGAGAGGGATATAGCCTAGTTGGGAGGAAATTCTAGTGGGGAATTTCAGTTGCTATGGGAGATATTAAATTTCACAAAGTCTAAATTGAGGATTTTTTTTGTGGGGGAGGGGGATTAAATTTGGCAATGAAATATGTTCAATAATGTTCTCTAGGACTTGATTAAAGATATCCATAAGAGTTTCTAATAGGCGAATTTTTTTTTTTCCTCTCCACATTGCATAAATCTATCAAATGAAAAATCATTAATTTTTTGCCCCCCCCAAAAACCCTTTAATTTCAAGGAACCCTTGGAAAGCCAATGTTTCCAAATTTGGACTCACATGCCATACTTAACAAAAGGTTATTTGTTCTTCTTTGAGAAAACTAAACAATAATATTAAATCATATGTGGTCAATAAAAATTGGTTATGTGCTTTAAGTTTTCCAAATGTCTTCCAATTGAAGTGTTGTTTAAGCATTTAACTGAATTTGCCCAAGAAGTTTGTGACCTAATAATTGTTGACCAATTTGAATTTGGTATAAATGGTTCAAAAATACAAGTTTTTAAATTGTTACCATCCTACAATTTGAAAAATTTCCCAAACAAAATGGCCTTGTTATCTTTGATTTCATGGTGCAAAAAACATTTGGGTGATTGTTGAACTTGCAAGGCGGTCACCTTCCAGCAATCCATATTATCCAAGTCCTCAGTGGTGGGGAAGAACTCATTTGTCAATGTATACAAAAGGACCTTTGGTTACCATTTTAAAGCCTTCTTTTAAGAGGCCATCCATATAGAATTTTTGTTGAATATCTATGCCCAATAGCACAATTATGGCTATAAACTTCAAACTCCTATAATTTGAATCTATAATTCGGCAAATCCAACTATGGATTCATGTGAAATCATGTTCAATAATTCATATGCTCCATGATAACAATTTCTTATAGTTTACTTTTGGGCATTGCAATTATGAAAAAGCCATGTAAATTGTTCACCGACTCATCCTTAAAAGTAAAACTGAACATAAAGTTAAAAACTAAGGTTCAAACAAAATACAATTGCTTTAGTTGAAGTTGCATGAAACACTTTCTTCAAAGAAAAATTCATACCCTTGGAAAGTTACTTTATCAAACATATCTCAAAGAGGATAGCAATGAGCATGATTGACATCAATTGTCAACAAAAGTAAAATTTAGCGTTTCTTTTGGAATAAATATTTAAAATCTTGTATTACATGGTTATTTCTTTCTCCCAAATATATCAAATTCAATTAGAAGTTCAAACCAATGTTTTGTGGGTGTAGTTGTGGGGATTGATTAATAACTTTGCTCAATGTGGTTTTACTAATTACATATTGGCCCTATGCTACATTTTGGATAGCATCGTGAACATAACCTCAATATTGAATTTTTTTTTCACATTATGATTCCCAATGTTTTCGAAATCTTCTTAAATAATATACATTCAAGAGTATTGTAAATTCATCTTTTGAAATTGAAAGCGACTATTGGTTTGTTTTGCCACTATTGTTGTAATTGTCAAAATAACATACATCTTACACAAATCCTGAATTTCACATTGGACATTATGTAGGGGTTCACCTTGGTGATTTGTTCTAAGTTCAAAGATAGACATTTTTTTTTATTGTCTTGCAACTTGAGTACAATTGTTCAAATGTGAATTTAGCTTTATCTTGGGATTTGTTAATATGATATGTATTGTCTATGGTTGTTTTAGTAATTATGACAAATTTCATGTTGAGATTTTTAGTTTTGAAAAAAGTATGACCTCCAAATAAATGGACACACAAAAACATAAAGTTGCATCGATTTACAAATCCAAACCTATTGGATGTTAGCCAATTGAAAGAACCTTAGTTGATTTAAATTGATGATGTTTCCAACATAATATATATGTATGGAAAATAATATGATCAAATTATCTAAAAGAATACACCATTCAATGATAAACATATTTCATCAAAACAAAGACTTCATAAGGTATATGGAAAATGTCCACATTCTAAGAATGTATTAAGAATTGAAGGCCACACCTATACAACAAGGTCATTACACCCATAGATAAACCTTTAAAACACAAAGATACAAGGTGCATGGATGTGCAAGTGAGTTGAATTCAAGCACAAGATACAAGGCGTTTGGATGTGCATGGTCACAATTCAAGGCATCCTGGTCTATTTTTTAGTTCCTAAAAGAAGTACCTAATCACTACTAGAATTGGATCATTTTAGCACCTTCTGTTTTTAGATTTTGCCAAAAACAAATCAATGATGGAGTTGGTAGACAATAGAGTCATCCGTAAAGTAAGAAAAACGCAGCACCAGAACCCTAAGTTTGGTCATACACAGGGTGAGATTCCAAAAAAAAACTTGCAAAAAAGAACATTAAACATTCAACCGGGGATGAAACTCAGAAAACCATCAATTTTGGTGGTAAACTTTAATGAATGAACAACTCCAACCACAAAAAAAGGAAGGCCAATTTGGCATGTAACCCATTAAAGGTTTAGGGTTTAGGGTTAAAACCCTAACGCTTAAATAAGAAGATTGGCTTCACTAGCCCCCCAAGTTTATGATCATCACCACCCATAGTTAGGATTCCACTATATTGGGTATTCAAAAGCCACAAGAGAATAAAAAAAAAGCCCAAGTTTATCTTAAGGATCCTTGTCTCCAATCGATATTCTAATATTGTAATCTGAAAGATTTTAGTCTGTAAGGTATCCAAATGGTAGACTAATTATACAGAACCAGTTTTGGTGCCCTAAACCCTAAACCCTTCACTAGCCCCCCAAGTCTCAAAAGTTGGTGGAATTGTTCACCAAAAGCCATTGAATTTATTTATATATGATTCCCCAAGTGTTAGGCTACCATGTTCTCAACTGATTTTTCCTTCCAAAGCCTGGTTTTTTGGGAATTTATTTGAATTTTCAGCGGCAGAAATCATTTGAAAATCAATAATCTCCCACATTCTGAATCCAAATCTTACCAAATAAATTCCAGTATTAATCCTTGCTCATCAAGTTCTTTCCAACAACACCAAAGGCACATTCCACCAATTCCTCTGAAAATTTCAGCTATGCTTTTACTTTAATGTTCAGTGAAGAAATCATTCAATATTCAAGAACTTTTGCACTACACAAGTCCAAAGTCCAAATGTCATGGAACAAAGCCCATGCACCCATCCTCCTCGTAGAGAGAGCTTTCCAAAGACACCAAGAACATGATCTGAAGCATCCTGGTTCTGTGGATTTCAGAACAAGACAAGCACGACCAAGGTGTGAATTTAACCAAAAAAGGTGTGAATTAAAAAATTTCCAATTTTTAATACCAGTAATTTTAGAAGTCTGCCATGCTTTGATTAGGGGACACAATAAGTATAATACGAATATTATACGTATGAAAAACAGAAATAAATACATACAAATGGAACCGCCCATTTCACCAACCCTGTGATTCGGTGGGTCCATCACCAGCCCCACACCACACCAGGTGGCCTACATCCTGATCACCGCCAAGTGGAACTGGGTGCCGCTAACAGAAGGCCGTCAGATCAGCCACATGTCAACAATACTCGGCACCATCTCTTGCCATGTGGGAAATGGACAAAACTGGCAATGGTGACGTGGTGTGATTTGATTGAGCGTTCAGCCGGGGTAAGTTGTAGGTAAGTTTTGGTAACTTTAACTTTGGGTCAGATTCAGTGTGGGGAAATGATTGCGTTTTGACCCGGATATCAATCCGGTTATTATATATCTTATATATATATTCATTTAGTGCGTCTGTCTGTGTGTGACGCGACAGTTCCGTGTTTTAATCCTCCGGCGGAACTTGCCCGGACAGTCGAATTCGGAAAACGAGATTCGGCCCGAACAGTCGGATTCGGAAACCAGGTAGCGAGCGCACGAGATAGCGAGCGCACAAAAGAGAGATTTGACTGTGTGAGAGAGAGAGAGAGATTGGGTGTGAGAACTGGTTCTGCCGGTGACCTTTTTCCTCTCCTCTCTCTCCGTCCGACTCGACAAATCGGTCGTTTCTCTTCTCCAACTCTTCTTCTTCTTCTTCTTCTTCTTCTTCGTGTGCCAGAACAAACTTATACTGTCCATCTGTCAGTTGGTGAGAGTTGTGATTCTGGACAATCTGTGCAGTGCTGAGATATTCGCGAGACGCTATCTCTTCCGCCCATCCCCCCCCCCTCTCCCCCAATCTATCTCTGTCCAATCAGAACCGACAGGGCAGGGGGGCAGGGCGAGTAGGGCAGTTTAATAGGGTACCTAGATAAGCCACTGTGAAGTTTTATAAGTTTTATTTTTTCTTATCTTTTACTCTTTATTTGGCCCCTGCCCGCCCTGCCCTGCCTGCCCTGCCTTGCCCTCCCCCTGCCCCTACCCCTGCCATAGAAAATGTAGCACGCCGCCACCGGTGCAAGACAAACGATGGGGGATTTTTTGTTTTTACTACTTACTTATTACTACCGTTTGGTAAAGTTACCCGCTAGCTTTTGCAGGAGTAAAAACCTAGTTTGATAGGGTACTTACTTACTACTGTCGTTTGGTAAAGTTACCGGCTAGCTTTTGTAGGAATAAAAACCTAGTTTGATAGGGTACCTATTTAATTCACCGGCAAAACCGATTCTGCCATGGAAAATGCAGAGGCCGGTTCCATCGGTGAATTAAAACGTGGAACTGTCGTGTCACGCACACACAGACGCACTAAGTGAATTTATATATAAGATGCTCGCCCTGCCCTGCCCCCTTCCCTGCCCCCTGCCCCCTGCCCGCCCTGCCCTCCCCCTTGCCCCTGCCCCTGCCATAGAAAATGTAGCATGCCGCCACCGATGCAAGACAAACGATGAGGGATTTTTTGTTTTTACTACTTACTTATTACTGCCGTTTGGTAAAGTTACCCGCTAGCTTTTGCAGGAGTAAAAACCCTGTTTGATAGTATGTAATAATTCGCTCTCATCAACAATGGGTAATATTCCTAGGGTCCATAAGCCAACCTATTGGGTACCAATAAATAAGCAGGCCAGAATGAAATTTCCTACCAAAACAATTGAGACCCGAATGAATTTTTCCACTAATTTTTTTACTACCAAAAACAATTGGGTCCAAATGAATTTTCTTCATAGCTTACCCTAAAAGAGACCAATAAATAAGGAGGCCCAAATGAAATGTTCCTACTAAAACAATGAGACCCAAATAAATAATTTTCCCATCACAAAGGTAGGTACAACATAGCTTAAACTCCCCTCCTTTTTTTGTTACCCTTTTTTTTCCAAAAGATAAAAACTAAAAATGGTGTTTACGGCCCTAGAATAGGATTTTTTTTTTGTTTTTTTTTCCCCCTTTTTTTTCAAAATTTTCAAATAGGTGGACTGGCAATAATCCACAAGAGGAAGGAGCCAAATTTGGCTACGGGTCAGCCAGAGAAGTAGAATTTTTCTAGGACAGACCTGAGAGACAGAGGTAATGTCACAAAATTGGAGGGGAAAAAAAAAACCTTAAGAAAACGTGTGGAGGTGGATATTCATTTTTGTAAGAACCGAGGGCGGCGAAGAGCGATTGTCTGCGCCGTGAGCGGCTGTTGGTTTTGTAAATATGGACTAAGAAGGATGGATCGAGAATGACGATGGATGAGAAGTTGGATGAGAAGAGTGGATGAGAAGTATGGATGAGAGGAGTCAACTGTACGAAGGTCTGCTTGCTGTGCATAGCTTTCTGTTTCCGTTCGTCGTCATTGTCTTCTCCTCCGCGTTGTTGCCGCATTTGTGGTAAGGAGGGTCTGGTTTTCTTCTGTCGGATCCGCGTTGTGGGTGGGTGTTGCAACAATTCTTTTGCGAAAATTTGGAGTAGTAGGTACGTAGAGAGTAGGTGTTAAGGTGCCCATACTGACCTGCCCGTTCAGCCTGCGGGCATCCTCTCGCTCTCTCTCTCTCTCCTCTTCCCCTCCTTGGTAGTGTCACGGTGTGGCCGGTAGTGCAGTAGGCGAAGATTGATTTTCCACGCGTAGTTGCGGAGGGGGAAAGCTTTGGGGTATGGCACCGTCTTCTTTCTTCCTCTCTTTCCTTTCCAACTTCCCTTTGGGATTGTTGTGTTTTGTCGCCCGTCGCCTTTCCTTACAGCCTGCTGCTTTGGAAGACAGACGGACTCGTGACAGCTCGGAGACTGCTGGGACGCTTGTGCAGTGGTCTCTTCCGCTTTGATCGCGTGTGTTTCTCCTATGTCTGCGTCCGAGATCTCATGCTGTTGCATTTGTGGCTACACTACTCGTTCTGAGCTTTGGTACACTCTAGAACAGGGATTACATGTAATGACCTGATTTCTCTTTTTGGGGGTTGATTGATTGCGGATTGTCAAGGTTGGGGAGGAGCTTTCGACAAAGGATATGTCGGCCTGATGATTGCCATTTCATAGCTGTAGTCGTGGTGTCCATTGGGCTTTTGTTCTTGTAGCTGCAACGAGCGGAACGATCCATTTCTCATAGGTACGTGTTGCTTGGCCTTATTTTGCTGAGTCCCAGAGTTGCTTATGAGAGTGATCCCACTCATCTTTACGAAGGAGAGCTGCAGCAGTCTCCCAGTTTAGTACCTACAGATAGATCCGAATATGGTCATCCCTGACAAAGAATGGCTTTTCATTGTGGCTCGGCTTGGGGTTCAACTTGTCTTTTACCTGTAAGAACATTGACTTAGTTCGAGCTGATATGATCCTTACATCGTGGATTTCTGTGAGTGGCATGTTTGTTCTATTTGGGTTGAGATGAGGGAATTGTAGTCTTATATATAAATTCACTTAGTACGTTTGTATGTGCGTGACGCGACGGTTCCGCGTTTTAATCCGTCGATGAAACCGGCCTGGACAGTCGGATTCGAAAACCAGGCAACGAGCGCACGAAAGACAGATTTGACTATGAGAGAGAAAGAGAGAAAGAGAAAGAGATTGGGTGTGAGAACCGATTCTGCCGATGAATTAAATAGGTACCTTATTAAACTGGGAAGAACTTTAAAAGGAACCTTGCAGACTTTGTTGTTAAGACGAGTAAACGAAAGTTTACTGCCCTATCTCCACAACATTGCAAAAGCTTGATGCACCCTTAAGGTATGAACGTCCTATTAAGGTTTGACTTGCCTATTAAGTTGTGACCTCTTGGAAAGAAAGTGTGCAAAGCACTCATCCATTCTCTTTCCAATTGAGAGGCAACGACAATGAACAAGTCCAAATCAAAACATCCTTCAGAATCTAAGAAATTCCCGTCTACCTTCTATTCAAAAAAAACTCTGAAGGAATGGAAACCCTGTTGGTAACGGCAGCATATAGTGGCTTATTGATCCAAAAGTCTTTTCTTGCAATATTCCATAAAATATCCTGCCTCAGAACAGCTGATCCTACTACTATGGTTGTCATTACATGACTTTATACAGTGGTCCACTACATACCCCAGCTTCCAAAGACCGGTATCACACAGCTGCACATATTTCCCCAGTTGCCCACTTCGTTTTTGAGGAGAGCCCAGGAAAAAGTAGGGGTCTCTTCAACTTTTTCTTCATTCAAGAAAGAAGGAAAGGACACTGAAAGCTGAAACCATGGACAACCGTGAAAAAAGGGGTTGTTTCTTGTTGCAATCTATGCCCGATTGCCATGACTAAACTCTAAACAAAAATATTACAAATTCTGATCAAGGAACAGAGACAGTGGATGCCACCTCCCAGTCCTTTGGTAAGGTGGTAAGGTCCAGCATTCATCTGCTATACTGGTATGTGACTTGAGGACATGTAAGAAAGAGAGAAAGCTACATTTGACAAAATTGCAGACATATTAGTAGATGGTTGGATAAGAGAAAAGGGAGACTGGTAACATCCTATCATGCTCGAAGATAAGCACGACTACCTGCACTGGCTGTGTAAATGAAGGAAAAATAACTGGAAAGGTACATTGTAGATCTAGCTGATGCATCCTCAAGGAATGAGAATACAACACAGCAGGGTTAAGGACAATACAATGAAACAAGAGTAGAAAGTTGTCCATCTTTGAAAGATGAAGCCGGATTAAACTGAAGCCCCACAGGTACTGGTAACTAGTAACACAGAAACTTGTCGGATGAGATTTGGATCTGTTCCTGGACACTCCATCTCTATATGGGTCTAGTTTACATTGTTTGGAAATGAACAGTTAGTGGAAAACAGGGGATGTTAGTGGGCTATGCTAAGCTGTTACATCTCCATGACAATATAGGAGACTCCACAGGAAACGAGAAGAAAGGATAACATTAACCACCAAATTTTCACTGGAAAAAATACCTGAGAATTTGGGGAGATCAAAGGATCTCGCAAAGCTGGAATTTTTGACACGCAGTAATCAAGCTTTTACGACTTCAAGTAAAGAGCTACAATTTCAACAGAAACAGGAAACGAAGAGACCAACATATAGCATCCTACTATTATTGACATCGTGAATAACATAAAGTACCCCTTTATCTAAAAATGGACAGAAGTTGGTTGAAGACTTACGGTGTTTTTGCCGAAGCCTATACATATGTCTGTCGAGAGATTTAATGTGAAAAACAGGAAAAAACAAGTATTAGTAACAACCTTAAAAAAATAAAAGAGTGTTGGCAATTACGATAAGAAAGAAAAAAAGCTCACCTGGGATGCAGCCTTCCGCAACTCCCGCTTGAGTGCAAATTTACTTTTTTTGCAATTGCTGGAAGTCATCGCATCCTTGAATTCCAGAAACTTGCCGAGCGCTAACCGCGCGACAACATTGAGCAAGGTTCGATGCACAAGTCCGGAATTGTGTTGTTCCAAACTTGTGCCCGGTCGAAGAGTCCAATCACATATTTCGCACCAAATTCCTTGGGCAATCCTCGAATCCATGAGGACGACTGTCATAGCACAGATTTTTACTATAAACGGTGAAAGATTTAAGATGGCGGGTTCGGGAGGTTCTGTTTTTTAAGAATCGAAGGTGAACACTTCCTTAATGCTAATTGGCTTGTATAGTCCGCGAACGGTCTGTAATGCCATACAGCCCATGCCAATTGGCCCGTACAGACCGCGATCAACACTGATCGAACGGTCTGTAATGCCATACATCCCATGCCAATTGGCCCGTACAGACCGCGATCAACACTGATCGAGCGGTCTGTAATGCCATACAGTCGGTCATGAGGTGTACATCCGCGATAAATAAAAAACTCGATGAGAATTTGTGTGTGTCTCTAGGTAATGTTTTTGATGTGTTAGAGCCGATGGTCGAGTCACACCTCGATTTGCCCGAGGTCTTTGATGTGTTAGAGCTGATGGTCGAGTCACACCTTGATTTGCCCAACCTCGGTTCTGTGGCAATATTTGTGGATGCAGTCAAAGTGTGACTCAACAATCAGCTCAAACACATCAAAGACAAGCCTAGTGCATTCCGTGTCCATTGCAGACCGATCAAGCTGATCTTGGGATCAAAAGAAGCGGAGGAGACAAATCTCCTAGAATTTATTCGAAAAGTATAATTTGAAGGAGGGGGGGTAGACGTACCTGGTGATGGCCTGTGGGAGAAGCACAACAACCTGGCGATGGCGGGGACACTGGGAAGCCTAGAAAACCTCTCGACGTTGCGGCACAGCGACTAGTGTACACGAAAGGGTAAATAATAGAAGAACGCGTGACGAGTGCCGTGTGGTTAACCAGTCCACATCTTCCGTCTCATTCCACACCTCTGCAGCACTTAAAGGGCACGAGACAAGGGTGGAATGACAGTTGGATCCAAGGGGAACCTACCAGGTTGAACCGAGCTTGTTCAAACTGGGACTTTGCATTCCGTAGATCCTGTTGTAATGAATAGAAACAATGATGGGTCAAACCCACATCACCAAGCAAAGCAGAACAGACCACTGCACAAGCGTCCCACCAGTCTCCGAGCTGTCACGAGTCCGTCTATCTTCCAAAGCAGCCACAAAAACAACCCATCACAGAAGGGCGACATGTAAGCCCTGTTCTAGAGTCTACCAAAGCTCAGAGCTAGTAGTGCAGCCACAAGAGCAACAACATGAGATCTCGAACACAGACTCAGGATAAACACACGCGATCAAAGCAGAACAGACCACTACACAAGCGTCCCACCAGTCTCCGAGCTATCACAAGTCCATGTATCTTCAACATTCATGATGAGTACAAACACATTCAAACTGTTGAAGGACAGTCCTACACTAGAATTCCTTCATCTAAACCCAAATAGAACCGACAGGCTACTCACAGAAATCCACGACGTAAGGATCACATAAGCTCGAACTAAGTGAAGGTCCTTACAGGAGAAAGACAAGTTGAACCCTAAGTCGAGCCACAGTCAAAAGCCATTCTTTGTCAGGGATGACCATTTTCGGATCTATCTGTAGGTACTAAACTGGGAGACTGCTGCAGCTCTCCTCCGTGAAGATGAGTGGGATCACTCTTGTAAGCAACTCTGGGACTCCGCAAAACAAGGCCAAGCAACACGTACCTATGAGAAATGGATCGTTCGGCTCCTTGTAGTAACAAGAACAAAAGCCCAATGGACACCAGGACTACAGCTATGAAATGGCAATCATCAAGCCAGACATATCCTTAGTGGAAAGCTCCTCGCCAACCTTGACAATCCGCAATCAGTCAACCCCCAAAAAGAGAAATCAGGTCATTACATGTAAGCCTTGTTCTAGAATGTACCAAAGCTCATAGCGAGTAGTGTAGCCACAAAAGCAACAACATGAGATCTCGGACTCACAAAACGGGATTCGGCTCGGACAGTCGGATTCGGAAACCAGGCACGAGCGCATGAGACAGCGAGCGCACGAGAGAGAGATTTGACCGAGAGAGAGAGAGAGAGAGAGAGAGAGAGAGAGAGAGATTGGGTGTGAGAACCGGTTCTGCCGGTGAATTAAATAGGTACCCTATCAAACTGGGTTTTTACTCGTGCAAAAGCTAGCGAATAACTTTACCAAACGGCATTAATAAGTAAATAGTAAAAACAAAAAATCCCCCATCGTTTGTCTTACACCGGTGGCGGCGTGCTACATTTTCTATGGCAGGGGCAGGGGCAGGGGGAGGGCAGGGCAGGGCGGGCAGGGCAGGGGCCAAATAAAGAGTAAAAGATAAGAAAATATAAAACTTATAAAACTTCACAGTGGCCTTCGGCCACGGGCACGCACTAATCTTATATATAAATTCACTTCGTGCGTCTGTCTGTCTATGTGTGACGTGACATTTCTGCGTTTTAATTCGCCGGCAGAATCAACCTCTGCATTTCCCATGGCAGAACTGGTTCTCACACCCAATCTCTCTCTCTTTCTCTCACAGTCAAATCTTTCTCTCGTGCGCTCGTTGTCTCGTGCGCTCGCTACCTGGTTTCCGAATCCAACTGTCCGGGCTGAATCCTATTTTCCGAATCCGATTGTCCGGGTCGGTTCCACCGGTGGATTAAAACGCGAAACTGTCGCGTCACGCACAGACAGACGCACTAAGTGAATTTATATATCTTATCAATACCTTATCACTTGATTACAATATTGATGAGTGATAACCGGTTGATACCTAATTTCCGGGTATTAAAACCCCAATATCTAATAACCTACTCGGAAGACCTGGTTATATCCAAGTAGGTTACCAATCAAACATTTTGATGATAGATAACCAAATAAACCAATGTTTTTTTTATAAAAAACACCCATTTAACTGATGTGGTTAACTGACGGTTATCAACTGGGTATTTAAAAACCGACCTTCATGCATAACATACGGTTTATTACCAAGCTATTGCTAACGGAAGTCGCACCCCGAAGTTTTCAGAAAACCTACCCGGCGGTTATGAAAACATCAATAACCGGCCAACACGGGGACGGATTCATGGTCGGCAGATACCTGATACCTTGTGCAATCCGATGGCTGAGAGGAATTTTTACCGCGGTTAAAAACTAGGAAGATGCTAACCATGGTGATTTGTGGGTAAATGTTTTTTACACTTTTAACAGCAGGTGGCGCGGGACTTTTTTTTGTGGGTGGATAGAAAGCTGACGAGGTATCGCGGAAAGAAACTACCAAAAAGAAAACCGGATAAGTAAAAGTGAGCTTGGGTAGGAGCCGCTTGCTGCCGCTGCTGTTTCCATCGCTCCTGTTTTGCTCCTTGCTGCATCAGCTCACATCCGCGCTAGTGCTTTTTTTTTGTTTGCTCCCTGCTGCATCAGCAGCTCATGTAGCGTTTCTAGCTACTCAGATAAAAAGCAACTATGAACAGTACCAATAGCGAAGAAAAGCGCAAAAAAAGAGTGGGAGTTTCCAACCCATCATCGTCTCTCCAAACCGCCTGCGCTCAACCTCAAAGCAACGAGTCAGCATGGGAGAAGAAGAAAAAAGCGTAAAAGCGAAGTAAATTCACAACTGATCTCAATTCGCGAGGAGTTGGGTTCTCGAATGTAATGCTTTTTTCGCTTTGTCGTTGCTGCCGCCTGCGGTATCACCTTCCTGGAGGACCCAACTCAGCAGTGAAGAAGAAGAAGAGAAAAAGCGTAAAAGGACGCGAGGGAGACGAACGGAACAAAACAAAGCGTTTTTTTTGTTTTGTTTTTGTGGTGGGCTTTCTCCTTTCTTTGAGCGAGAGTCCTAAACAGCAACTCCAAAAAAACAAACCAAAATGCATGACAAGAAACAACAACACACGGGAAGACGAAGAAGATGAAGAAGAAGCAACAGAAAACAATAGTACTACTTTTCTCTTTCTTTTTCTTTTTCTTTTTTCTTTTACACAAGTAGTATTATACGGATGCCTATACGGATGTGGGGGGAAAGTGGATGGAAAATTTTAAAAATGGAGAAAATTGAAGTCTAAAGCAAAATATGAAGAATGCTCTTCTTCTTGTACCAACTTTGGATTTCTAATATATTCATTTAACCCTAATAGGTTAGTAGGTTTGGCAATAATTAAATTATTGTCTGAATTGTCAATTTTTGAGAGAAATTTATTGCATCAAGTGTCAAAACATTGAAAATTTAAACTTTCAATTTGCACAATGTCAAAAGTTTTGGAAAAAACCTAAGGGTTATCGCCCTTCGTCATTAGCATGTTTTTCTTTTCTTTTTTCTTCAATAGCACACATTTTGCTTTTGATCCATGATATGGTCTCAAATTTTGGTAGAGAATGCGATATCATGGGTGCAAATGTTAAGTGGATATCACTCTCTAACATTATTAATTTTTAAAATATGTAAAAATAAATTAAAATGTGATAAACAAGAATAATAAATAATAAAAACAAACCACAAAATATAATATTGGATGTTATGTATCAAAATTGATAAAAAGAATTGACATCTTCACTCATTTCGAAAGTACTAAATTTTGTTCAAAATGAAAATCTTGAAACACATATAATATGCCAAAATGTATTTCTATAAATTAATTAATTACTTACAAATCACTATCCCAGTGCTGAATTTGGTAAGGTACTACAATGTTATTATTTCTCTCTCCAAGATGAAGGAGGAAAAGAAAAGGAAACAAAAAAAAACCTTCTTGGGCATTCACTTCAACCCTTTAAAGTTTGAACCCAATTCTCAAATTTTCAACTTTTCTTAAACTTTTCACTTTGTGAATTTTCTTTGTCAATAGTTTGAGTTTTGGGTTTCTAAATTTGAAAGTTTCCAAAATTTCCCACCATGAGATTTTGAGAATTTTTTAAGCCAACAAACCAAACATCAAGGAAATTAGTATTATCTTGTACTACCTAGTGACTAGTCATATACTACATTTGCTCTTTGCACCTCTTACATATCCCCTTTGGAATACAACTTCCTCATACAAGTTGATTGGGAGGCCAAGGGGAAAGTAAGTTTAGCATTTACCTCCTTGGTTTATTATATTTGTGTAAAATACCTAACTTTAGTTTTTCCTAATGTTTTGGCGGACTTCACTGCAATTCCAAGTAGGAAAAAAATGGAATTTTCTCTCTACTTTTTTCCAACACAAATTCTGACTATTAAGTAAGAAAAAGTACAACCAAAATGGATGTGCCACCGACCAACCAAGTTATTATTGTACCTTGGGAATTTCAACAAATGTCTATCAAATACTTAATTAATTTTGAAAATTTTATTTCCACAAATGAAATATTCATGAAGGTTCAATATTTACCTTCACAAAATTTGTTTCTTAAAAAGATAACTTGAAATGGTTAATATTTCTAAAAATAATACAATTAAACACCTTGCGAACCTAGTGGTATGTCAAAGTTATGTGAGAGTTAAACATTGGTCCAAAAAAGAGATGTTCACATTTAAGTTGTTACTTAAAATTAAAATCTTACTTGGCATCCTACCTTAACATCAATGTTAGCTTTGATGATAATTCTAATCGACATGTAAATGTTGGCCTTATGTTCAATATAAATTGCAATGATAATTTAAAAGTTACAAAAATGACCAAATAATTTGACATTATTGTAACATTCATGTGCATGAATCTCCCCATGCCTATTAACATCTATCCTGTCTTTCTACCCCCAAAAAAGTCTTAACATTCAAAATTCAAGAAGCTATTTTGTTTACAACAAACATGTAATTATTTCACAATAATTCAAGAATCATTGTTCAACATCATCTCCAATCTCATTTTGCAATCATGATTTTTGTTTTCAAAATTTCAATTCACAATTTATGTTGACTTTTGTTCATTATCATGTAAGCATTTCTTGCAAATAGTGAATCAGGAGCCATGTATAACACAAATAAGGGTGTTGGAGATGAAGAACTTAGTGAACAAGGAGTTGGGAACCTTATAGAAGAAAACAACCATAAAATGTTGATGCAAGTAAGCACACATCATTTTGAATTTCATGAATTCAATTGTCAATTTCCATTTAGTTCGGCTATCAATTGTTTCATGCATGGCATTCTAAATTTTCTAAAGGCAAAAAGGTTTCTTGAAAAGGTAAAAAAAGGGGAAAAACTATGAATAGAAATTCATTAAATTCAAGCTTGAAAATTGAACCTAGGAAATTGCACAAACCAAATTAGGACTCTACATAAGTTTTGTCATTCATTAAAGCCAAGAAATAGGAACATTTAGCTTCTTTTGACGAGGTGGACTTGTGAGACAGTTTCAAATTTGTTATCACCAAATAGTGGAAAATAGTTGTAGTCATGGCAAATCGTAATTCCGCCTATGAAAGGAATATGGCAGCATATAAGGAGAAATGGAGTGCAATCTATGGTGATTTCAAAAAAACATTTGACCACATGAATGGCATATGTTCAAATGAAAAATATTGGCACATGGCTCCACAAGACAAAGTTTCCTTGAACATTGCTAGACATTTCAACATGGAAGGTTATAAACTGATTGAATCATTCAAAGGGGCTTGACGTGTTTTCACACCACTTCATGCATGAGATTACATGGATGACAATGATTACAATTACACGTTATTTATTGATCTTTTGACAAAACATTTGCTACAAATAAAAAAACTACATTAAATTTTCCACCAAAGTTTGGGACAATCATTATAAATTCTAATTCAAAACATTTTGTTGTTCAAGGTGATTGGCGAATGCCACATATTTTTCATGTGTCCTATTCTTACAAATGCAAGAAAACCTTTTTTAGTGTGTGTTACAAGTAATGATATTCATATGTGGACTCCAAAAGCTCTTTGCCAACCTTCACAAACATTTAGTATGTGGACTCCATAAACTTCACCAACCTACGTAAATGTTGAACATGAAAATACAAAAAACTTTTCCACCGCTTACAACTTTGCCATTGCTATCAACTTGAATTCCACAATTTACAAGTAACAAGAAAGTTGGTAACATAAATGTTAAGTGCAGAATATTAATTATGCAAAAAGACATGGTGGAAGTGACAGAAAAAAGGGAGCAAACTCTTAACAACATAAATTGATTACATTCATGAAACCAATTTGGTCATTGAATAAAAGCATGCAAAGTCACGTGAATTGTTTTTTTGCACTCAACTGGATTATATTAAGATTGTAGACAAACAAATTCAAAAAATTCAAAACAACATGGTGGTGACTAATGTTGGTCTAACTAGAGTCATGGCCTTGCATATTCTAGAGTTGTGGATCCAATTGCAAGAAATGCTAAAACATCATATGTTGGAGAAACAACTAACACTAATGACAATTTCTTTGATGTTGATTATTTCCCATAATAAATTTACAAATTGCAAAATCCTAAAGGAAGTATTATTATTAAATTACACACCTATATAACCATGTTTTGTTGACAACCCATGTAGATAACCAATTTTGTATGTTTTTGATTACCATGAACCTCATGGCCATGAATTTGTTCATTTGTTTTTTTAACTAATTCATAGTCTTCCACCTTTGACAATTCTTGGTTTTTCATTTGGTGATCCTTAAGAAACTTTGAAGGTCACATTGGGGTTTGTCCCAAATTAAATTTTGTAAGATGTAACAACATGTGAAAACATGTAGAACAATCACAACGTGAAGCTTTGGTTTTTACAACATTTTTTTCATGACATTGAAATCATTATCAATCACAAACCTCCCCTCTTGTGTTTGCAGTTGTACAATAACTCCAATCTAGAAAGATTGATTCCTTTTTTATGTGGTGTCATGATCCAATCTATGCATGGGTAGCCTTTGTTGCCAAGAAGGTAAGGACAAAAACCTTCTTGTGAACCCCAATCTACATTAAATTAGCTATGATAATTTTTTTTGATAGGGATTAGATGGTTTGAATTCGTGTGAATCATTAAAGGTTCATGGCATCTCCACATAAACAATTGTGAGGCATTTGTTACGGTCAACAACTACTTGTGCAACCATTGAATAACCTTTTAATTTATGGTAGACATAGTCTTTTACAAATGATTGTAAGGGTTTAATCACAAGCTTGCCCCTTCCATGTATATGTGTTTCTATAACACTTTAACAATGTGTTCAAGTGTTAATGAAATGTTGATCAATCATTGGTACAATGTTGTAATGACATTGTAATACAACGATCAATCATCACAATGTGTTACAATGCCATCACAATATTAGACCAATGATTGTATCAACACTTCATTAACATTTTAACTTTTAACACATTGTTAAAATGTTTTAAAAGCACATACATGGAGGAGGCAAGTTTATCATATGTGTGTGTCATCAATTACACCTTATACATTGAACAAACCACAACATGTTTTGAATTCGTTCGTGATTGTTTCAATCTTTCTATCCATAGACCATGCTATTAGTTTCCAAAACGCAATGTTGATATTTTGAATGACCTCATGAAGCACTATTGACATCATAGAACATCTTATTGTGAACAACTAAATACACAATAACAAATTATCTTCTTGAACCAACTTGAATTTCTATAAGAATTGCCATTTTGTATTTTGTGTTTTGCTTGTGAATGTAATGCTTCAACTTGTCACAAAAGTAAAAATTATATGTTTTGACATCTTGAAGTTTTGGATCCATCCATCACTGTAAAAATTCCATGAGGAAAAACACAAAAAACCACGTTGTGGTACATGACTTCACCTAATCTCCAAGTCAAGGCATTAAATTGTGAAAACATTGCAAGATATTTTATATTAAGCCATTGCAGTTGAAACAAAAATGAGTTGCATGATGTCATCAATTCCATCTACATAAAAACCTAGTAGAAAAAAATATGGAATCATCTAAGGGGTTTCGATCATATTGTCAAACATTTCTATCAAAAGAATTGCAAAGCTTGAGGACAAAATGAGATCATCCATCTTATGTGGAATGGATTCCATACTCATAGGTGTTAGATAGTAGCAAAGCAAAGGAGAACATTGAACACATGCAATGTCTAGAGTAGCAAGTCCAATGTTCAAACGAATTGAGTCAACATTAAGAATTTCAAGTGATTTCAAAGAGAGAGAGAGCCATAAAAAAATGCAAATATGCAAGGTGTGAAAAAGATCAATAATGTAATCAAAAGGATTAAATAGACAAAAGCAATGAAGAGGTGCAACCATGAGAAGACAAATTGATTGAAAGCAACGTGTCGACACTAAACATAAAAAATGATCAATAATGGTGATGAGCAATTAAAAATAATGCAAAAACAAAATCAACAAAGAAGTGTAGATGCGAAAAAAGAAATTAAATTAAAAGCAATGCATCAACATGAAAAATAATAAAAATAGGACACACAAACATAGGGAGACAATGTATGAATGGTGTGAAATGTTATTTGGATATTACATCCCACCAAGTTTTCCAAAACATCATATGTGAATGCCAACATTAATGTTAGTTCAAGATGTGAAATAAGTTAACATGCTTCGAAAGAAGTTTGCAACTTTAATGGATAATAAAGTGTTTGCCAAATTTCACATCATCACTAACCTAAAACAAGGTGTGAAAGGTGCTTTAGTGTGGAAAGGTGCCTAGGTAAGTTACTACTACTATGGTAGTAAGTGAGGAAACTTGAGAAAAGATCCCTTGGGTGGTGGGGAACTAACTTTTAGCTCCATTATTGTTGTTGAGTCATAGTTAAGATAAAATTGAGGACTCTATGAAGCCTCCCCTTCCCCCACCACCACATTGGCACCACCAACCAAGGCCCCCCACCAAAAAGAAAAAAAAGGTAAAAAAAAGAAATGTTTTTGGAGGTGGGGAGAGTGGGCGGGGTCCTATTTTAATTTATTTGGAATCCAGTTGGGTCGCAAGTAGAATCACTTTTACTTTTACATATCTATAAGAACTTGTGAGGCGTTGTTGCAGCCAGAACGCAAGCCAGCGAGCAACCAAAGCAAAGCAAAGCAAAGCAAAGCAAGCTCTCAAGAACACCCTTGTTTTCTGCAATCCGAGAAGCTCAGCAGCAGCAGAGGAAGCCTCAGTAGAGGAGAAGCTCATCAGGAATTTTTTTTCTCTTTATTTGCCGGTGCTGTCGACACCCAAAATTTAATCTTTTTGCAAGCAGCATTTCTGTAGCAGCTAGCAGTTAGCTTTGTGGTGGTGGTTGTTGTTGTTTGTTGTATGTACCCTGTGAGAGATTGGAAGTTTGGAGGAGGAAGAAGAACAACAACAAGAGCAAGAAGTGTGGTTTGGTCGGGTTTTATGTCATGGCAAGTTTTGGAGGAGGAGTGGCAGCAACAGCAGCAGGAGCAAGAGCTTCATCGACTGTACACAATGTGTTTGCGAAGACTTGCTGCTTGCAGCAGAGTGAAGCAAGAAGAGTAGGAGGAGTAAAAGGAGGAGGATATGTGAGCAATGAAGGAAGTTTCTCAAGTTCTGCATCTTTGTTTTGTGGACAAAGATTTGGGGTTTGTGTGGTGCCATCGTCGTCGTCGTCTTCATCTTCTTGTTGTCAAGAGCGCCAACTACCTTTGAGGAGAGGAGCAGTAGCACAACCAAGAGCTTTCTCTGGCGGTGCAACAACAGTGCGAACCTCTCCTTCTGCAAGCACTCTCTATGACGTCTTAGGGGTTTCCAAGAGCTCCTCGGCCAAGGAGATCAAAGCTGCTTACAGACAAGCTGCCAGAAAGTTGCATCCGGATGTGGTCCCGGCGGAACACAGACAAGACAGTACTAAGGACTTCCTTGTGATTCAGAATGCATACCATGTACTCTCGGATGATCAAAGCAGAGCGGCATATGACTTGCAGCTCTCTTTGTTGCAGCAGCAGCAGCATCACAGAATACCCACCATCTCCATGGAATCCAACTGGGGTTTCACGGCCTCACCTCCAAACCCTTACACTTCCGCAGACTTTTGTTCTCCCTTCAAGGGCAGAAGCTGGGAGACGGATCAGTGCTGGTAAATTGTTCTAGATTTTTTCACAAAATTAGGATCTCTATTGCAGCAGATCAGATCTTTACAGAAGAAGAAGATCAAAGAAAAAGAAGTAGAAGAATCCATCGCAGATCTTCGAAGAAGAAGACGAAGATGAAGGAATCACATACTCCCTGTAACACATGTGTACCATAGAACTGTATAGGATTAGGGTTTAAGGAGCTTTGCTGAAGGCTGAGCTCTACTAGCAGGCCGCCTGAAGCAACGACCAACAACTAGCAAATACAATACTACAGGTCAAGACTTCCTTTGCTCTTGGCCTTTGTGAAGAAAGAAACACAGAGGCAGAGATGCTATTGTCTTGTACATCCCTTTTTACATTTTGCCACTTGCGTGGTGTTTGTTGCAATCAATGGGAAGATTTGAAGTATTGTTTCACATGTATATCTATGTCTCTCTCATGTGTATGCATGTGCCTTGCTTGCGTTGTTGTTCGAATGTATGGCCAGAATACCCAGAATAAGAAGACTATAGGTTTTGTGCAGGTTTTGGCTGCAGTTGTCAAGGTTTGTTTTTGGAGAATCTTGGTTGCAGTTGCTAAGATTTGTGCAGATTTTTGGCTGCAGCTATCAAGGTTTGTCTGTGTAGAGTTTCGTTTGTGGTTGCAAGATTTGTGCAAATTTTGGTTGTGGGTTTTGCAAGGTTTGTGCAGGTTTTGGATGAAGCTGTCAGAATTTTTTGCAGATTTTAGCTGCAGTTATGAGAATTTTGTGCTGATTTTGGTTGCAATTGTGAGGTTTGTGCAGAACCATATATGTGTTCAACCCAAAACAGATTCAATTGTTCATATCTGGAGCAAAGAGGTAGCTTGATGCAAGTCCCTGGATCTCTGTATTTTGGAGTTTGCAGCTGCAAGATGGAGAAGCTGTGGTTTGTTATCATTGTTCCTTTTCTGCAAAATCTGGCCAGCTCAGATGTATTCTGAGACACTCAAGAACTGGCATAGTAAATCTTGAGCTTTTGGTTGCCAGGGAGATTTAACCAACTGGCAAAACATTCCCCAAGGTAGAGGTGGCAGATTCCATGTGCTGTAATAAAAACCTGTAGATCTTGTGTTTCAAACTGTCCTTGCTACCTGTGAATCATGGGTCTGAAGTGTGATCCCTGCCAGAATTCATTCAATCTAACTAATCATTCACTTTTTTCAATTGTGACATCATGGCTATGATATGGCTGTTGTCTCCTGGACTTCTTCTGATGTTTGTGTTAGAGGGTGATGATGAGTTCAGTCCCATTTCAGTGGAGTCTTCTCTCACATCAAATCTGCCATCAAGGGGTTTCTTCATGAACTAAAGGAACCATGTTGGTGCTTCAGCTTCAAGCTGCTTTCTGAGCTCTGCTGTCTCCAACCACCCTCTTCAACCTTTTGCCCAGTTGAAAAGAAACTAGGGTGTTGTGAGTGTATCTGGCACCACCTTACTAATGCCTTTTGGAGTGGGCATTTTCAGGGAAGCACTTTACTAGAGTTCTGAGCGACTTTACATGATGAGATTCAGGTCTCAAGTCTTTGGTTTCACACTTGCTTCATTCCCAATTTGGGTCACCAAGGACAATGCAGTTCTGGAGGGAGTTGTTGCTGCTGATGACCATATATTAGAGCCAGCAGGGGAAGTTAATGCGCTATGAACTCTTGATGCCAAACTGGGGTGCCTCAACCATGAGTTTTTTGGTGGTGATTTTTCTTCACTGCCATGCAGCCTGACCTTTTTTTTTTTGTTTTATAAGGAAACCGCCCCTCAGATTTGAAAGCAATGCTGTATCAACCCTCCCTGTGGAAGCACAAGCATTTTCCATGACAACTGCAGCTTTCTTCTCTGCAGGCTTTTTCCATGACAGCTGCAGGTTTCTTTGCAGGCTTTTCCATGAAAGCTGCAGGTTTCTCTCTGGAGTTCCTAGTGGCATCTGAATTGGAGGCTGGAAGATGATGATGGCTCACACTTGCCAGCCCCTATGCAAACACTGCTGCCTGCACTTTCAGCCCATCTCTAGTGCAGTTGGGAGGGTTTAAGTGCAGGCCTCATTACACCCTCCCAACTGTGAGATATACCATTTTGAATTCAGAAAAAATACAGTAGATACGTGAGACAGCATGCTCACAACATGCTGGGTCATGTTAAGCTTGCCTCAGACTGCAAATAAGAGCCTCTGCTGATGAAGCTTCTTGCAGAGCTTCAGCTGCTGCCAATGCAGCATCATGCAAGTCCTCCTAGAGATTTTGAAGCACAAAAAATCCACAGTTAAGCAACTTTCCAAACAGGAACCAGCAAGCATGAGTGCAAGTACAATAAATAAGACAAGTGCAAGTGTCAAACATAAGAACATCTCCTGCAGTGCTTAGTATGTCACCCTGCAAGAATATTTGTCACATCCAAGTTTAGTTATTTACTTTTTTCCAACCCCACCCATAAAACTAAAACTGGTACTGCAAATAGGTGGGAGACTACTACTAATAGCAACCCATGTGGACCAATCAAGCTATCTAGCCAATCAACAGCAAGTTTTATGCTTTGCTGTGCCTCTTACCAGCCTCAGCAAACTGTGCAATTTTAATTTGCAGGGTCACATACTGAGCACCAGTGGAGTTGCTCTAAGGAGGAGCAGAACTTTGAGGTTACAAATTTCAGGAAGGTGTCAGAAACCAGCATATTTCAACTGCCTGAGTAAGAAGTATACACTTGAGATTTGCAGTTTTGCAAGTCCACATTCTGGATAAGAAAAGAGATATGAAGAAATAATGCAGTGGGTTCCTCTACTGTAAGTGGTGCAACTCACAGTGGACTTGACATTGCCTTTGGTTTGTTTGGAGATGGTGCTCTTGAGATAGTTCCCATCCTTCTTTGCTACTCCAAATCCTTCCCAGTTGCTTTCTGTAAACTCCTCAGACTGCCAACAATGATCTGATCTCTGTTTTCATATCCTCCATCAGACCAGAGCTTCACCTTGTCTCCCAAACCGTGTCCCGACTCCAGAGAAGCCCTTACTTGCAGTCAATGATC